>OU696696.1:320740126-320989378 GCA_916050605.2 Platycheirus albimanus | reverse complement strand
AAATTTAAACCGCTGTAGAGCATTATAAATTAGGACTAAAAAATTGGAAAGTATTGTATTGTTCCCTATTGATGTATTACTGAAAACTTTATCTATTCATAAATCTTAATGAAACAAATGAAAAAAATTTAATACATTTATTTTATCTAAAAGCACTTTACACTACAGCAAATGTTCAAAATTTGTATTCGGCACGAATACAGGCTCTGCATCGCCGCAGAAAAGATCTGTTCATCAGACGTCCAAATCTCCTTGCATTAATATCTTCTCCTGCTTCAAGAATTTTTTGGCGTAGTTCGTCTCTATTTAGAATTGGTTTATCATAAACTTTTTCTTTTATGCAGCCCCAGTAAAAGAAATCGAGCGGGTTTAGGTCCGGATAAAAAAATAAACACCGCAAAATATGAAAATTTGTGACCACAGTACCTAAAAGTGTGGTCAAGTGTAACGATTTTTATAATTTTTATAAATATTACTATTTTTACTAAACAAAGCGAGATGGATTTTTTTCCTTACTTTTCCCAGTACGGCCATAACCTACCCTTTCACCCGGTGCCCGCTTGACGTTGAGTTTCGGGACACCCTGTATATTGATTCAGTGAAATTTTTTCATTGATTCAATTAATTAATTTCATTGAATCAATGAATGAATTTCATCGATTTAATGTAACTTTTTCAATGAATTAATGAATTATTTTCATTGATTTAATGTATTGTAATATCATAACTATTAGTCAGGGTAGTGAAATAGAGAAGGTGGCGGATGAGCCCATATAGGACCAACGGTTGCTCTCACATCCCCGTAGTGGGTTACTGACTCTGGATTTCTCCAGCTCCTTTTGTCCAAGGAGAGCAGCATAAGGCCTGGTCCCCCAGGTTGGGGGTTGTGCGTCGGGGTAACTTTCCTACCACGTAAAAAAACTAATAGTTCCGAAACAACCAATTGCCTCGGATATGGATGACCCTACAAACGAAACAAGGACAACGAATTTCGGTTCTGCACGTGGAATGTCCGGACCCTTAACAGACCACGTGCAGCCTAATAATTAGTGGAAGCCTTAGATGGTGTCAAAGCCGACATCACAGCCATCCAAGAAGTGCGATGGGATGGTGAAGGCACAAGGAGGATGAAAAACTGTGACATCTACTACGGCAAGTGCTACAGGACAAGAAAACAGAGGCTATTTGGATGCCTTCCTCTTAGGCTTAGGCAAGAAGTCTTGGGGTTTCGTGGCATAAGCGAACGCATTGTCACAATCCGCATTAAATCCAAATTCAGCAACATCTCGCTGATCTGCGTCCACGCCCCCACGGAGGAAAAGATGACACGACTAAAGAAGAATTCTACGATCTTCTCGATAAGACGTATGATGAATGCCCGAAGTACGACACTAAGTTTATTCTTGGTGACTTCAACGCCAAAATCGGAAAGGCTCGACAGTCGGAAAGCATAGCCTGCACGACAACACTACCGGTAACGGACACAGGCTAATCGACTTTGCTGCGGGGCGAAGTGTCATCTTAGCTAGCACATACTTCCCACACCGCAATACACACAAGGGGACCTGGAGGTCTCGTGATCAAAATACCGTCAACCAAATTGATCACATTGCAATTGATAGCAGACATGCCTCCAGTGTCATGGATGTCCGCACTTTCCGAGGGGCCAACATAGACTCGGACCATTACCTTGTTGTAGCTAAAGTGCGAATGCGGATCTCCACCAGACCGCAGAATCGAGCATCCACTGCGAGAAAGTTTGATGTTGCGAAGTGACAATCGCAAGAGACCGCCACAACCTTTGCCAACCATGTCTCGTCTTATCTCTTGACAAGCCCAGCGCCTGCGACGAACCCAGAGGCACAGTGGCAACATTGCAAAATGTCCATCAAAACCGCTGCCGGGGATGTTTTGGGTTTCATTAGGCAACCACAGAACACCTGGTTCGATTATGAGTGCAGGCTCGCACACTTGGCCAAAGACGAGGCCTATCATGCAGTTCTGAATGCCAGAACCAGAGCTGCCAAGAGCGCTTCCCGTGCGGTATACCAGCAAAAGAGGAAGGAGGAACATCGGCTTTTCAGAAGGAAAAAGAGAGAACTGGAAAAACGAATGGTTGAATCTATTGAAGGGTGCTACGGCAGAAACAATGTTCGAAGTTCTACCAAAGGGTAAAACATTCGTCCAAGGGTTACAAAGCCCGAGCGGAAGCATGCAGAGACGAGGGTGTGAATGTCGTAGTAGATACACAGTCGGTGCTGAGAATTCGCAAACAACACTTCTGCAGACTGTTAAACGGCGAAGACAACCAACTAATCGCTGTCAGGCAGAATGATCCATTCGATTTGGATGATGATGAACCAAATTTCCGTCCACCCGACCAAGAAGAAGATCGGGCAGCAATATCAAAACTAAAGTCCAACAAAGCGGATGGAGCGGATGGCCTTACGGCTGAACTCTTCAAAGCAGCGGGAGATGACTTGGTGAGGAGCATATACCAACTTATCTCTGCAATCTGGTCGGATGAAAGTATGCCTGACGAATGGAACCTCAGCATTGTGTGCCCTATCCACAAGAAAGGAGATACTCTAAGTTGCGCCAACTACAGAGGTATAAGTCTCCCAAATGTCGCCTATAAAATCTTGTCGGCCATTCTGTGTGAATGTCTGTACCCTTTCGCACGTGAACTGATTGGCCCCTATCAGTGTGGTTTCAGGCCCGTTAAGTCAACCGTCGACCAAATTTTCACACTTCGGCATATTTTGGAAAAGACCCAAGAATTCCAGATCGATACGCACCACCTCTTTATCGATTTTAAAGTCACCTATGACAGCGTGAACAGGAACTAGCTATACAGAGATATGTCACTTCTTAGCATCCCTGCCAAACTCGTTCGATACTGCGGGATTACTATGGAGAACTCGCGCTCCTCCGTCAAGGTTGGTAAGAACACCACCGACTCATTTAATGTCGAGAAAGGCTTACGACAGGGTGACGCGCTGTCATGTAACCTCTTCAACATCATTCTTGAGGCAATCGTACGCAACTCGCATGTCAACACCAGCGGTATGTTTTTTTTAGATCCGTTCCATTACTTGGCTATGCTGATGAGATTGACATTATTGGAAGAACGGAGCGCGCTGTCAGTGGAGCATTCGCAAGTATTGAAGTGGAAGCGGCTCGAATGGGTCTGGCTGTAAATGAAGATAAAACAAAGTATATGCTGTCCTCGGGTGAAGTAGATCATCACCGTAGGCTTAAACAAAACGTTACAATGGACAGATATAACTTTGAGGTTGTCAAAGGCTTTGTCTATTTGGGTTCCACTATAACCTCTCAGAACAACATCAGTGAAGAGATCAGTCGAAGAATCACTCTTGCCAATCGCTGTTTCTTCGGGCTAAAAAAGGTATCTTAGTAGTAAAGCCCTCTCTCAAAGGACCAAGGAGACACTATACAAGACCCTTATCATCCCAGTCCTGCTGTATGGGGCAGAAGCATGGACACTGACACAATCGGATGAATACAGGCTGGGGTGCTTTGAGAGAAATATTCTTCGGGTGATATTCGGGCGTGTATGTATCAATGGAGTGTGGAGGAGAAGATTCAATGACGAGGTGTACGGGCTATACAGCACATTGACTTGGTTAAGAAGCTGAAAATTCAGCGGCTTAGATAGCTGGGTCATGTGGAGCGTATGGATGAAAACGCTCCTGCCCGACGAGTCTTCAATTCCAACCCGGAGGGCCGACGCAGTTCTGGAAGACCCCACCTAAGGTGGCGCGATCAAGTGGTAAACGACCTCAACCAACTTGGTGTGCGCAACTGGAGGCCACTGGCTAGGGACCAGCCTAGCTGGCGAGGATTGTTGGTTGAGGCTGTGGTCCACAATGGACTGTCTGCGCCACCTTAAGAAGAAGGAGAATATCATAACATTTGCCACATGTAGATGCTTAGTTACTAGTTCAATACCTTGCACGATCGAATCGGGCTGTCAGAATAAAGAAAACAAGAAATAGGCCATCAGCCAATGAGAGAGCTCGTTCTATCGTCTAATAGGAAAGCTCGTTCTATTTAGTTTCGATGAAAAATACAAACAGAAGCAGATGTTGTCTGTGGCACGAAATAGAGTCATTAAGAAATATTCTGTAAGACAAGACAGTTCGTGTTAAAAAGTATAATTTGGAAAGTATAAAAGAAAAGGATACTTTGATCTGTAATAAATAATAAAGAATAATTAAATCAAAAAATTTGTCTTCTTTCAACTCAGATGTGGGGTATATTCACCTATTGAGCAACCAACTAAATTAAAAAAAAAAAAACAATTTTTACTACCCAATGGCTGACCAAGCAACAAGGAAGCAAATGATGGACGCGCTAAAGAAAGCAGGCATTGACGTGCCCTCAACTATCACCATACCTCGGCTTAAACAGATGTGTGGACACCTAGGTACCATAGCTGCTGGCCCTTCAACCGCTGCCGAGAGTCAGAACGACGCCGCGGCCCGTCCGACCCAAGAAAACAATGCCACTGACTACACTGATGCCCGACAAACAACGAAAGACAACGAACCAGTCGAGGAGCCTGCTGCCACTGAGGAAACTGAAGCCGAACCTGCTGCCACTGAGGAAATTGAAGCCGGACCTGCTGCCACTGAGGAAACTGAAGCTGAAATTAACCACAAATTGGCCCTACTGCGCAAACGCCATGAAGTCATGGTGCTGCAGCAAGCGATAGCTAAGTTGGAGCTAGCTGAGGCACCATCCACACAATGAGCGACACTTTCGTCTATGCCGTCCACTGCGTCAACATCTCGACTGACGTTTAGAGACATCGAACACACTATAGTGAAATTCGATGGCGAATCCAGAACCCATAATGTGCGTGATTTCTTAAGAAATTTTGAGAGAGTCATGGACATGGTTGGTGCGGACAACTTATTCCGCTATTCATCACTGGTTAGTTCCGCCAGGCTGCTCCTTAACAAGGATGCACTTAGTTATGACGACCTGAAGACGATGCTACTGAAGGAGTTCGGCCGTGTAATAGGCCGCAATGAAATTTACCAGATGCTCACGAAACATAAATGGAACAAAAAAGACAACGTTCGCCGGTACGTGCTAGAGATGGAGGACATTGCTGCCCGCTGCAACTATATTGACGAATTCGAACTAATAGGATTTATCATTGATGGGATGCAGGACACCACACCAGAATTACATTTGCTAATGAACGCCCGAACAATGGCTCAGTTCAGAGTCTTTGGATCTGTATGAACAGGGACGCTCTAATCGACTCGCTACCAAACCTGAATTCACCGCCCCAAGACAGAAGACACCGATGCCCCAAAGCAGCAATATGAGACCTGACGCAACTGACACAAAAGACGTCCGTTGCTACAACTGCACACAGATGAGTCATTACCAGAGCAAGTGCCCGTATGATAAAAGACCAGATAGTAGCTGCTTCCGTTGTTGGAAGACGGGACACGACCACCGTAGCTGTCCTAACCCGAAGAAAATATTGAAGCCAATCAGGAGTACCGCTGCTGCTGTTGCCGATGCCACTGATGAACGGAGTTGCCCTAGTTACCACGGTGACACCGATGTTGAAGACGTTGTAGATGCTGTAAATTTGGTAAGTGTTGCCTACTTAATTAACAAAGTTAAGCGCAGGGAATCTAAGGAATGTTTATCTCTTTTTGATACCGGTAGTCCAACTAATTTTGTACGAAAATCTGAGGTATTGTTGCCAGTTTGTATTTCGAATATTGCTGTCCAATCAAAATATACTGGTCTTGGAAAACAAAAACTGATGACATATGGAAAAATTAAAGCCGAGATAACATTCAAGAACATCAGTAAATGTGTAGTTTTAAATGTGCTACCAAACGATACAATGAATATTCCATTAATCTTAGGCCGTAACTTCTTAGATACCTTCAGTATACACTTATGTCAATTGAAAAATGAATGTAAATCTTTAAGTTATTTAAATAAACATCCTTTCGATAAACAATTGCATTTCTGTGCGCTTAACTCAAACATTGTTTATAATATAAAAGTGGTAGAGGATCATTCAGTTGTGGATGAAACAGTTATCCAACCGAGTATACGATTTGATGAGAATGGGTCCCAGGTCACCGCAGTACAGTCGGTGGAGGTGTGCATCGCGAATGATGAAGGCCTGAATGACATTATGTCAATCGAAACTGAAGCAGTGTCAACCGAGGCAGATATTAATCCTGTTATGGATAAGTTGCGCTTCGAGGCATTAAGAGATACAATTAGGGATAATTATTTAGAAGCAAAAAAATTAGTTTCAAACCATATGACTATGAAATGCATATAAGTTTGACTAGCGATACGCCCTTTCATTCTTTACCACGCCGCTTGTCGTTTTATGAGAAGAGTGAGTTACGCAAAATTACAGATGATCTGTTAGCAAAGAATATTATTAGGCCAAGTGATTCTCCATATACATCCGCCATAGTATTAGTGAAAAAGAAAAACGGTGAAATTAGGAAATGCGTGGACTATCGTCCGTTAAATAAGCTAACCATTAGAGATAACTATCCGTTGCCCCTGTTTGAAGACTAGAATATTTGGGTGGAAAAATTACTTTTCAACCCTCGACCTACGAAACGGATTTTTCCATGTAAAAATGGCTCCTGATTCCATAAAATATACAGATTTTGTCACACCTTACGATCAATTCGAATATATGCGTATGCCCTTTGGTCTGAAGAATGCACCAGCGGTCTTTCAGAGGTATATTCATAACGTCTTTAGAGATTTGATTGGTGATGGCCTTATTATCATCTATATGGATGATATCATCATAGGGACGGTTGATTTTGAATCGCATTTGCAATTAGTAGCAAGGGTCTTACAACGAACGAAAGAAAGTGGTTTAGAGCTTAGGTTGAGTAAGTGTAAATTTGGTTAAAATGACATAGAGTATTTAGGCTATCGCGTCAACTCCGAAGGGATATGTCCAAGCGATTCGCATGTAGAGGCCATTCGGGATTACCCAATACCGTCGAACCAGAGGGAAGTTAGAGCATGCTTGGGGTTATTTTCTTATTTCAGGAAATTCATTCCGAATTATGCAAGGACTGCTAAGCCCTTGCAACAGTTAACTCATAACGGGGCTCAGTTCATTTTCACTGAGGAATGCAAACGAACGTTTGACGAATTGAAAAGAAGATTGTCTTTGACGCCAGTTCTCTCCATCTATGACCCAAAGAAGGAAACTGAATTGCATTGTGATGCAAGTTCTGCTGGTTTGGCGCCGTGCTCTTACAGTGTCAATCGGATAGAAAACTACATCCGGTTATGTACTTCTCCAAGGCCACAACCGCCTCCGAAGCACGATGTCACAGCTTCGAGCTAAAGACATTGATAATATTCCGTTTAAGATTGTTACTGATTGCAAGTCGCTGATAATGACGCTAAAAAAAAACAACTTAATCGGAAAATAGGTCGGTGGGCGTTAGAGCTAGATAATTATAACTACACCATCCAGCATCGGGGCGGGCGGTGTAAATATGGGACATGTCGACGCATTAAGCCGTTGCCACACCGCAGGAACTGGCCATCCGGTGGGATCCCTATGTGGTGTCGTAAATGAAGAGCTTAAGATGCCAAGTCGCCATTGCAGTATAGTTTATGCTCTGGACTTTGACGAGATAGACTCTTAGATCCAAATCACCCAAAATCATGACGAGTCCATAAGACAACTGCGGGAACGACTGGAAACAGAATGGGTGGTAGGCTATGATCTAGTAGATGGGTTGGTTTTTATAAAAAGTGACGCTGGAATACTGCAGTTATTTGTCCTGAGTGAGATGGAAAGCAATGTGATTAGATTAATTCATGAAAAAATCAGTCATTTAGGCATTGGAAAGACATGCGATCAACTGAAAAAGAATTATTGGTTCCCAAAAATGGTAGAAAAGGTTGAGAAGTTTATACGAAATTGTATTCGTTGCATAATGTGTTCAGCTCCTGCTCGTATAAACGAGCGCAATCTGTATAGCATCCCCAAGGAGCCAATTCCGTTTGACACCATACACTTGGATCATTTTGGTCCCTTACCGACCATAGTTTCAAAGCGTAAACACATCTTAGCGGTCATTGATGCCTTTACGAAATATGAGCGGTTGTATGCGGCTAACTCCACGAGTACCAAAGAAGTCAGAGCGTGTCTGGACAAATACTTTAGTTATTATAGTCGTCCGAGACGCATTATAACTGACCGAGGCTCATGTTTTACATCCCTTGAGATTGATGCTTACCTTCTGGAGCGTAAGATTACGCATCTTAAGGTAGCCGTGGCGTCTCCGCAAGCGAACGGGCAGGTAGAAAGAGTAAACAGGGTCATTAAGTCTATGCTTAGTAAAATAAGTGAACCTGTCAGTCATGCCGATTGGTCTAGTCAGTTAGGTCGTGTCGAGTACAGTCTGAATAACACTGTGCACTCAGCTACGAAGAAAACGCCAAGCCAGTTGTTGTTCGATGTAGAACAGAGGGGTGAGCTAGTCGACGAGTTGACAGAATATCTCGAAGAGAAACAGAACATAGCTCCAGTACGTGATCTAGAAGGAATGAGAGCATCTGCCTCGGATGCTATTGTTAGTTCGCAAGAGTATAATTTAAATTATTTTTTTAGCGTGAAGTAGACCTGCAAAGTCATACTCCGAAGGCGATTTCGTCGTGATTCGTAATGTCGACACAGAGATAGGCACCAATAAAAAATTTATACCTCGTTCTATTTAGTTTCGATGAAAAATATAAACAGATGAAAGGAGAAGCAGATGTTGTCTGTGGCGAGAAATAGAGTCATTAAGAACTATTCTGTAAGACAAGACAGTTCGTGTTAAAAAGTATAATTTGGAAAATATAAAAGAAAAAGATACTTTCATCTGTAATAAATAATAAAGAACAATTAAATCAAAAAATTTGTCTTCTTTCAGTATGTAACTTTTTCATTGAATCAATGAATTACTTTCATTGGTTCAATGTAACTTTTTCATTTATCCAATGAACTACTTTCATTGGTTTTGTGTAACTTTTTAATTGCTTTCATTGAATTAATATAACTTTTACATTGATTCAATGACTTACTTTCATCTGTTTAAAGTAACTTTTTCATTGATCCAATGAATTACATTCATTTGTTCAATGTAACTTCTTCATTGATTCAATGAATTGCTTTCACTGATTCAATATAACTTTTTTCTTGATTCAATGGATTATTTTCATTGTCTCGATTATTTTAATTCATTGGCCTAATGTATCTTAATCAATGGGTCAATGCCTTCTGTTCGTTGATTGAATGAACTTTTTTCATTATAGTAAGTTTTTTTTTGCAAACGAAAAACGGACAACGATTTAAGCATGTGCACGTGGAATGTGCGTACGCTAAACAGGCCGCGTAAATCCGAGCAGCTAGCCGAGACCCTCGCCAGTCCCAACGCTGGTATAACAGCCCTGCAGGAGATGCGATGGGATGGACCGGGCCTGAGAATTACAGAGGACTGTAATTTTTATTATGGGAAATGATCCTTTGATGGGAGATCGCGCTTGTTTGGGTGCGGATTCGCTGTCAGAGGAAGACTTAGGCAAAAGGTCTTGAGCTTTCGCGGAATCACCGAGTGACAACGATCCGCATTAAGGCCAAACTCCACCATATAAGCCTAATAAGCGCCCATGCCCGTACAGAAGAGAAAGACGACGCTACCAAAGAATTTTTCTACGAGCTTCTCGCCAAAACATATAAGCAGTGCCCAAAACATGACATTAAAATCCTCTTGGGAGAGTTTAATGCCAAAATTGGGAGAGAGGACATCTTTGGTATGACGATCGGAAAACACAGCCTGCACGACACCTCTCCCGACAACGGACTCAGGCTCATCGGTTTTGCAGCGGGAAAAAACATGGTGCTGAGCAGCACACGATTGCTAAGTCCCGATATCCACAAGGGCACATGGCGATCTCCAGATGGCCGAACCTGCAACCAAATCAACCATGTTGTGATTGATGGAAGACACTCATCCAGCATTATGAATGTCCGTACATTCCAAGGAGCAAACATCGATTTGGACAACTACCTAGTCGGTGCAAAACTTAGGGTACGGATCTCCATGGAAGTTCTTAGGCGAACACCGACTACACCGAGGAAAGTCAATGTTAGACGTCTTCAATCGGAAGAGACCGCCGCTGCCTATGCTGACCGCGTATCACTTGAGCCTGCGAGAAATCCTTCGACTGATGACATGAACCCGGAAGACCAATGGCAGCTATGTCAACAAGCCATAAGAAGTGCTGCGTCTCACATGCTCAGACAAACAAAGCCAAAACGGAGGCATACAAATCGTGGCTCCAGAGAGATACTAGTGCATCCAGAAATCTCTATGTTGATCGAAGAAAATATGAGAAACGTCTAGTCAGGAGGAAGAACAAAGAACACCAGCAACGTGAAGTCGAGGAGATGCAGAGATGTTTTTGCAGAAAAGAGGCACGAAACTTCTATAAAAGGGTGAAATAGACTACACCCGGTTTCACAAGCCGCCCTGGGCCCTGCAAAGATCAGGATGGAAACACCATAGTGGAAACGCAGGCGATGTTAGCCATCTGGAGAGACTACTTTAACCAGGTGCTAAATGGCGATGACAGCCAAGATCCCGCCCAAGATCAACTTGTTCCAGTTAATCTAGATGATGACCACGAACTACACCCGCCCGACCAAAATGAAATCAAAGTAGCCATCACCACACTAAAGATGAACAAAGCAGCTGGATGTGATGGCCTCCAAGCGGAGCTTTTTAAACACGCTGGAGATGATCTGGTCAGGAGCATACACCAACTCATCTGCAAAATATGGTCGGAGGAAAGTATGCCCGATGAGTGGAATCTCAGTACCATCTGCCCGATTTACAAAAAAGGAGACCGCCTACTCCGCACCAACTATAGAAGCATAAGTCTTTTAAACATCGCCTATAGGATCCTGTCCAGCGTTTTATGTGAACGTTTCAAGCCGTTTGCTGATGATCTGATAGGTGCTTACCAATGCGGCTTCAGACCTGGAAAATCTACCACCGACCAAATATTCACATTACGCCAGATCCTGAAGAAAACCCATCAAGAATATAATATCGACACCCACCACCTGTTCGTCGATTTTAAAGCCGCCTACGACAGTGTTAATAGAGGTGAGCTGTATCGTGCTATGTCTAACTTTGGAATCTCGAATGCTCGCTGTTCCGTCAAAGTTGGTAGACTCTACTGAAACCTTCGAAACCACCAGAGGGCTAAGACAAGGCGACGCACTGTCATGTAGCTGCTTAAACATTGTGCTTGAAAATGTCATACGGAACACCCATGCCAGCACATCAGGCACCATTTTCAGTAAATCTACACAATTACTTGGGTTTGCTGACGACCACAGCTACTATTTCCACGCTGTTGCTTTTCTCTTGTCCCAGTATGGTGTCTAAACCGAACGGGCCTGCACCGACGTAGAGATTGATTGGCTTCTTAACGGCAAAATATGACAGCTTTCTCGTGCCTGAAATCATGGCCTTTAGCTTTTCGAAGTTTTCTTGGTGCTCCTTGGTCCACGCGATTATTTTATCTTTTTGGAAAAGATAAGGTGTTGTTGCCTAAGTTTTTAAGGAATCTCTGAAGATAGTTTAGCATTCCTAGAAAACTCCGTACTTCGGATACATTTTGTGGAGGTTTGAGATCCAGGATTGCATCGATTTTCCGAGGGTCAGTGTTATGTGCATATTATCACCGCGGTATACAACAAAAATACGCACCAGGAAGTATGCAACAAAAACACACGTACCTAGAAGCATACATCGAAATGTACAATCAAGAAGCCACAACAACCCTGAAGGCAGTGCGAACTGCGAATGTATTATAATAAAGAAAATACATTCTACAATACATTGGAGGCACGGCCACTGCCTATACAGTGCAAAAGTATACAACGGGAGACGCAAATAGTACAAACAAATATAGTATCAGGGTCACAGAGGACCTAAAGGAGAGTGAAATCTTTCGTACGTATCACCCTCCGACACCCATTTCCGTTTTTTTTATTATTATTATTTGGCATCGTGTCCGTGAATAAATGCAAAAACAACAACACAAAGTCATATCATAATAGCTGAGAGTGTATGCGAGTTTTTACGCACACTTTCGCAGCTAATCTGAATTTTCTGTCAAATCAACTTGTAGGCAAAATTCCATTTTCGGCCAACATTAAACTTTCTTCATATATTCTCTCTGATCAGGGTATACCTTTTTTTTTATTTTTTTATTTTTTATAATGCACTCGCACACAAAGGAATATTAATACCTTTATAATGAATTAACATGTGCGAGCGAGGTGAAAGAAGGAACAGAAAGATAGGAAAGAAAGTTGGTACAGTGGATTGAGATTATAGGTGACAAATATCTCACGAAAATCATACGGGTGGCGTCCAGTTAAAACTGGGGGAATATAAATAAAAATTGCTGCACAGGCTGGGTTTGAACTCACAGCTCTCAGGTTAAGCAACCAAGCACTACATCCACTGTACCATTGCCACCTACGGAAAATACTGCTGCCCTGATACTTGATAATCAAAGCGAAGGCCCAAAAAAAGGCTTAAAAGGTAATAAGAATAAATAAGATGACTGTTGGACCTATGACACAGCAGAGTGCCCACTAAAACTGATGACAACAGAAGAAGATGAGCGTTGGACCCGGCATGGCAGTTGACGAAAAGACTAAAAGTGCGTGTGCTGCAGAATTAGCATAGTAAGTAATTTATTTTATTGAATATTGTAAGTAGGTTAAGAGTTAGAGTAATATCAAAAATGTTAAGTCTAAGAAGTGGGGTACGTAATATAAATACAGCCACAAAATTGAAAATAAAGTTCCGTTGAACGTTTGTTACCGAAGTCAGAAGACGTTTTTTTCCCCAGCCATCATTCAAGGAAAACCCCTAGGCAACCATAGGACATTATTCAAGGAAAACCCCCAGGAATCCAACATCATTCAAGAAAACCCCCAGGAAACCAACACCAAGTAAAAGTAAGGTAATAAAAAAAACATACACAATTTTTCCAGCCACATTTACGTCAGCCTTTAGGCTAAAGAGAATTTGCTGCCAGGGCTTTTCAAATCTGGAACTCCCCTTGTTGGCAGGTAGTAAAATACTTTCTGACCCCTCCTTGCTCATACATAGTATGAGCAAGATAATCTTTTCTGTTATAAGGTTTCGCCTACTTACACCTTGATTTCTAAAGTGGTCAAACGTACTACGCAACATCAGGTTCAACGCCACTTTCGGTGAAAATATATCCAAAAAAACCGATTTTACTTTGATTAAACACACATTTGTCTTTGTTTATATTTGTTTATAGTTAGACCATGACTGTTGAGACGTTCGAGAACCAATTTCAGCGATTTGTCGTGTTCAGTTTGCGTCTTTCCATGAATAAAGATGTCATCGCTTGTGTTGATAACTCCCGAAACGTTTATGAGAATTTGGCGAATTGTATCTTGAAATATTTCCGCAGCAGAAAATGAGACGTTTGTACCTGAAAATGCCAATGTGTGTTTAGAATGTTGTTATTGCTCGTGACGCCTTATCCAAAACAAGCTGGTGGTATCGTTCATTTAGATCAATTTTGCTAAAGATAACTGAGCCGTTAATAGCTGAAAGCATATCGTCGACTGTTGGTGTTATGTGTCGTTCTCGATTGACGGCAGTGTTAGGTATTCGCATGTCGATACACATCCTTGTTTTACCGGGCTTGTTTGGTTTTGGTAAAAGCACAATTGGTGACACCCACGGTGTGTTGGCCCCTCTCCTTTCTCAATAATGTCCCGTTCCAGCAGTCTGTTAATTTTTTCTTTCACTTCCTACGATGAATCAGTATTCTCCTGTGGGCTTGACCTACAGGTTGGACAGTCTTATCAATATGTAGGTGTACTTGGAATTCGTTTAGTTTCCCAACTCCTTATTTTAGTCTCGGGTAGTTGTTTTCCATGATACAACTAATAAAGATATCGATGGTTAGATGACAGTACCTCGTAAGAAGAAAAAATCAATTTTTTGAAATTAGGTTCATAAGAAGCAGAAACATCAGAGCCACCTTTTGGCATTTTTGGTTAAATGAGTTTGTTCCAAGAAAAATGAGAAAACTTGAAAAAACCAGTACCTCGTAAAATAAAATGTCACACATAATATAACAGTACCTCGTTTCAGGGATGGAAAATGACATTTTTCGATTGTACTGAAAAATCTTTTGAAATTGTACTGAAATGAAGTCAATTGTACCGAATTTTTCTTTTAATGAAAAACTATGTAATTTATATGTAACAAAAATATTTTATTATTTAAAACATAAAAACAGTTCATTAATATACATGTATTAACATGTGTACATAAATATTTATCATAAAACACACAAAAATTAAGAAACGTACAAAATTTTGCCAGAAGTGAAAATTATTCTATAATTTTCAGTCTAACAGTTCTTTTGTCAAAATGCTTGGATTTTGCACATTATTTTTTTAAATATTTCCATTAAGATCAAAATCATAGCAAATTTTTTGTGGCTATCAAGGCAAAACAAGTTTGCACTTACATTCTGTTTCAACATTTGGACTTAATAGTATTCTGATAGGAAAATATTTGTTTCACATTTGCCGACGAATGGGAAACGGAAAGAACGGCATGTGCAATTTTAAAAATATTACCGAACATGAATACATTGCATTCATTTTTGATTAAGCTTATCTCATTCCAAAAATCAAAAATACTATAATGTCTTAGCTGTTGAATTTGGGCAGTCGGTTCTCTGTACTCGTTGTTAATTTTTTCAGTGTTATTTTTCATGTGGAAAAAAATTGAAAATAAATTTTAATACCAAATTATACTTTATTTTGTGTTGTAAAAAGTGATCGCAAGTTTTAGATGTAGCTTAGATGTGTCTTAAAAAAAGAAGTGGATCTCTGATTTACAAAAGAAAATTACAAAGGATTTCAAAATTTGAACGATTAACACAGGAAAGAGAATTGTACTGAAATAAGGCAAATTGTACTTTTGTACTTGATCAAACTCGATTGTATCGAATTCGATACAATTGTACCGAATTTTCCATGCCTGCCTCGTTTGTCTCATAGAATCTTAGATATTATCTGAGACATACGAGGTACTGCATCGTAATCATGAATTCTTCTTTTATCGATATTGTAAAACAACCCAAAAGTTCTTACGAGTTACTGCCATCTAACCATCGATATGGCATTGCGCATGGTGCCAAAAAAAACGTCAAACTATTGTCAAAGTCCCGGGTGTTCTTATGACGTAGGTGCATAGGGTAGAGCGAAACAAAAAAGTTAAACGGGTAGGCGAACACGAGAAGGCAGGGGCCGAATTACGGCATCAGTGAGCAAGTGAGTAACTTTCATACGTTACTGATTTACGTAAACAACACATCGGGATGATGGCATACGAAGCATCACGTATCGAGCACACTCTTAATTGTACTAGGGTAAATCTATTACATTTCATTATAAACGTCATTTACACATCTATCATTTACCTATTTGTCACAGCTGTTATTGTTATTATAATAAATAAAAAAAGTATTTAGAACATTCACATAAAAAGATACTCATTGAAGTTTTTTAATCTTACAACTGAAGCTACTGTGTTTGCAATTTAATTTCATTTAACTTAAAATAAACATTTGTGCTTATTCTCTTTAATTTCCAAGAGTCGTTCTTGAATTATAAAGTTTGCTTTCTTGGAGCTGAATGTGTTTCTCCAAGGCATTTTTGTCACTCTTGTCTGGAACAAAATTTCGGATGGTATCTTCTCCTTGCAGAACTAGTTTGGTTTTGTCCCTTTTCTTGGGCGTATAAACAGCCTAACACTTGTTGTCTTCCCTTGAGCCGAATTCGGAAAAATTTGTCTGGTCAAATCCGCATGCTCTGCCATGAAGGATATTTTTTTGTATGGTGTTGATTTTGTTCAAATTCATCCTAAAACATTTCACATTTGATACAAATCGCAGAACAAATCAAAAATGAAAATTGGAATGCGTTATCTCTAGTAGTTGTATCATGGTTGTTTTCAATGTATTTTAAATCCATCTTGATTTAGTTATATTAATTTTTTTTTGCTACTATGGTTACTGAGAATATTATATGTCATTTTAATTATGTTAAGTTTCTCGCTTGTTTTGTAACTCAAAATAGACATGACATCGATAACTAGGATGCTAGTTTGGATTGTTTGATTTTTGTAGCACAACCGGGCCTTGAGTTTACCTACTATTGGTAATTTGCTCTTTGAATTATATGGGAAAACCTTTTCTTTAGTTGGAACTAAACTATCTATGCTGAGACCTGTTCTTAAAATTGTTTTCCGGGTAATTATGTTTACAGAAGAGCCTGTATCAACCAAAAATTCAATTCCTTTTTCCATTTAGAAGGATTTGTACTCTTGGTATTTTAGTGGCACTTTTTGATAGGTTGTAGAACAACTCATCTGGATGAGACTGGATGATTCTTCTGCCACTTGATGTTCAAGGATGTAAGTTCTTTCTCTCCGTTTATTTGTTTTGCAAACCTTGCTCCAATGTCCGTTTTTATTGCATGTATTGCACCTCGATTTCTGAGCTGGGCACTTAGAGAGACCGTTGTTGTGCCATCCACCACCGCAGAAAACACACTGGCGATCGTTGTTGTTATTTTTGTTGTGTTTTATCAAACCATTTCCACCACTGGTTGTTGTGTTAGGAGTGTTGTCGTTGTTTCGTTGTAAACGTCTCCTCCGGATGGCATTAGTGTGTTCTTCAGGTCCAACGTTGCTGTTTTCTATGTTTTTCACTCGGTGGTCAGTGCTTTCAAGTAGTTTCGCGTATGATAGTAGCTGGTCCAACGAAGGACCATAGCGTCTCACAAGTGATGATTTTGTGCCATATATAATTTGTCTTTTTATTTCATCCGTTTTTGTGTCTGCTTCATATCCACAATTTTCAGCACATTTTAATAATTTGGAATAGATTTGTGTAATGGTTTCTTTAGATTCTTGTTGTTATTTCCGAAAATTAAAATTTCGAACTCCTTGTTGCTTTAAGGAGTGAAATTATCGAAGAGTTCTTGTTTTGCTTGTTCATAATCATCCAGGCCCGCGACATTGTTATCACCATCGTCGTTGGCACCGTCTTGTACTGTTATTGGTGAATGGGGAAGTGGAGTAAAAATATCCATATCCACTTTTTCCATCTCACGCCATTGTTGGCAGTTTCGGTTGTATCGAATGGAGTGATTCCGTTTGAGAATGTATCCGACTCAACTGTTCTTTTTAATCTAAAACAATGGAATGTTAAAGAGTAAAATTACGGACCAATAAAATACAGACCGCCAACTCTCTTTTGCCTACAAGCTGAAAATCAGCTGATATGCCATTTATTTTGAGGGTGGGACGCTCTCCCTTGTTTTTAAACCCATTTAGCAAACACACCAAAAAATATACGGCATGAGCAGGGATGGCTGCCCTCACAAAATGCACAACAAGAGATGTATACGTATTCACAGACTCGAACAAATATTTCGGTGTTTCCGGCAAGAGGAGTACCTACGAGTTGCCGGTCTGTGAGAAAAATGGTGGACGAAATCCCATACACTCTACTCATGATACAACTAGTGAGTTTCTTTATTCATTCCGTATATTCGGAATCATAGACATATTATTATATGGACTGCTAGGTTCCAACATAACTCACAGCCCCACTCAATTACAGCGGGGAATATACTTGAACATAATGAGAAATATAAATTTAAATATAAATAAAATAAAATAAATAAATTGATTTTTGCCATAGACAATAGACATACTATACAGTACCTAGTGATTGACATTTTTGCATTGAAAATGACATCGGCATCATGAAAAATATGATGGATATTAGTATTCATATTCGCCTCTGTAATTGAGTGGCGCGATACGAAGGTATCGATTTTGAGCAGCATTTGTATGGAAGCTAAATTCGACTAGCAGTCCATATATAATGGGTGTGTTTCTTTATTCATTCCGTATATTCGGAATATATGGAACGCACTTTTTGCGTTTCTTTATTCAATGGAATATTTCGGATAAACTATTTCCTTGTTTCTTTATTCAATCTGGAATATTTGGAATGCATTCTTTTCATTCCAAGTAAAGAGGTGGTTTAAATGGAATATTCCCTAGTTTGACTGATGCAGTTCACTGCCAGCTATTGTTTATTCTTTTAATTCTACTTCTGTTTCTTTATTTACTCTATTCTGGATATTCTGGATAGATATTTGATCTTTTCTGTCTTTTCTATTCCTTATCCGGAAAAATAAAGAAACACACTCAATATGTCTATGTTCGGAATATATGGAACGCCCTTTTTGCGTTTCTTTACTCAATAGAATATTCCGGATAAACTATTTCCTTGTTTCTTTATTCAATCTGGAATATTTGGAACGGATTCTTTTAATTCCAAGTGAAGAGGTGGTTTAAATGGAATATTCTCTAATTTGACTGATGCAGTTCACTGTCAGCTATTATTTATTCTTTTTATTCTAGTTCTGTTTCTTTATGTATTCTATTCTGGTTATTCTGGATAGATATTTGTTCTTTTCTGTCTTTTCTATTCCTTATCCGGAAAAAATAAAGAAACACACTCCTAATCAGAGAGGATATATGAAAGAGAGTTTAATGTAGGCTGGAAATGAGATTTTGCCTACAAGCTGATTTGACAGATAAATTATACCATCTGCGAATGTGTGGGTAAAAACTCGCATGATATGATATGATTTTGTGTTGTTGTTCTTGCATTTATTCACAAACACGATTTCAAATAATAAAAAAAAAACCGGAAATGGGTGTCGGAGGGTGATACGTACGAGAGATTTCACTCTCCTTTAGGTCCTCTGTGCTCCTAATAAAGATATGGCATTGCGCATGATGCTATACACAACGTCAAGCCATTGTCAAACTTTGTGTGTTCTTATGACGTAGAGCGCACAACTACATTCACATAGTATATACTTATATGTATATACATGAATAATATGTCTATGTGTAATAGAGAGAAGAACGAAACTAAAGTTAAACGGGAAGGCGAAAACGAGAAGGCGCAAACTTCAGGTGTTCTTATGACGTAGTTTCGCAGAACAAATCAAAAATGAACATTGGAAGGCATTATCTCTAGTATTTGTATCATGCATTTTATATACACGCGTCAAAATCTCATCAAGCATGTGAGAGTGTGTTTGTAAATTCTTTTTCGCGTTGAATATTAACACATCAAGCATGAGTCATCAAGCATCATTTTTTCGTAGATTTTGGATGTGAATGGATGTGCGGATTCTTTGTAAGGAAAATATGAGTGACACCATTGTACATGAAATCTATAGTAATATGGATAGCAGGATCGACTGTGGCGAAACCGTGAGCCTCCAAACCTTTTTTTAAAATTTCTCGTTTTGGAGAGAAAATGTAGGTGGAAAGGTTAAAATATGTGATAATTATCAGCGACATCTATGTGTCTCCAAACCCCGTTATCTCTTTCTCGTTCCCCAGACTACTATAGATTTCATATACAATGGTGACACGAACGATTGTTGCATAGCTCTGGGACTAGCGCTGGCGCTAAAATGAAGAGGAAAAATTTGCGGAAAAAACGGATCTGAACATTAAAAATGCACGACTGGGTCGCACGAACTTGCTCGAATGTGTGACAGTGGCTTAGGGGCTTGAGATTTTGATAAAAATAACATTTTCAAAATTCTTAAATAAGTACATTTTTTAAAACTTTTTTTCAGCCATATGATTAGTCGTACCTAAAAAGCAACACTGATTTTTTTTTAAGTAGAAATCGGTAGAGCCGTTTTTGAGAAAAATAAGCTTTAACGTAACGGTTGTATGGCAGGTACCGTTCTTTTTTGAGCTAAAAAAAAAATTTCAATTTCCTCTGAGTAGTAGAATGTGTTTTTATTTAACTAAAAAGTTGCTTTGTTACATAAAATTTTCACAATAAAAAGCATTGGCGTTTGCCGTCAGCCCGAAAAAAAAGAGTTAATTTGAACAAAGTAAAATAACAATATTGATATTAATCTGTTAATATTTCTGGTAAAGGCTCGTTCAAATTACATAAAGTAAGACATTTATAATAAATTTGTATACTTAATTTCAACTGTTTAAAAAGCTTCATTTATAATTTGATTGCTATATCTTAGTGCTGTTTTTACGAAACTAGATAATACATTCCAATCTTCTCCGTTTAAAACATCAATAGCTTCGTTTAGAGTAAGTTCTCTTTTTCCCCAGTGCGCTCGTCGAATTGAAGCGAGGATAGGACAGCTTCCCAGGAAGTGAAACACATTTTCCGTCTCTCTGAGGTTGCAAAGAGAGCACTCCAAATTTTCTTCTGTTCCAAACGGTCGGTAGTTTAAGCGAAGTAGCTCACCTCTCGTTTTGAAAATAGTAGATATTGTGTTTAAGGAGTAGCGATCATCAAAGTTATTATTTACGCCAAGGTTATGGCGGAGAAGTTTGTAGGTGTTTCGAGTCTCACTACGTTGGGCCTGTTCCATGAAATTGGCGAAATTTGCCTGCTCAATCTTTGATAGCAATTCTAGAAAGTGTCTATTCCAGGTCTCCCATCCTCTCTCGACTAGTTGCACGCTGTGTAGCAACCCCAGGCGTGACCATTCTGAAAAAAACTGAGATTTTTGCTGAAGGAGTTGCCTTGCAATGATGTTGGGCAGCCGGTGATTGTCAAGAGACATTACTTTTCTTATATAGTTAAGATGCAGCTTGAGCGAAAAGATATAGAGTGGAGAAACGCCAGTCTCTAGATGTAACATGTATGTAGGGGTATTTTCCGGGAGCCGAAACATTCTTTTAATAAAGAACCGAAGTAGTTTTTCCACCTCCTCATACTGCAAAAATCCCCATACTTGACCAGCGTAACACATGATCGACGTCATCACCGCTTCAAAGAGCTTATATTTGGCGCTTTGGGCAACATGGTTTTTAGAAAGAACTACTTTCCAATTACAATTAATGGCTTTCTTGGATTCTGCTAATTTTCCTTGTAGGTGCTTTTTAAACGAAAGGTTGGGTGTCATTACAACTCCAAGGTACTTATACTCCTTCACCAGTTCCAGGTCCATGTTTTCCCAGGTCCATTTCTCATCTTGCGCGTATCTGCCTGTTCCATTCCGGAAGATCATTATTTTGGATTTGGCGATATTAACATTGAGGTTCCAAAGACGACAGTAATCCTGGAGTCTATTGATCATCATTTGCATCATATTTGGAGTTTCCGCAAGAATGACGATATCGTCCGCATACATCAGTGTTTTGATACTAACACCTGAAAAAGTGATTCCTCCTGGGAGAGCCGATGAAATGTCCTCCAAAAAAAGTGAAAACAGAAGTGGGCTTAATAAACAACCTTGTTTTACTCCAGTCGTCGATTCAAACCAAGTAGACACTTCATTTCCGTCCCATACTGCAGTCATATTGTTTTTGTACAGACACGTTAATATATTCCACATTTTCGTCGACATTCCTAGACAGCTCAGTTTGAAGAAAAGTGCATTTCGATCTATCGAGTCGAACGCAGCTTTAAAATCGACAAAAAAAGCGTAGAACTTTCTTCCTTTTTCTAGATACGACCTAGCAATACATGTTAATGAAAAAATGTTGTCTACCGTTGAGTATTCTTTTCTGAAGCCAGCTTGATACTCGCTGAGCAGTTTATTTTCCTGCACCCAGGTTGTAAGTCTGTCGAGGATTACACCAGTGAAGATTTTAACAACCGAGTTCATGAAAGATATACCTCTGTAGTTGTTCGGATCGTATTCATCGCCCTTTTTGAACAAGGGGAAAATGATATTCTTTCGAAAACTATCTGGAACTTCAGCCGTGTTAAATATATGATTATACGCAGCAGTTAACTTTTTAATAAAATTTTCCGTGGCATTAATGAAGAATTCGTATGGCACTCGATCATCTTCAGGTGCTTTGTTAAGTTTGCATCGGTGTATGACTTTCATGACTTCTTGAACTGAAAAATTCTGATCCAGATATGTATCTTGTATATATGGCATGGCGTACATAAATTGGTTTGGAGCTAATCGTGTACTAAGTAGGTCTTCAAAATGATCAGCTAACAGAAATATGTCTATTTTGATACTCTTTGCAAAAGGGATACCATTTAGCGCCCGGGCAAGCTTCCAAAAGGAACGGCTATCTCTTACTTCTGACAGCTTATGCATTAAATCATTAGAATACTGCTTTTGCGTCTCTTTGCATATGGTTTTGAATTCTTTATTCGCTTTTTGGTACATTTGTTTAGCTAAATTTGAATTTGTAGTTCTTAAAAGTCTCAAAAACCCAAATGATTTTTTCAGAGCAGCATAGCAATCCGCATCAAACCATGGTTCCTTCCATTTCGGCTTCTGTTCAGACTGAAAAGGCTTTGCAGCCTGTGTTATGCATTCTACCAAAACGTCTGTGCATTGGTTTGAGTTTACATGGCTTGTATTGACTGACTCAAGAAGCTGATCTAAATTCACTTTATATCTATCCGAATAAGCTTTTTTCCACTGCAGTTTTGGCAGCAGCTTTATGTTTTCTTGACTATGGGTTGGGTCTACACAGAGGCTACATTTGACGGATATCGGGAGGTGATCGGAATAGACGAATTCTTCAACTTTGAAATCATCTACACATTCGAACCATTTTCCACGTACGAGGCAAAAGTCGATTGTCGAACATGAAGTTCCCCTCATGAATGTATAATGGCCATCTTGATTAGACCTCTGATTGAAGAAAAATCAAAACATTTTGATTTCGCGTCAAGCATACACACATTCTATACGTGTTTCAATTTCACAAACACACTCTAACATGCTTGATGAGATTTTGATGCGTGTATATGCCGCTTTACATCCCACATGGATACTACAATTATCTGAATTTTTCTTGAAAACCTTTTTTTTTGTTCAATAGAAAATGTCCTTCGAAGAAAACTGATTGACTTAATAAGGGAGTGGACATTTTTTTTATAATACTCGGTCCAAGACCTATAAATTTTTTTTAAAAGAACCACTGCTTGGGAAGAGATGCACTCAACTTTGAACAGACCGGGTAATTGCTTTCAGTAATAAAAATCTTAAAATAATACCTTTAGTTTATTTCTGCAGTTGGTGAGTGCAAGCAGCGTTAAAAGAGTCTTCGCGGACGGCTCGTTCGGAAGAAGCGCTCGATGGAGCAACCATCTTTGAGCTTCAGTGGCAGAGAGGCGGGAGCACTACGATGTGCTTGAGTTCTTGATCGCTAACACCACGAAGGTACAAACCATAGACATATTATCTATCGACTGCTAGTCGAATTTAGTTTCCATACAAATGCTGCTAAAAATCGATACCTTCGTATCGCGCCACTCAATTACAGAGGCGAATAGGAATACTAATATCCGTCATATTTTTCATGATGCCGATGTCATTTTCAATGCAAAAATATCAATCACTAGGTACTGTATAGTATGTCTATTGTCTATGGCAAAAATCAATTTATTTATTTTATTTTATTTACATTTAAATATATATTTCTCATTATGTTCAAGTATATTACCCGCTATAATTGAGTGGCGCTGTGAGTTATGTTGGAACCAACGTGAAGTTGGCAACTAGCAGTCCATATAATAATATATCTATGGTACAAACATACATAATAATTTAATTTTTGGGATAAGACGTTTCTGTATTTTTTATAGTCAAATTATATGGCCTCTGATTTTGCCAAAAAGCTGAAAAACAGCTGATATGCCATTTATTTTGAGAGTGTAACCATTGGATATGAAATCTATAGTAGTCTGGGGAACCAGTAAGAGATAACGGGGTTTGGAGACACATAGATGTCGCTGCTGATTATCATCATTTCCACCTACATTTTCTCTCCAAAACGAGAAATTTTGAAAAAAAGGTTTGGAGACTCACGGTGTCGCCCCAGTCGATCCTACTATCCAAAATACTATAGATTTCATATACAATTGTGTAACGCTCTACCTCGGGATGGTTACCATCACAAAATACACAGGCCGAGATGTACACGTATTCACAGACAGGAAAAAATATTTCGATGGTGTTTCAGGCAAAAGGAAAAAAAAAGTTCGCCCCCACTCAATTACAGTGGCGAATAGCAGTACTAATGTCAATAATATTTTTTCATGATGCCAATGGCATTTTCAATTCAAATGTCAATCACTAGGTACTGTATAGTATGTCTATTGTCAATGGCAAAAAAGAATTAATTTATTTTAATTTATTTCTATTTGTATTTCTATTTCTCATTATGTTCAAGTATAATCCCCGCTGTAATTCAGTGGCGCTGTGAGTTATGTTGGAACCACAGACCAATACAGACCACCAACTCGTACTCCTCTTGCCTGAAACACCCTTGAAATATTTTTTCTTTTCTGTGAATACGTGTACATTTCTGTCTGTGCATGTTGTAATGACAATGATAACAATACCTGTATATGCCATTTATTTGTTTGGTGTGTTTGCTAAATGGGTTTAAAAACAAGGGAGAGCGTCACACTCTCAAAATAAATGGCATATCAGCTGATTTTCAGTTTGTGGACAAAAAGAGAGACCATAGAGTGTGTTGGCGGTCTGTATCTTATTGGTCCGTGGTGTCGATTTTAAGCAGCGCTTGTATGGAAACTAAATTCGACTAGCAGTCCATATATATGTCTATGGATGGAACCAACGTGCAGTTGGCATGGCAACTAGCAATTAGCAGTCCATATTATAATCATTTAAAAAACAAGGGAGACGTCCGACAAAGAGCGCGCGGTCTGTATCTCTATGTCTGTGATTTTGACATCTCATCTGATCTGACAGAGATGTTAAAATTGTTTTTTCTTTCAATTCACTATACACCATACAATAAATTGCTCTATCGATAACAGCCCCTTATTGAGGTGTATTTTTGCTTTAGCTTTTTTTGTATTTTCTAGTTGTTTGTTCGATTGTAAAAAGGTGCATAATGTGTTGACAAAAGTGCAAATAATGCAAAAATTATATCAATCATTTTCATAGTTTTCTCGAAGTTGAATAAAAAAGAGGAAGTAGTTTCGGTTTTGTTTTTCTGGCGTAATTGCAAGAAACGAAGACAAAATACATAAAAACCTCTCCACGGTCCACGGACGAAACCGCCCTTCAAAAAAAAAAAAAAAATAAAAAACGAAGAATAAAAACCTCTGGAATAAAATGTCACAATTCGCACAACAAATTTTCTACTTTTTTGTTTTCCTTTTCGTTCTCGAAACGTGCCTAACGCTGTGCGATGGCACTCGCATCCTTGGTGACTTCCACACTGATGAGTTCTTCAAGTTTATTGTAAAATTTGGTTTCCAGAAGGCAGAAACGCACTCGCAACGTGATTCATTTGGATACATCTATGGCAACATCACATCGGAAGATTCATTTAATGTTCCTGTCACGTTGGCAGTGCTAGATCGGTCAAGTTTTCTTGAGTTCTATGGCAATCGAAGTTATTACGACCGTGAGCTTGCATGCCAGCGAATGTTTGCTCGCATCCAGAATCTTGCTTACGATAGTGATTGCAATTCGCATGCGAAGACGGACTATCTGAGAAAAATTCCGTGCCCCAAGGGGGAGCTGTGCTCCGACGAAGATAGTCCATCGAATGTTGTCCCTGGATATCAGTTCACTTATGTCATTAGTGATCTAACACAACCTAGGTAAGTTAATGGGAAATATTTACAATTTAAAGTGCAGTTATTATTATTGTATATACAGGCTTTTAACATACTGCATAGCATAATATGTCAGTAGTAGGCGAGAAGTAGCAAAAACAAAATTTTGTTTGTTTGTTTTATTTCTTTGGAAGAGCTAACTTGTCAAATAACAATTGACCTTGATTTAACAAATGACAGTTCTAGCAGACTTTGTTCTAGCAGACTTTGTTTTAGCAGACTGTGGTATCCGTAGTTCCTAGATATACTTTGGACTTTGTTGATATCTCTTTTTCTTGCTGTCACGACTAAGCTTCCTCAAATCTTCTATAGTCCTCCCATTTTAAATAATGCTACACTTGAGGTTTTTGTTGAAAACACTACCCACTTATTCAACCCATTGTGCCAACAAGCCTTTCCTATCTCCCTATTTCTTCTAACAAGTAAGTACCATGCAAGTGCACTTAAAATGCCTAAGTTTGTTCAGGCCCCGTGGCGTGGTGGTTAAGTGTGTCGGACTGCCACGTCGAAGGTTCTGGGTTAGATCCCTGACGACTCCACCTAAGTTCTTTTCCGGGGTACTGCCTCTTGCGAGGAAGTGACCAATCCTCCAAGAGTAATTAATGTGATGGAAAGTGCTTCTCTGTAAGCCGTTCGGAATCTCTTCTAGGTCTTGCAGAATATCAACGCACACACAGGAATGGTTGAGAGTGGAAGTCACAGGCAAATACTATATATGAACATTTTGTTTTGAGATGTGTGTTATTTTAAACCGCTGATACTGTGTATATAGTTTATGTCTGCCAATAACAAACAAAATAATTTTTTATAGGGTCAAAAGAAAACACTCTTCCCCCTATACAAACATTAACTGTCGCGCAGTTGTTAGGGATTTATAACCTATACATAGGTTTCTTTAAAAGTTCTAAATATTTTGGCAAACAACGAATATTTGTTCTCCAATTGAATAATTGGCAAACAATTTAGATAATACCTAAATATCAATGTGTTCGTACCTATGGTTTGTCGAGTATAGGGAATTCCCTGTGCCTGTGTGATACAATTTGTGTGCTTGCATACACCCAAAGTTGTAAAATTAGTTTTTAACAGATGCTTGTTTCTTTGCTGGGCAAATGAATAAATAAATATTTAACCAATTTCACAAACAGGATATCGGTTCGTATCGACAAAAAAATTTCGTTTTGGTGTATATTCTAATTTTATAAGATTTTGATGTGACTAAATTTAGAATTATTTAGTTTGCTTGTATTCTAAATAAATCCCAAATCTTTTTTTCTTCAAAGTCATGGTTATAGGTAGTCAAACATTTAAATTTCTTATAAAACTACCAGTGTGTTTCTTAATAAGTGGATATATACTATCTTTATCTGTAAAACTAGCTGGCCCGGCAGACGTTGTTCTGCCTTTTCTTGAATAAAAATAAAATGTGTGTGTGATTCACACTCGGTCGAAGTGAAATTTCAGAGAAAAAACCTACTAGAGAATGAAATAAAAAACTACTTCCAACATCAGTTTTCGGCTTACTTTCAAACTTTATAAATCACTAAATGCTTGCAACACGTATAGGTGTACAAACGCTTTGACACACATTCTAGAATACAAACGTACCGGCACGGTTGCTCTTTCGCTTTAGATCTGTAGAGCAGGGTTGCCTTTTGGGTTCCTTTTGATTCCTTTTTAAAGCGTGAACTCCACTATTTAAAAATCATCAAAATCGGACTCCTTTCCAAAATTCAGGAGTCATTTTAAGAATTTTAATAATTATTTTAATTATTTTAATGCCAATTTCCGTTAAATACTTTTCTTATGCATTTGTTTGCATTTTACATTCTTCTTGAAATAAGCTCACTCAAATCTTTTTGAGACCGGGTTTCAAAGTAGTTCATAAGGGCCGTTATTCACGTAACCATTGGCGGGTAGGAGTTTCACTTCAAAATTTTGAGATAACATAAAAGCTTTGTTTGTTGAGCCCTGAAGTCACCCTGGGGTCGCCCTGGGGTCGCCACAGCGCGTTTTTTTAATTACCTCAACTCGCCCTGAATACAAAATTCTCTGTTTTTTGAAACCTAGGGTCGCCCTGAAGTCACCCTGAACTCTATCTTGCTATTTAGCTGGGGCGAGTTGAGGTAACGAATCAGCTGTTGAAGTGACTTTTGCTGTCAAGCATTTCTTGTGTATTTTTCTTCTGTATTTGATTTTTCATGTCTTTTTTTCGATAAAACTAAATGAAATGCAAGTGAATGCATTTATTTTGTTGAAAGTAAATACAAATCGAACAAATAAAGCAAAATGGAAACTTTTGATTTTGTGCGTTGTGAAAAATATACAATCAGCAGCCGTCATGCGTTTTTTGAGAACCGAAAAACCCAGGTTTTTTTGACAACTCTTGGAGTTGTCTAATTAGTAAACAAATTTTTTTTTCCAGAAGATAGCTTCTAATCCAAAGAACAAGAGTATCATCGATACCAAATGCATGCATATTCGACAAAAGAGCTTCATGCAAAACTCTCTCAAATGCTTTTGAAATATCAAGTGCAATAATCTTGCTTTCGCCAAAGCGATGCAAAGATTTGTTCCACTGTTCAGTGAGATATGCCATCAGATCAACGGTGGAACGATTTCTGCGAAAACCGTACTGGCGGTCATTTAAAAGCGTCCTATCTTCGAGATATTTCTTGAGCTGACAATTTATCAGTTTTTCTATGACCTTGGAAAGAAGGGACGCATGCGCAATTGGTCGATAAGAGCAGGTGGAGGGGAAGAAGAGTCAACTTTTTAAGGAACAGGCTGAACAAATGCTATTTTCCATCTACTAGGAAAGATTCCTGAACGATAGGAGCGATGGAAAAGCTTACGCAATGGATTTGCTAGCGATGAAAAAAACCTTTTCAGAAATATAGAGGGTATACCATCTGGGGTAGCGGATTTGTGTAATGAAGATCTTGAAGAATTCTTGCTACTGCACGAGTGCGGAAAAATACCTGTCCCATAGAAAAATTGACGTTCTCAAGTACGGGAGGGGCATCATTGCTTGCAGGCAACGTAGAACTTGAAGCAAAATGAGCTGCAAGCATATGCGCCTTCTCTGAAGAGCTGACAATTGTACTATCGTCGACAATGAGCGTAGGAACTGATGATGACGTTGATTTCTTGACGTTTTTCAAAAATGATCAGAAGTTTTTACTGCTTTTAGGACAATGCAGAATTTTTTGCCGAATCTTTTGGTCATCGGAAAATTTATTTTTTCTTTCCGTTTTCGTCAGTTGGGTTGGCTATATAGAATCGGAAGCTTACTTCTTTCAACCTGATAGCTTCTTTGCACTCTTCGGTAAACCAAGACTTTTCTTTTGGTTTGATACCTTTTGTTCTGTGAAGGACAAAAGTTCTCAATCCAAGAAAAATCACTTCTGTAATCATTTCAATGTCATTATCGAGGAAGCATAATGACCAGTTAAAGTTGTGAAAGAAATTATTCAGACCGTCCCAGTTGGCTTTCTCCTATTGCCAAATGGTCCTAGTAGGAATTTTTTCTTTAACTAGATGGTTGGAGCACGAGCCCGTAATCACGACTTCAGTGTGAGGACAATGGGAAACAATTCGGGAAATTGAATCTGACAGAACATCTAACTCATCACAAGTAGACATGCTGTCAAGATTCGGACTCCTGTAAAGAAAACAGTAATGAATGATATGCTTGCGGACAGTGAATTTGAGCCACAGGAAATTAAGGTTCGTATTAGAACAATGCCCATATTGGGGAAGGCTCTGGCAAGCAATATCATTCCTAACATAAACGACAAGACCATGGTGGGAAAAAAGTAATGGCACTAAGTTTTATCCAACCAAACAAAATTCTGATAAATCAGTATTCTGTCCAACCTGGGTTCCACTTAATGCCAAAACAGCTGGCCTGTATTTCACAGTAAGGGCGTACACAGAAAAGAAATTCTTTCTTAGCCCAGGAACATTTGAATAGACAACACAAAAATCACTTACCATTTTGAAAAACTAAACACACAAAATTCAACTTTGACGAAACTTAGTTCAGCCGTGAAGTATAGGCTATCTTTATTAATGATCTCTTGTTTAATACTTAAATGTTCTAATCCATTAAATTGTTTTGCTGATGACAGCAATCTCAGCTTTTCATATTCGTTTCCAGATTCACACCCATTTCCTTCGGATGTGGAACTGTCATGACATCGTATGATAAGCTCAATAAATTCCGATTTTGACAGCATTGTCCAATGTGGAATTATTTTGAAAAAGCATTTGACAGTGTGGCATGTCATCCTAACGAAGCTCAAAACTTGGGGTATAGGTCCAAAATTATTTAACTACGTTAAATCTTTTCTTACCAACAGGAAAATCTGTGTAAAAGCAAACAATTCTTACTCATCTTCTTATCCCTTATTCAATGGTATCCCCCAAGGATCCCCATTATCTGTGGTTTTGTTCATCATAGCGTTTGATGATTTGAGCTCACTTATAACCAACCATAAACAGCTTGACCATACTTGCTACGCGGACGATTTTTATATTCTTTGCAAAAACAAAGACCTAACAGCAACTAAAGTACTTTTTAACAATCTTCTTGATGACATACAAACTTTGTCTTCTTTTTCTGGGGCCAAACTATCTTTAGATAAATGTAAAACTTTGCATATTTGTCGCAAGACTTCATGTAACAAAAGTCCTCTCTATTTAAATAATATTATAGAAAATGTTGACACTATGAGTATTTTAGGCCTAACTTTCAATAACAAGTATAATTGGAAAAATCATTGTTTAAAACTAAAAAATAGCTTAATCAAAAGAACAAACATTATTAGTTTTTTAGCCAGTAAAAAATGCAACGCTCATGTAAATACATTATGTAATATAACCAAATCACTTATTTTAAGTAAAATTGACTACGGGCTCTTTTTGTATGGCAATTCACCGAAATCAACGCTTAATATTATCAAAGCACCTTACCATCAAAGTGCAAGGAGGAGTCTCAACGTATTTCCAACTACCACCATTAAAAACATACTTGTTGAAGCTGGTCTACCGTCTCTAGAAGAAAGAATCGCATATACAAGGACCAAACTATATATAAAGCTTTCGTTCTCAAACGGGTCAATTATTGATAAAGACGTGGCAACTATTCTTAAAAGCAAAATTTCAAAACGAATTCCGTCAACAATCTACACTTCAATAACGGCTGCAAAAGAATTGGAAATTCCTCCCACAAAAGTTGTAAAATACACCCAATTATTTCCACCATGGTCAATACAACCAAATTCTTTCATAATGGATTTGACAAGCTTAAATAAGATCAATACTCCGAACGAAATTTTTCAGCAAACTTTCCTCTGTATTACATCAGAACTCAAACTACAAGGTTGGAACTTTGTTTCTTTCGCATCTGTTTTCGAAAACGGTTCCATAATTTGTGTGGGACTAGTAGATAACATAGCATCAATTTTTACTCATGAGGCCCTAGATATTTTTAAGACAATTAACTTTTGCACAGCCAACGCTGGCAAATTTGTTATAGTCTCAGATAGTCTTTCAGTGATCCAGGCGGTAAAAAATCCGAATCACAATACAATGATTGTCTCAAGAATCCGTGACCTTATACAATACCAACAAAATGTTAAACTTATGTGGGTACCTAGCCACAAGGGTATTAAAGGTAACGAGCTTGCCAACTTAGCTGCAACCCAGGCACACCGAACACCAACTTTCAAATTTGATGCGATCACTCGACTTGACCTTCTCCGCGATATCGACCAGAAAATAAAACACAAATCCCTACTAGAATGGAATAGCTACTCTCATCACTACTCTTACATCAACCAGGATAGATCACAACCAATTTTTCCAACAACAACCACTAAAACAATGCATACATATTTCATAAGAATGCGCCTTGGACATACTGCTAGCACACATCAACACCTTCTCCGTAAAGAAAGCCCACCCACATGCGTAACTTGCGACGCCCAATTGGACTTGCAGCACATCTTTGACATGCAAAACTGTGCAGGACTAACTTCTCATCAACAACAACCTTCATCGATTCTTGAAGCCTTAAAAATCCCTAATCATGCAAACATAATTTATATTAATTCTTTTGTAAATAGATATAAACTTGATATTTAATTTTCTAAAAATTGAAATAATTCTTAACACTAATTACACATAAATGAACTCATTGTCATCTCAGAGCCGAAAGCCATAGTAGCTTGTGCTCGCTCTACTTTATTTTAGCTTAATAATTTTAATTATAAGTTAATAAATTATAATAATAATAATAATCACGACTTCAGTGTGAGGACAATGGGAAATGATTCGGAAAAATGAATGTGACAAAGCATCTGACTCATTACAAGTAGACATACTGTCAAGACTCGGGCTCCTGTAAAGAAAACAGTAGGTAATGAATAATATGCTTGCGGACAGTGAATTTGAGTCACAGAAAATTAAAGTTTGTATTAGAACAATGCCCATATTGGGGAAGGCTCTGGCAAGCAATATCATTCCTTACATAAATAACAAGACTATGGTGTGAAAATACTAAAGGCGCTAAGTTTTATCCAACCAGACAGAATTCTAATAAATCAGTATTCTGTCTAACCTGGGATTTGCCAATGCCAAAACAACTAGCCTGTATTGCCGCAAAGAAATGTTTCATAGTCCACGGACATTTAAATAAACGACACAAAAATCACTTACCATTTAAGAAAACTAAACACAAAACTCAACTCTGACGAAACTAAGTTAAAGCGCGTAGTGTAGGCCCTTATTTATTCCAATGTTATAAAAATTAGGTGTTATACCCATAAGACAATTTGCACACGAAAATTAATATATACAAACAAAACGATACTATTTTTTGTTGTGTATTTAATGTGATTTTGGTTTATATTTGTTTGTTTTTGAGGGGCACACTTGAAATTCGCGTACAGTTAGCCACGCGACCGCGACCTTTCACGACGAACACTTGATCGACATTCGTCGAGATATTAAAGAAGTTTTACTTAAAAAAGCGCTTAGCATCATGTACTTCTTAAAATAATTAATATTTTTCAGTTTATAATGATCTTATATACAGTGGCTGAAATGCTTGGTTGCAAGAGAGCCCCAGCCTGGTCAGCAATTTTTTCAAAAAATAAAATAAAATACATAAAAATCAGGAATTGAAGATGTTAGATGATACTATTAAAACGGAGCTGGGCGGGATACATATTAAAAATTGAAATCCAAAAATGGAAAAAAGCTAGTGACTAAATGGATACCCTTTGAAGACAAAAGACCAAACCCAAAACAAAAACAAATTGGCCAATGCTTTAAAACGTAAGGCAAATAACATCACCGGGAAAAAATTCAATTTTCTAAAGTGTAATTATTCCCTACTTTGAGTATGACATAGCGTTTCTTGAGATTGAAATTTTTTCTCACCTAATTTTTAATAATTTTTTGATAAAAATTCCAAATAATAATGAATTTACTTTTTTTTATATTTCCAAAACATGGGGATAAAATAGATACATACAAAGGTATATAGTTTACGACGTAGAAAGATACAACCCATAAATCTGATCATATAAAGGTGCCATTAGCAGCAGTTTACACTGCATCAGCTTGGGTAGTTCTCGTTAAGTTAGGGTTTGACGCTTCTCGCTTTTCTTTAAGGAAATCTCTGAATGTACATTGCTGCATTAACCAATAGTTTGAAAAATATAAAAACTGCCATTGTTATTAATTTGTTATATACAGTAGTCTCTCGATAATGTGAATCACCGATAATGCGAATTTCTCCAAAATGTGAATCGCCAAAACTTAACATTGTCATCTCTATAATGTGAACTTCCGAAATTTTGGAACTCTTAAATGTGAATTCCTTCGGAAATTTTGTATACCTACCTACACATACATATTTTTTTTCTCTCTTGATAGTTTTGCATGCAATATAAAAAAAAAGGAAAACCTAACTGATATTCGTCTAAGCAAATTTCGAAGTTGTGCAATAGTAAGATCAAATCAGGCTATTCACTATGTCGATATGGATGTTTTTTTTTTAATGATTTTTTACGTAGTAATTAGGTAAGGTACTCCTACATGTAGGTAATGTGTTTTTTTTTTCTGAATAAATGTTGAAACTGTGCTTTAAATGTAATTTTGTTTGTAATAAATGGATACGATTTCTTTCAAACACTTAATAAGAACCGAAGAAAATGTTCCAGTAATGTGAACACCTCTAAAATCCGAAAACGCCTTGTTTTAATTAGTTCACATTATCGAGGGACCACTGTATATATAAAAAAAATAGCTGATATTCGTGGTATATTTTTAAATAATCCCCAGACTCAAAATATGATCTATTTTTTTTCAGATTTTGGTATATGGCAATGGTTGCATGCTATCGCAATAGATCCACGTGTAAATGGCATGCCTATGATCCAACGAGAATCAGCAATCGTGTCCCTTTAACCGTTCGGAATGCACACACAATCAATTATGACATTCGTCTGGTTAATGGCAATCCCAATCAATCGGCATCACATCCACTGACTTTTCAATTCTCATTTGATCAACAGAATCTACTGGAGATGTACTTGATATTTTTGCTGGTTTATCTAGTCCTGATACCGATGCAAATATATGCAGTTCGATTGCAGAAACATCCAGTAACAAAACTCTTTACAATAAGTTTAGTGAGCGAATTTGTAAGTTTGGCCTTCATAACAACTCATTTGATATATTTCGCAATCAATGGAATCGGACAACCGGATGTGGAGGCAGCTGGTGATATATTGGACATTTTCAGCAGAGTATGTGCGGTGGTGTGAGATTAACTTACACATTTGCATTGTTTTTTGTTCTTATTTCTTTTTAGACGTCATTTATGCTAATATTATTGTTGTTGGCCAAGGGTTGGGCTGTGACAAGGCAACAAATAAGCAAAACTGGTTGGATTATTCTTATGTCAATTTGGGTACCATACTGTGCGTTCCATGTGTTCCTCTATATTTGGGATAGGGTAAGTTAAAAAATGTCATTTTACGAATCTTTCCTTCAATTTCAATCCAATCTTTCCTACAATCCAATCTCAATACGAACATGAATTTGATGAAATAAAATAAATCCTTTTCATATTTCCATCAAGAATATCAAAATTGTCTTTCAATCCAGAAAGAATTTTCAATCACCGGTTAAACTCTACTCGATTTACTTATTTTGTAACTGTGCTCTGTTCAGAATAAATGCACCAAAATTGTTTGCTAAAAACTCAAAAAACTTATTTCTATTACCCAAATTCATAACTAAATACTTACAACCTACATAAATACATACGTAAGTCAAATGCCTTACTTTACAGACGGAGATAGAGATAACATCTGACATTGATGAATACCAAACTTGGCCTGGATGGATAGTCCTAATACTACGGTAAGTGGAATATATATCTAGCTTTGTGAACCATTTTATTGTATATACTAATTTATGTTTTAGGACATGTTTCATGATGTGGTTCCTCTATGAACTACGCAACACAATGAAATATGAACACTCCACAAAGAAATTAGATTTTCTTTTGCATCTGGGTGCCTCCAGCCTAGTGTGGTTCATTTATTTGCCAATTGTAGCTATTATTGCTCTGCAGGTCAATTCGATGTGGAGGGATAAACTTTTACTAGGCATTACAAATTCAGCCGATTGTTTAGCTTATTGTATTATGACAGGACTCCTGTGGCCAAATCGTTCTGGTCAGTATCTCTTACTGGCTGGATCACACTACTCAGGTTTGTTTTAAAATTGAAAAAAAAAATCGATATTCAAACTAAAGCGTTTTGTTTTGATCCTCCAGGTATGGATGAATTAGACGAATTTAATGAAGCTCCGCACATAATTCGCGAACGCGAACGTCGTCTCAACTCACCCGAAGCAGTAACTGCCACAAATGGTTCTGGAGTTGTTGTCTCGACTGCCAATAATTTCCCTCTAAACGGCGAAATATGTACCGATCTTCTTGAAGGAGAAGATCTTGACGCGGAGCTATTAACTGATTTACACAAAAATAGTCACGTAATAGCATAGGATTAGTATACAAATAAAACAAAACCGTATTTTAATGTTATTAACGTACGTATTTGATAGATTTTTGTTAAGACAACTCATTAGGGTAAAGGGAAGGAAATGAAGAATTGAATGTTTTCTACAGTTTCTTCTAGGTTCTTCCTAGATCACACATTATCATGCACACACTATACATTTCTTTTCACACTTTATATTTAACACACACTGTTTTGTAAATAATCATAATAAAATTAATTAATTATTTAATCATAATATACTGTTAATTAAGTATAAAAGCTTTTTTGTTAATTTTTATCCCATGAAAAAAAAAAACATGACTCAAATTCTGTGCGCCAAACCAGAATTCGTTGTTATTACAATTGCTTTGAAAAAAATGTATTTTGTACGCGCTCATGAGCCGATTCGTTGAATTCTCCAAAATAAATTTTATATTAAAAATGATATTTTTTAGATAAATTTTACACTCATACAACGACTCAAAAACACCATAAATGTAAAACTTAGAACACAATAAGAGAATTGGAAATTTAATCAGTCATTGTTCATTGCATTAAAGAAAATTTATCATAAATGCAAGTAAGAAAGTAAATTTTGTGATTTTATTGAATCGACAGTATGATTCAAAAAAAAAATAAAATACATACTAAATAACGTTAATGTTGAGAAAAATGATTGTATTCTGCATGAAAGTAGGGAATTTTTTTTATCTTGAATGCAACGGGCTATCGTAACCTTTCTTGGCTTCTTATAATGTTTCCTGTATAATCTTAAAAGGTAGATTTCATAGCAATTGCAACTATCAAAATAATTTAAACAGAGGATTATATAAAGGGGGAACACTTTATTCGGGATGCTGGGTATGCTTGCGATTATAGGTACTATAGGGCAAGTTGTGGATTCGTGAAAAAAAAAAAAAAATAGTATTTATTTGGCAGTCCCTCGGAATATATTTTTAATTTTTTCTCTAGGCCCAACAAATAACGGTACCTGTCATACAACCGTAAAGAAGAAAACTGATTTTCTCAAAAACGATTTTGATAAAACTTTCAGAATGCTATTATTTTAGGGCAATCTATCTTTTGGTTGGAAAGGATTTTTCAGAATTTGTCTTATAACGGTACCTCTCATAGAACCGGAATTTTCAAATCAAGTTTTCTCGTAAACTATATATCCGATTTCAATAAAATTTTGAACACAGGAAGTTATTTATAACCCTATTGAAATAGAATTTCGAAATTCTGAAAAAAAAATTTATTTATTTTTAATGTTTTTTTTTTTTAAACTTTGGTTTTCAATATATCTTAGGAATGGGTTGATTGAATTTTTTTAAAATTGTTTTTCCAGATAAAAACTACAGATTTTCTCAAAATGATACAGTCAAACAATGTTCAAATAATTTTTCCAAAAGTTTTTCAAAAGAACTACTTTTTAAAAAACTGGATCAACGATTTTCAATATTTTTTTTTCCAGATAGACATTTAGTTTTGAATTTTTATTGCATACTTTCAGAGAAAACTCTTAAGCTAATTAAAAATATAAAAGAATTTTCGAAATAATTTTTAATTTTTTTAATATACATTATGCATCCACTAAGCAATTATCTTATGTAGCAAGTTCGCGCGACGTTTGATTGGCTGAGGAAGAGTTTTCAGTCTACAGGGCAATTCATAAATATTAACGTAGTTTAAGATAAATTTTTGTTCCTGATTCATGTTGAAACATCTTAGCATCTTGTTAATTTGGTATCTAACCAGAATACTCCTCGTAAAAGTTGCATGGTTGCATTAAAGGTCTCTTCTTGTGAAGTCCGCCAAAATAGAATTTTCTCCTTGTGGTGCTCACATAGGCGCCCTGTAATTAAGTGCTTTCAGTCTATGATAACGATGAATAGACACTCTTCAACTTTGTTTGTATGCCGAAAGAAGACTTTCAACATGCATTTCCACCCCCTATGACTCTAATCTGTAGCAAAATTCACTTAAAAATAATAATAATAATTGCAAGGCGTTATAGTAAGAAGGAATAGAAAGATAGGAAAGAATTTTTGTTGGTACAGTGGATTACGGGTGGCATCCAGTTGAAGCTGACAAAATATAGAAAATTGCTGCTCAGGTTTAGACTTGAATGCAAAACGATAGGTTACCAACCAAGTACTACATCCACTGTACCATTCACGCGCTTTTGAATTAAATCAATTCATAAATAAACTATATATTATTTGCTTCGGTTTATATCTAATTAGTAATTACAAACATTAAAATGCGTCGATATTTTTATACAGACTTATAATAATTAGTTTTGTACGATTTGCCAATTTATTATATTTTTTAAGAACTCATACGTTTTTGCGTAAGGATTACAAAACGACTTGATTTTGTATATTTTTTAAGATATCCGTAGGTAATGTAAAGTTTAAAAATAAATAGAACACAAAATGTTTGCCGCCTTTTTTACTTGCGATTATAGGTACTATAGGCAATTATGCATTCGTAAAAAATAAAATGCACGACTAGGTCGAACGAACTTGCATTGAAAGAATCATGAAATTTTTTTAATCACTTTAAAATCAATAGTTAAAATGTTTTTTTTTTTTTTTTTTTTTTTTGAGAAAATGAAGAAAGCCATCAAAAAACCGTTTTTTTTAAACTTTTCGAAAACATAGGTATTCCAATTTTTTTGAGTTAACCAATATCTAGCAGTCTAAATTTCTTATCAGAAAACAAAAATTTTAAAAATTTTGAACGAACCGTCTTTGAAAAAACCAAAAATAAAAAAAAAATTAATTTTTTTTTAAACTCAAAAAGTTTTTTTTTGAAAACTTAAAAAATAAATATTATTTTATAAAAGAGATTTCACATTAAAATTTTCATCGAAATCCGTTGAATTGTTTGTGAGAAAATCTGTTATGAAAAACTGGTCTTATGGAAGGTACCGTTACAAGACTTCCTAAAAAATTAATTCCAACCAAAACATAAAGTTTACTAAAAAACACAATTCAGAAAGTTTTATCAAAATCTTAGGAGCCGTTTTTGAGATAAATGAGTTTTTCATAAGAAATCATATGGCAGGTGCCGTTAGTTTTAGAGCTAGAATGCTAATTCCAAAAATCCTTCTGTATTACATCATAATAATACTATGTAAAAAGTTCGAAGCAAATCGGTCCAGCCGTTTATGCTGTAGGGAAAGTCTTGTAACGGTACCTCATAGGATTTTTCATTTTTTAAATTTTGGTTTTCTGATAAGAACTTTAAAGTGTCAGATGTTGGCATACTCAAACAAAATTTGAAATATTTTCGAAAAGTTTTTCAAAAAATAAGCCGTTTTTTGAAAAAAAACTGGACGAACAATTTATAAAAAAATGTTCCTTAAATTCAAAAAAATAAAAGAAATCTGATGGCTTACTTCATTTTCTCAAAAAAAAAAAACGTTTTAACTATTGATTTTTAAGTGACTAATAAAATTTCATTTGATTTTTGTAATGCTTTTTTCCCAACATCTCAAGCCCCAAGACTATTTTAACACATTAGAGGAAGTTCGTACGATCAAGTCGTGCACTTTATTTATGCAGGTATTGTTAAGATACAGATGATATGTACTTATCCTACCTCCAGGCAAGAACTAGGAACTTTAGTCAAGGAAAATTTTTGTTGTTCAAGTGACTACCATGGATATATAATGATAGAGCGCTCACCAGAAAAAATTAATTCTCATACCACTCGTAATCACTTGAGCAAGTAAACTATTCCATGAAAAAAGTATCGCATTGGCGACTGGGCTAAGTTTACATACATAAGTACCTATGCATTTGATTCTATTATATTGTTCACTCAAAAACCTAAACATTTGTTGTATGAGCTTGTTCATGATGAGCGAGAAATATTCATGTACATATATAAATATAAAACAAATAATATATATGGCTTACATAAATCAAAATCATTATGTTTTTAAGATCGAATGTTAATGTTAGAAAACAACAATGAGATGAAGAAGAAGAGTAAGAAAAGTTTATTATATAAAAGAATTTACTATTGTATTTAAATATTTGTACATTTCTTAATGCAAAATAGAATACAAAAGAAATAAATAAATTATATAGTTACGAATTTCATATTGTACAATAGCTATTTAGAAGTGCAAAAAAGTGCTAGAAGATGAATACATACGTTTTCTATGTATGAAGTACAAGAAAGCAAAATTCAATTATTATTATAGAATATAGCAAAAATGAAAATGAGCAATTTTATTTTAGATTTGAAGGAGTTGAATTAAAGATGGATTAAAAAAAACAACAGGTTGATTTATTTTTTCAATATAAGCGAAATTTCAACTAGTATATGGGCCTTTATTTTTTAATTAATAGTTACTACTCGAAACAAAATAGGGCCCATCCAAGATTTTTTTTAAATTTTTGATGCTCGTTGTGATCCCATTTTCACAGAGTGAAATTTAAAAGTTTGTGAGAAGAGATAATAAAACAAACATAAATTTAAAAGTTTGTGAGAAGAGATAATAAAACAAACATATTTCACCATAGATTATGTAAACTCAATTTCTTAATTCTTAGCTCAAATATATTCCCAGAAACAAATAAAATAACCATTAATATTAACCTAAAAGCCATGTGCGCCCTTTTTGTTTTGAGTAGTATATAAACCAACAAATATTTTAATACTAGCTGAAAACCCGTCGAAAACGACGGTGATTTATGGCGCCTACTTTTAATAAGGTTCACATAGTTTGCACTGAAAGGTGGCGGACAGTAATAAGGATGGTAACCATTGACTTTTCTTAAAAAAAAAGATGAAATCACATCAACTCCCCCTGAGAAACAGATTTTTTTTTTTTTTAAGGTGAAAATCTCAAAAGACACTATGTAGTCCTCCAATTCCTACAATTATAGTAGTGTGAGATTTTAACGCCACTAAAAACAACTTAAGCCAATCCTACTAAATGAGTTATCTATCTCGAAAATGATTTAGTACCAGTTGTACAATAGCGGTTCAGCACTGAATCTTGTTTTTAACTTCTTAATCAGTTGGTCAACTTTATTTAAGCCACCGAAATCGATGGGTTTACTCTTGAACCACACTTGAACCACCGTCTTCACATTAATTTTCCAAACAAGAAACGAGGTAAATCGTTTTTAAATTTTGATCCGAGGATAAACCACGATTGTACCTACAACTGGACCTTAGTATAACTATGTAGTCACTGAAAGTGTAAAACTTCGTCAAAGCCTACAATTATGTGCAATCAGCTGAATATTTCCTTATAAACTATATTTTTACTAAAACACATTTCATAAATTTTTTAGCGGTTTGAAACATCAGCGAAAATTCCGGAATGGCCGCGATCGGGTCGAAGACAAACAAATGCAGGCTTTAACCAAAAATGTTTTTTATCCGCTAGCATTGAGATGAAATAAATAAATAAATAAGTTTTGTCACACTATAAATAAGTGTTTTTTGTGCGTAGTACCGCGAGCTGGGTTCAGCTACTGCCTAACAAAAAACGTTGATTATTCAAACAAAAACAAAAAAGCAAATACGAAAATCAATAGGTTAAGTAATTTAAAAAAAATTTAGGTAATACGTTACAAATCACTTTTTCCTACTTCCTGTTTATACACATTTGCGTTTGCGTTAACAACTCAGTAACTTGACGTGAGGTGAGGCTGGTAAACAATTATCTAAAACAACGTTCCAAATAAAAAGACACTTAGAATAAGATGTACCTATTCACTTTATGTTCCAATAAACTCTTTGAATAACTTTTATTAAGACAGCATGAACAATTTAATTGCAATTTGCTTGGTTTTCCAATAAAAACTAAAATTTTACACTTATAAAAAGTTTGGCACCGAAAAATGTTACTGCTCTGTTGAAAAAATACATTATCTATCATACGCACATCAAGAAAACATAGCTATTATCCGGCAGATGTCACTTTTTCTATGTGCATATGATACGGCGTATCGGGTTGTAAGCTTTGGCATAGCTATTATACGGCAGATGTCATGCTTTTTCTATGTGTGTGGCGACACTGTGTCGACAGTTGCGCCCCTACAAATTAATGGAAATTCCAAACCAAGCTTGCCAAACGAAATTAACATATACTCACACTAATTACCAAACACCAAGTTCCCGAACAAGCGTTGTTTGGTCGTTTTGAAAAATAACCAACGTTCCAGAAGCATCTTTCGAAAATGTTCAAATCATCCTCGGCAGTGAACGTGTTAAGACCAACTCCATTTTACTTGTGAAAATTCATTGAAATCCTTCTTACTTGTTTGTTAGAAAATTAAGTGTTTAAAATTAAGTGTTATTTGATTAAAATACATCTTACAAAAATAAAGACATTTTATATGTGAAATTGTTGAAGTGTTTTATTGTTGTTTGTTGTGTTTTGTTTTGACAGAACAGTGGCCTACTCAGTTGCTGTCACAAAGTATAGTTGGTGCCATAAAGACACCACAAATTGGTGACCCCGACGTGATATCAACTGAGTACCAACAAAAGACAATATCTACACAACTTATTCCATCTTCTCCTTGCCAAAATGGCCACCATCAGAACGCCAGCAAAGACCGGTCAAGCAGAAGACCCAGTCGATGACACCGAAGGAGCAGCCGACAAACTGAATGAAAGTCTGTTGGATTTAAACAACCCTCCTCTAAACGACACATTCCAATATCCATCTTCTGGTGTTGGCACTTTGCCTGGCTTGTATCAAAACGCAGAATCTCAAAAAATAATGCCGACAACTTCGTTTTTTGCTCCGCGTTACAACAATGTGCAGCAGCAGCAGGAGTATGTATACGCTGTAAATCTTCATCTTCCGCAATTTTCACCGGAATCCCCAGACCTATGGTTCGCGATAGCGGAAGCGGATTTTACAGCGAACAGGATATCTAGTGACGCACAGAAATATAATCAGCTCTTAAAAGCCCTGCCACTGCACATTGCGAATCAATTGATCGACATCGTAAACAACACCCCGGCAAGCGACAAGTACAAGACACTAAAAACTGCGATTCTCGAGCGTTTCTCTGAGTCACGAGAGAAACAAATACAAAAGCTTCTGAGAGAAAAGGTGCTCGGCAACAAAAAACCTTCTCAGCTTCTAAGAGAAATGAGAGAGCTAGCCAAAAACTCGGTCAGTGACGAGGTGCTTCATCAGTTGTGGACAGAACGGCTTCCTGAAAAAATACGTCCGTTACTTGTGGTCTCAGACAACCTGAAAGACCTGAAAGCATTAGCAGAAACTGCAGATCGCATCATGGATGCATTGGGTGGTGCGTCTGTTATGGCTGTCCACTCAAGAGGCATCATGCCGTCAACAACGCCTCAAACAGCATTTCCGTCCAACAACCACGAGATTCATCGCCTGGAACGGTAAATTCAAGAGCTGCACGTAACTGTAAAAGTGTTCCAAAACGAGCTGCAGAGTATGCATATTGCACAGCAGCAGACTCAGAACCAGCTCTTGGAACTACAGCTTCGGCAACAACATCAAGCTTTCGGTGGAGCGCCACAGCAGAGACAAAGCCAGTAGCAGGAGCAATATTTCCAAGCCCGTCGTTCCAGAGGCAGGTCATTAACACCAAATCGCAATGGTATCTGCTACTACCACAACAGATGGGGCAACGAAGCACGACACTGCACAAAACCCTGAAAGTTCCCATCAAACACCAACAATAACCAGGAAAACTAACTGCGCTGTCGCTGATTGGAGCAGTTGGTGACGACAGCATAGCCACTTCACCACAAAAAGAAATCCGTCTGCACATACATGACCACACAACCAACAAAACATTCCTAATAGACTCCGGCTCAATAGTTTCCATCATTCCAACCAGTTTTCTCCGCAATAAACCCGAAGCAAATCATCTAACACTATACGCAGCAAATTCATCACCCATATCAACTTACGGATGCAAGATTTTGAAATTGGACCTAAACCTTCGAAGAAGTTTTCCCTGGCCGTTCATAATTGCAGACGTCCAAACCGCAATTATTGGCGCAGACTTTTTGGCAAATTTCAATCTTTTTGTGGACCTAAAACACCAGCGACTCATCGATCCACTCACCTCACTTTCAACAAAAGGTGAATCACTTGCGACCAGCACCTACAACATATCAACAATAGACAACTCTCTTCCACAACAATATGCCGAACTCCTAAAACAATTTATCAACATAACAAAGCCTTCATCCAGTCCGAACCTTAATAACATTCAATACGCTCACCGCATCATCACAAAAGGTCCTCCAGTATCCACTCGTCCATACAAGATAGCAGGAGAGAAATCAACAGCAGCAAAAGCCCAAATCACCGAAATGCTTGAACAGGGCATCATCAGACCTTCCAGTAGCCCGTATGCAAGTCCCATTCATCTAGCGAAGAAAAAGAACAACGAATGGCGACTCTGTGGAGACTACAGACTGCTCAACGCCAACACTGAAGCTGATATGTACAATCCTCCACTCGTACAAAACCTCTTCCTCCGCTTGAATGGTACTTGCATATTCCCTAAGCTTGACATGGACAGAGCTTACTATCAAGTACCGATGCATCCTGACGACATCCACAAAACAGCCATTATAACACCTTGGGGACTCTCCGAATATTTAGTGATGCCATTCGGTCTACGAAATGCCACTCAGACGTTCCAACGATTCATGGACTCCATTTTTAGAGACCTTGAGTTCGTCTTTGTTTACATCGATGACATCCTCATCATGTCAAAAGACGAAAAAGAACACCACCAACACTTGCAAACAGTGTTCGAACGTCTAACAGCAGCATCACTAAGCATCAACCTCAAGAAGTGTATGTTTGGCCAACGAAAGGTAAATTTCCTTGGCTACATGATAAATGCCCAAGGTTATGCACCAGTCCACGAGCGAGTCGATGCCATCATCAATTACACCAAACCGGAGACCATCGAGGAACTGAGACGTTTTCTTGGCATAACAAATTACTACAGACGATGTATACCTCAAGCTGCACATTCACAAATCCCACTCAACAACTACCTGAAAAAATCAATCAAAAGAGACAAGACAAAAATAATATGGACCGAAGAAGCAACAAAAGCCTTCGAAGAATGCAAGAACAAAATTGCAACAACAACACTTCTTGCATATCCGTCACTTAACGCTGCGATGACACTTACCACCGACGCATCATCCACCGCTATTGGTGCCAAGCTGGAACAATTTGTCAATGATGACTGGCAGCTACTTGGATTTTTCTCAAGGAAGCTCAGCCCAGCAGAACAACGCTACAGCACCTACGACCGTGAGCTACTTGCCATCTTCGCCTCCATAAAGTTCTTCCACCATCTCCTAGAATGTCGTAGCTTCAACATCAAAACTGACCATAAGCCTCTGATATACGCCTTCAAACAAAAGCATGATAAAGCTTCAGATCGAAGAATCAGACAACTAGACTACATCTCACAATTTACTACAGACATAGTCTATGTAAAGGGTGAAGACAATGTAGTAGCAGACGCCTTATCACGGGTAAACACAATCAGCATGCCGACCATACTAAGCCCAGAGACGATAAGGAACGAACAGCTCAACGATGAACATCTCCGTGACCTGATTGCCAATCCAGCATCGCTTCATCTCCATGAACTGCAAGCAGAACCAAATATTAAAATATACTGCAACGTCTCAACAGGAATAGTCAGACCATACATTCCACTGTCACTTCGAAGAACAGCATTCGAAATCATGCACAACACCGCACATCCCAGTGGCAGAACTACGTCACGTCTCCTGAGAGAAAAATGTATATGGCCTGGAATCCGGAAAGACGTAGTACAATGGTCTCGAGAATGCATAGCATGTCAAAGAGCCAAGGTGCACCGTCACAACAAAGTTCAACCTGAACACATCACCGTTCCAGATTCCAGATTCAACCACCTGCATATCGACATCATTTTTCTCCCAATGGAAAAAGAGTTTCAATATTGTCTCACGATGATAGATCGGTTTTCAAGATGGCCAGTAGCAGTTCCCATCAAAGACATGACCGCAGACACTGTCGCTACAAATCTTTTCGACCATTGGATCTCTCACTACGGTTCTCCTGTCACAATAACATCCGACCAAGGAACACAGTTCGAGTCAGCTCTCTTTCACGCTCTCACAAATCTGGTAGGAAGCAAAAAGACAAGAACAACGCCCTACCACCCACAATCCAACGGTATAGTAGAGCGAATGCACAGGACATTGAAAGCAGCACTCATGTGTTCACCGAAACCCTGGATCGATATTCTTCCAACAGTACTGCTCGGACTAAGAACATCTTTCAAGGAAGACATCCAATCTACTCCAGCAGAGATGTTATTTGGAACCTGCTTAAGAATACCGGGATCTTTCTTTGTTTCATCAGATATGTTGCCAGATTCTTCCACTTTCATCCTGAAACACAGAGAATACATGAATGGAATTCGACCAACACCAACAGCTCACCACACCAAATCAAGAATGTTCATCCTAAAAGACATCAACACCTGCTCTCATGTTTGGTTGCGCTGCGACCATGTTAAAGCTCCACTGGAACCACCATACCAAGGTCCATATAAAGTCCTTGAAAGAACATCTGACAGAGTCTATAAGATACTTGTCAATGGTCAAGCAAAACATATATCTATCGAGAGACTGAAACCATGTTACATAAACAAAACCGATGATAACTACGCTGAAGACTCTTCTCCATCCACCAGTCAGCAAATCCAGCCACATCTTTGGGGTTCAACGATGGATCCACCGCAACGCACGTACCAGCAGAATCAAAGAAGATCCGTGCATTTCCATCTCCCTGACGAAAGATGAAACCCACTCGGGGGGAGTGACTGTGGCGACACTGTGTCGACAGTTGCGCCCCTACAAATTAATGGAAATTCCAAACCAAGCTTGCCAAACGAAATTAACATATACTCACACTAATTACCAAACACCAAGTTCCCGAACAAGCGTTGTTTGGTCGTTTTGAAAAATAACCAACGTTCCAGAAGCATCTTTCGAAAATGTTCAAATCATCCTCGGCAGTGAACGTGTTAAGACCAACTCCATTTTACTTGTGAAAATTCATTGAAATCCTTCTCACTTGTTTGTTAGAAAATTAAGTGTTTAAAATTAAGTGTTATTTGATTAAAATACATCTTACAAAAATAAAGACATTTTATATGTGAAATTGTTGAAGTGTTTTATTGTTGTTTGTTGTGTTTTGTTTTGACAGAACAGTGGCCTACTCAGTTGCTGTCACAAAGTATAGTTGGTGCCATAAAGACACCACATGTGCATTGATATGCGTTTATATAAGCATAGCAAAAACATAGCTAGTACTCACTAGAGGTCTCTGAAAATAAGAACATGTGGCGGCACTGTGTCGACAGTTGCGCCCCTACAAATAAATAGCAACAATAAACCAATTTACCAAGTTTCTAGAACTTTCTATTTTTTGAAAAAACCAAAGTTACCAACGGCCAGGTTCTTAAAAACATTTTATGTACGCACTCAAAAATCAACTGCGGAAATCAACAGACGTACAGCATCAGCAAGCTTTAATTTATCTTCTCAGTATTTGTGTTACTTTTTAAATAATTTAATGTTTAGAAATATAAGTGACTAATAAAATCAATTGTTTACAAAATAATAAACACTGTTTTTTAACATTCGTAGTGACAGTAAAATCAGTGCACACTAGTTTTCTTCGCTCCTTGCCTTCTCAGTTCTCAGTTGCTGTCAAATATAGTTGGTGTCTGTGCTAAACCACCACAAATTGGTGACCCCGACGTGATTGCAACTGAGTTCCGACGATCATAACAAAGCAACAACAAAAAAACAGCAACACGTGAGTTTTTTTTTATGTATTTATATTAAAATGGCTACCGTCAGAACACCAGCAAAGACCGATCAAGCAAAAGACTCAGCTGAAGACGAAGTAGGAGCCGACAAACTCAATGAGAGTCTGTTGGATCTTGACACTCCTCTTCTTAACAATACTTTCCATTATCCGTCTTCTGGTTCTGGAACTGTTCCTAACGGCATTAACCCCGATTCACAAAAATTATTGCCCTCGAGTTCAATGTTTGTCCCACGATTCAATCATGTGCAACAGGAGTATATGTATGCTGTAAATTTGCATCTGCCACAATTTTCGCCTGAATCCCCAGACCTTTGGTTCGCGATCGCAGAAGCAGATTTCACGGCAAACCGAATAAGCAGCGATGCACAAAAATATAATCAGCTCCTCAAAGCCTTACCACTGCACATAGCCAACCAGTTGATTGATATCGTGAACAACACTCCACCACAAGACAAGTACAGAACCCTAAAAACTGCGATACTAGAGCGCTTCTCTGAATCTCGTCAAAGGCAAATCCAGAAGCTGCTTAGAGAGAAGGTCCTCGGGAACAAAAAACCTTCCCAGCTTCTCAGAGAGATGCGCGAGTTGGCAAAGAACTCTGTCACTGACGAAGTACTCCATCAGCTCTGGACGGAACTTCTTCCGGAAAAAATTCGTCCGTTGCTTGTGATCTCTGACAATTTGAACGATTTAAATGCCCTAGCCGAGACCGCTGATCGCATTATGGATGCATTGGGTGGTGCTTCGGTCATGGCTGTTCATTCGAGAGACATTATGCGGCCAACAACACGAACAACAAGTTCGCATGATGTCCTTCGACTGGAACGACAAATTCAGGACCTAACCATCACGGTCAAATCGTTCCAAAACGAGCTGCAAAGTTTGCACCTGGCAAATCAGCAAACCCAAAACCAGCTCCTGGAGATGCAGCTTCACCACCAACACTCATCGTCCAGTGGAGCGCTGCCACCGAGACAAAATCAGCAGCACGGACAATGGTATTTGCTATTATCATAACAGATGGGGTAATGAGGCTCAGCACTGCACAAAGCCATGCAAATACACATCTACCAACCAGGAAAACTAGATACGCTGTCACTAATTGGAGCAGTTGGTGACAGCATAGCTATTTCACCAACAAAAGAAATCCGGCTTCACATCCACGACCACTCTACCAATAAAACCTATCTTATTGACTCTGGCTCAGTAGTTTCAATAATACCATCCAACTTTATCAACAATAGACCTGAACAAGATCAACTCACCCTATATGCTGCAAATTCATCACCGATAAAAACATACGGCTGCAAAATCCTTAAACTAGACCTGAACCTCCGAAGAAGTTTTTCTTGGCCGTTCATTATTGCGGACATATCAACTGCAATAATTGGCGCCGACTTCTTCACGCATTTCAATCTGCTTGTTGACCTCAAGCACCAACGGCTGATCGACCCACTTACCTCATTCTCCACCAAAGGTGAATCACTTGAAACGAATACCTACAACATCTCGACGATCGATGGATCTCTTCCAGACAAATACGCGCAGCTTCTGAAGGAATTCATCAACATTACCAAACACGCCAATAGCCCAAACCTCACCAATATTCAATACGCACACCGTATAAAAACAATAGGTCCTCCAGTGTCTTCACGTGCCTACAAGCTAGCAGGAGAAAAAGCAGCAGCGGCAAAAACACAAATCTCTCAGATGTTGGAAGAAGGCATCATAAGACCATCCAGAAGTCCTTACGCGAGTCCAATTCATCTAACAAAAAAGAAAAATAACGACTGGCGACTCTGTGGGGACTACAGACAGCTTAACGCCAACACCGAAGCTGATAAGTATGCACCTCCACTTATACAAGACCTCTTCCTACGCCTCCACAGAACCTGCATATTCACCAAGCTTGATTTGGACAGAGCATACCATCAAGTCCCAATGCATCCGGATGATGTACATAAAACCGCAATAATCACACCCTGGGGACTTTACGAGTACCTAGTGATGCCATTCGGTCTCAGAAATGCCACGCAAACATTTCAAAGATTCATGGACTCCATCTTCCGCGACCTCGATTTCGTCTTTGTATACATTGACGACATCCTTGTAATGTCCAAAGACGAAGACCAACACCTCGAGCACCTGCGGACAGTCTTTGAACGTTTGCAGGCTTTCTCACTCAGCATTAACACCAACAAATGCATATTTGGTCAACAAGAAGTCAACTTCCTGAGCTACAACATCAACGCTCAGGGATATGCTCCAGCAAGCGATCGAGTAGATGCCATATTGAAGTTCACCAAACCTGAAACGATACAAGAACTCAGGCGCTTCCTCGGAGTGACAAACTACTACCGACGTTGTATCCCAAATGCAGCACAATCACAACTTCCGCTCAACGCGTATCTTCAACGTTCCATAAAAAATGACAAGACAAAAATCCAATGGACTGAAGAAGCATCAAAAGCATTTGAGGAATGCAAACAGAAGATAGCAAGTGTCACACTTCTTGCTTATCCTACATCAAATTCTGTATTGACGCTCACCACCGATGCATCATCTTCTGCCATCTCGAGCAGCTGAACGGAAACACATGGGAGCCGCTTGGTTTCTTCTCCAGAAAACTCGGCACGAGTGAGCAGAGGTATTGCACTTATGACCGAGAGCTGTTAGCCATCTTTGCAGCAATACAGTTTTTCCATCACATGTTGGAGTGTCGCACATTCAATATCAAAACAGACCACAAACCACTCATTTACGCCTTCAAATAAAAACACGAAAAAGCTCCTGATCGCAGAATCCGACAACTCGACTATATCTCGCAATTTACTACGGACATAGTCTACGTAAAGGGTGAAGATAACGTAGTTGCAGACGCTTTGTCCCGGATCAACACCATCAACATGCCAACCATCCTTTCTCCACAAACAATAAGAGACGAACAACGCAACGACGAACATCTTCGGGACCTGATTGCAAGCTCATCAGCACTGCATCTTCATGAACTGCAAGCAGAACCAGGTATCAAAATATACTGTGACGACATCTCCACTGGTATAGTCAGACCTTACATCCCACTGACACTTCGAAGAACAGCTTTCGAAATTATCCATAACACCGCACATCCCAGTGGCAGAACTACTTCACGTCTGTTTCGGAGCTCAGCACACAAAAATAGCAAAACCCAATTAGAAAATAAAACACCATATTTTTATAGTGGAAAAAGGAACATTAAAAAACCACTTCAAACGTTTATTCTTTCCGCACTCTCCATGTCTTTCCATGGCTACAATTCGTTTGCAACTAACTTTCGTTAGATCTATTTAACTTGTTCGAAGCTCTTCGAATTCGAAAAGCTTCTCTCTTGATACACTTCAAAATTCTTTACAATCATCGAACCCGAGAGTTGCCATCTCTCGGTGTTCGATACAGTCCCGGCGAAAACCTACGGTTTTCCACCCTTTCGCATTTTATTAATAATCTTTCCTACTAGTCTGAGTTAATATAAATTAATCTTAATCTATCTTACAATCTTAAAATCTTTACTCCGTTGGCAGGATACAGATCTTCTGCACCGGTCTTGTCAGCTGGTTGGTTGCGGTAGTCACGACTACGTTCCTCACCAGTCCGTCTTTGCTCTGAATCAATTTAGAAATACGTCCCAACGCCCATGCCGAGGGCGGGAAATTCTCACTCTTCATTATGCATAGCTGTCCCTCTTTCAAACCATATTTCTCTTTCCGCCATTTCTTTCTTTCCAATAGAGTAGTCAAATACTCCTCTTTCCATCTTGTCCAAAAATGTGCAAGCATAGTCTTTCTCTCTTTCCATAGTCTTACTCCATGCGTATTTGGTAACTCGCCTGTAGCAAATGGCAGAGGGAGCACCAACGGTTCGCCAACCAGAAAATGTCCCGGCGTCAGCGCCTGCAGATCATTTGGATCGTCGCTGATGGGATTTAGCGGCCGAGAGTTCAAAATGGCCTCTATCCCTGTGAGCAATGTTAACAATTGTTCATACGTCAAAACCTTTGCTCCTATTACTCTTGTCATGTGGAATTTCATTGACTTGACTGCAGCTTCGTATATTCCACCTTGATGTGGAGCTGCAGGTGTCATGAACTTCCACTCTGTCCCCTTTTTACCCAGGAAGTCCAGGGTGTCTTTCGTATGCCAAATCTCTTTCGCTCTTTCCAACTCTTTCGCAGCACCGACAAAGGCTGTACCATTGTCGCTATAGACTCTCTCACATCTGCCTCTGCGTGCAATGAATCTTTCATAGCAGGCAATGAAGGCTACAGAAGTAAGATTTGATACTATATCAATATGTATTGCTCTGGTCTTGAGACAGACAAAGACTGCTACCCAGCATTTCTGTCTTATTATCTGTTGACCAGCTCTGTCTATCATCTTTATCTCGAATGGTCCAGCATAATCTACTCCAGAGTGTAGAAAAGCCTTTCCTGGTGTTACTCTTTCCTCTGGCAAATCAGCCATCAATTGTGTTTCGAAGCGATGGTTGTAGCGCACACATACCAAGCACTTGTGTAGAAACATTCTCAATTCGCTCCTTAGCCGCGGAAGCCAAAATCTTTCCCGTATGTGCTGCATCATGACCTGCATCATGACAGCTCCATGCTTTGTAGCTCTATGAGCACTATCCATGATCAGCCATGCTAACCGTGAACCCTTGGGCACGATTGCTGGATGTCGTCTTTCATATTTCATCTCTGCTCTCTCCAGTCGTCCTCCAACCCTTAGTATGCCTTTGTCATCTAGCATGGGCTTTAAGGACTCTATGTCACTTCTTTCAGGTAAACATCCGTCTTTCCTTAAATATGTAATGTCTTTCCCGAAATGTCTTTCCTGTTCTTTCCGTAATATGTAATCAATTGCCTGACTCTTCTCAAGAGATGTCAGTTGAATACATGTCTTTCCAGTTCTTTCCTTCTGACGCTTGGAACTCCTATATCTCTTTCCATACCTTCTTTCATCTTCCTCTCGTCGCTTCGCCCTTGCTCTCAACGAATTAACATACCGAAAGATAAAGCCTATTATATTTATTGCTCTTTCCAATGTGTGTGTATATTCAATCACTGATACACTCTCTCCGTCTTTCGTACGTATCGATAATGGTTCTGTGAATTTCATTATCGCAAGCACTCTCATCTCATCCCTCCCCCCATCTGCAACATTTGGCACAAAGTGTTCAGATTTCCAAGTGGATCGGGGTTGCTGTAGCCAGTCTGGTCCATACAGCCAAAGTTTGTTATCAACTAGTGCTGGAGGTTTAACCCCTCTGCTTAACAGATCGGCAGGGTTGTCTTTCGTACCTACGTGCCTCCATTTTCTTACTTCGGTGTTTGTTTGTATGGATGAGACCCTGTTCGCTACAAAGGTCTTAAGGCTGCAGGGCAATTTGTTGATCCAATGCAGTGTTACTAAAGAATCTGCCCATAAGTTGTATTCAACGTCTTTCCAATCCATTGTGGTGATCACATTGAGGATCAATCTTCCTAAAAGCTCCGCTGCAGACAATTCCAACCTAGGAATTGTTACCGTCTTCAACGGGGCCACTCTAGTCTTTGCTAAGAGAATATTCGTAGTAATCTTTCCATTCGGACATTCCGTCCTGACATAGATGACAGCGCCGTATGCTTTTTCTGAAGCATCGGAGAAGCCATGTAGTTCTTTCTGAACACAAGGAGATGTACTTAGCCATCGATCGATCCTAATATTCTCCAAGTGTATTATGTCTTTCCAAAAGTCTTTCCATCTTTTCTGTAGCTCTCCTGTCAATTCCTCATCCCAATCAATGTTCAAACGCCATATATCTTGGATGATGATCTTTCCTATTATCGTTGTTGGCGCTATGAATCCATTCGGATCATATAATTGCGCAATACAACCGACAATCTTTCTCTTTGTCATTTGCTCTATCGCCGGTGCCTTCACTACAAAGGTGAATTGATCTCTTTCCAGGAGCCATTTAAGCCCCAAAATCGAAGTCTTTCCGTCATCTTGAAATAACACCGATGATTCCTCTTCATCATTCATGTTCTTCATTAGAAGCCTGGAATTGGACTTCCACTTTCTCAATTCAAATCCTGCACCCTTGAGTACAAGATCGATCTCTTTTGATAGCGTTGTTGCTTCTTCTATGGAATCTGCACCCGTCGTGCAGTCATCCATGTAAAAGTCTTCCATTATCGCCTTTGCGGCCTTTGGAAACTCTCTTTCCGCGTCTTTCGCGCACTGTACAAGTGCTCTTACTGCATTGTATGCTGACGAAGTCATCCCGTAGGTAACGACCGTCAGCCAATACTCTTTCAGTCTTTCCCTAGGACTCTCTCTCCAAAATATCCTTTGCAAGTCCCATTGCTCTTTCGCCACCTTTATCATTCTGAACATCATTTTTATGTCTGCGTTTATCGCAATCTTGTGCCGACGAAAACGCATTAAAGTCTCAAATAAGTCTTTCTGTAACTTCTCTCCATTCATCTGTATTTCATTTAATGAAATACCCTTGCTTGTTTTACAGCTAGCGTCGAAAACGACCCTAAATTTCTTCGTCACACAATGATGAGGTATGTGATAGACGATCTTTCCTTGGGCTTCGCCTTCCACCGGCCTCATGTGCCCTAGTCTTTCATACTCTCTCATGAAATCTATGTACTTGCCCATCAGTTCGCTATCACCTGATAGCTTTCTTTCCAGCGCGAAAAACCTACGTTTCGCTACAAGTTCTGTGGTCCCGATGTCTTTCTCATATTCTTTCAGTGGAATCGTAACTATGTACCTTCCATCTCTATCACGCTGATATGTCTTGATAAAGTTCTGTTCCACTAGCTCCTCCTCTTTCGTTCTCGTGGAAGCGAGCCCAATATCATCTAATGACCAGAATCTCTTGAGCGCTTCGTGCAGCTGATCGTTGTCTATGCATGCTACCAATACTTGCTCATTGCCTTCCTTGTCTTTCAATCTTTCCTGCTCACCGAGAACAATCTTTCCAAAGACGGTGTCCATGCATAGGACACCTGATTGATGCTTTCCTTCGACTGAGACCAACATCTCTGCCAGGAATTTGCACCCGAGCAGGAGATCGATTGGCCCCTCTTTCCAATAGTGAGGATCGGCTAACAGCGATTCCTCTAATAGGCCTCTCTCTATCCCGGTTGCATCGTGTCTCAACTGCCATTGGCTTGCCTTGGGCATGATCCAAAAAATCTGTTCAATCGATAGGCTTGCGTCGAACCAAGGGCAAACCTTGAGAACGACTTGGTGCTTGATGCGACAAGGTACTCCGTCAAAGCCGATTATCTTTCTTGTCACTTGCCTTCTTGGTAGCGACAGTCTTTCCCATAATTGATGGCTAACTAAGTTAGGTTGAGCCCCAGTATCCAGCAAAGCTCGGAATGGCCCAACATTCTTTCCATCTATCTGTATTCTTACCTGCGCCGTCGGCGTCAATACTAAACCTTTCCTTTCCCTATCAATAAAAGAATTTGAATACGATATTTGTGTCTTTTTATTATTTCTTTTAAAGTTGTCCCATGAGGCTAGACTGCTCTCATTGGACGCGGAATCTTGTCTTTCTCTGTACTCTGGTCTTTCTGTCTTTCCTTCCTTCTTTCCTCCAGTCTTTCCTAGCTCTTTCTCTGGTGACATGCGGGCTCTTTTTCGCGGCGGCATGTCTAGTCAATCTCTTTTCGGTTTGCTGTCTTTCGTTGATTTCTTTCGTTTGTGTTGCTCCTGCACGCGGTAGGCTGTCGCTCCTGCCCTTCGCAGATCTACCATCGGACAGAGCATGCTATTATGCATCTGCCTGCCTGGGCATCGGATGCACGGTCGCTGGTAACAATCCTTGGTGGTGTGCCCCAGCTTCAAACAATTCGGGCAAAGTCCTTTCTCTTTCACCACGTTATTTCTCGCCATGAGATTCAAAACCTGGAACTCTGGGCAGTTCCAGATTGGATGATCGATTGATCGACAGACGTTGCATGGCATCTTCTTTACTATGTCTTTCTCATTAGGTCGGGGCTGCCTAACACCCGACTCGGTCTTTCCTAGCATCTGTCTCGACTGCTGCGATGTCGATGGCCTCTCTCCTCGTCTTTCCTCGACACTTTCCAAGAACGTACAAATCTCTTTCACGGTTGGGAACTCTGAGGCTCTCACCTCCTCCCATTTGCACGCCGTTTCTCTATCTAGTCGCTCGTGCAGCATATGGACTATTATCATGTCCCAGTGTTCAGTCGGGACGTCCTGGGCTGCCAACTGACGCAAAGTTTCATGTGTCACGTTGGACATTCGTTGCAGCTCATCTGCCCTAGGAGGGCCCTGCAACATTGGGAGCTTGAATAGTTGCCTCAAGAGCTCTCGACATGTAGCGTACTGACGATGATACAAATCGTTGAGCCTCTGCCAGGCTTCGTTGTAGTTTCTTTCCGAGAGCTGCCACTCTCCCAGCGTGCGGGCGGCCTTTCCGACCAGCGACGACTTCAGGTAGGCGAATTTGTAGGCAGGACATATGCGGTCATTTTCATGGACCGCAGCCACAAATCGGTCGCGAAACCCTTGCCATTTCGTGATGGCACCGTCAAATTGCCCCCAGGTATTCTTGACATCGTGCTGGGAGAATGGCATGTTCACTTGCACTGAGATTGGCTGTGCCTCTTTCCTTTGTTCGTCTCTCCGTCTTTCGAGGTCGGCTTGCCTCTTCTTCAGTGCTGCTGAGGCAGCGAAGTAGTATTCCTCCGCCTCTGCAAATTTTCTCTCCACTTCGGCGAGCTTGAGGTCGTCTTCAGTCTTGGCGATCTCCTTCTCGCCCGTCTTGACCTGGGCCCAGGCATCGTTGAGGGCCTCGAGCCTTACTTGGATGACCTAAAGTCCGCTATTTTCAAACACCTCGGAGCGCGTGAAGATTGCCATCCGAGACATTGCATTGCATCCCGCTTTAAAGGCATACTCATAGTTCTCTCCTTCCATCGTCTTTCCTCTTTTGTCTTTCGTCAAAGTCTTTCCTCTTTCTGTGACAATAAAAGAAACAAAATCAAATGTAATTCGAGTTGAATTAAAAAGGAACCTGAAAAAAAACATACAAAAATAGTTGTTGGCTGTGTCGTTGATTTGTTTTTGTTTTGGTCTAATACGCTAGTCGCACTGCCGTGCCTTGACTGCAAGACCTCTTTCTCTCTTTCCTATATTGGTAACTCGCACCATTGTGCTTTGAGTTCCGCTCTTTCCGTCTTTTATTTACGACAACTCGCACCATTGTGCTTTGAGTTTCGCTCTTTCCGTCTTTCGTTTACGACAACTCGCACCACTGTGCTTTGAGTTTCGCTCTTTCCGTCTTTCGTTTACGACAACTCGCACCACTGTGCTTTGAGTTTCGCTCTTTCCGTCTTTCGCATGTAATTTTTCCCTCAAACTCAAATATCGCAAATAACCAACCCATCAACCACTCAGCGTGTTTACTTTACTTCCCCTCCCTATCTTTCACAAACACACCACATATACACATTTCTCGTCCTCCTTCCTGCTCTGAAATCACAAATCACACACAAAAAAAAACAAAAATATCCTAAATCACACGCGAATAGTTGGATTGTTGGTTTTGCTCTTTTTTTATATATTTTTACCAGCTAAAATTGTCCCTACGACACAGCACAACACTTATTATAATAATTCTTTTAATCTCTTACCGGTTTCTTAGGTCTTTCCTGTTGTTTTTGTTTTTGTCTTTCCCGTAATTTCTCACTTTAAATCTTTCCTTTACAATATGTTCTACTTGACTTGGGAATAATTGTGCGTTTTTTTTTTTAATTATATTTGGGAGTCTACTGCAGCTAAATTTTTGAACTTTCGCAATCGGCGTACGACAATCGAATGACGATGCTCGTTGCAATGTAAAATAAACTCCATTATTTACTGTGCCGCTTGGCATAGTTCTTTCTCTGTCTTTCCTATTTGTCTTACCTAACATGCGCGTCCGCAATTTTTGCTCATGATTATGTACGAGCACACAATGAAAAAAAAAAAAAAAAAAAAAAAAAAAAAAAAAAACAACAAACCACAGAAAAAAGGGTATATGCGTCGTTGGCTCAGATCCGTCGCCACAGCGCAGGTGTTCGTTTTTTGTCTTTCGTTCGTTTTTCCCTTCTGTCGTGCGCTTGTGTAATAAACTCGAGGGAAGGAAAAAAAGAATTATATGTTGATTTTGTCCGTCGCGACAACGGTCGCGAAGCTGAATGTCTTTCGGCATGTCTTTCGTTTGTATTTTGTTTAGGGAAAAAAGATGCTCGAGGCAATGTCTTTCGTTTATGTTTTGTTTAGGGAAAAAAAGATGCTCGAGGCCAAGGTACATACAGTACAAGGTAATATATTCCCGCTCATTTTTTTTTTGACATCTGTCAAAACTTTTCAAAATGGCTGGTGCATGTGACCCTCATACATTTATTGTATCCTAATTCTTAATAATTGTGTGCGGATTATTTTCTTCCTAATCCATTAAAACTTTTATAAAAATTATAAATATGCGGTGTGCTATGTTCGGGTGTTGCGTAAATAATAAAAAAAATAATAATGCTGACATTTCTTTCCACGCGTTCCCAAAAAAACAGAAAATGTGCAAACAGTGGGTGTTCTTGTGGCATAGAAAGGATAAATTAAATACTAATACGGCTAGAATTTGCTCTAAGCATTTTAAGGAAAGTGATTTTGAAGTGATGAACCCCCCGTAGATGATTTGGAATCTCTACAATCCGATGGACTCGAACATTTGGCGGGGTATATTTGTCATAGGATTAAAAAGCTGGATCTTGTTGTGCAAAGCCATCAGCAGGAATCTTCGTTTTCTTGGACGAATCAACTCACTGAAGGATTTCTTCAAAAACCAACAGACAAAATGATGGCAGAAATGATAAAGTTGGAGTCAATCTTTAAGGAATTAAACAAGGATGCTATCGTTTATTCACGCCATTATAGAAAAAATTTCATTAGTGTATCTAATCATATTCCTTTGGACATAAAAGTTAAACAAATCTTTTTTCGATCCAGGATGTATTTCCGAATCAAACAGCTTAACAATGTTCAAGAAAATTCCAGAAAAAGAAAGAAAAAAATCAATAAAATTATATGATGATTTTTTTATTCAATTTGGGAAAAAATATATTAAACCTTAATTTCTTCTTAGATATTGTCGACTAGCAATAAAAGTATGTCTTTTAAAAATAGTCCATACGAAACCTTAGGCACTTTCATACAAAATATTTGATATGGTCCCTACCAGGATTTATAATAAATAAAAGGAAGAACTCCTTGACGACTACCGCATCGAATCACCTTTCACATAATGCTGTGTGATGGTACCTTTATTTGCCCATTTGAGCATCATTACCGATTTCACTGTGTCACTGTGAGATTGTTGTAAGTATCGATGAAGTGCTCTTGAATTAGATTTGAGACGGACTTTGCTTTCGTTGCCTAAGTGTTGTTCGAACTCACTGCGTCCGATAAGGAAGACCACTCGCACGGGAAATCCATAATTGGAAGTGTCCTATGTGTAATGAATTTTGAATTAATCTTACAAATTGTAATTGGTGAACAACAAAGCTCTTACATTGAAATACTCTTTGTAACGATTAAAACTATCTGTTCTCTTGTCTAGGTAATGGCCATCCATTTTAGCATGCATCGCTCCAACCATGTTATAGTTGGATTCCGATTCATTTCCAAATGTTTCTCGTATGTTTTGCCTAGAAATAGAACGATGTTTAACTCTTAAAAATTTAGTTTTTGTGTTCTTTAACGGAAATACAGTGGTCCCTCGGTCATTTCTGCTGGATTCATGGAAAAACTTACGTCCACAAGGATCCATCGGTAAGATTTAACCAGAAGTTATTCGTAAGATCACATTTTTCACACTTCTAGCCAGTAGGCGAAATTTTTCTATCATTATTATATTGCCTGCTTCTCTATCTTTGCTATGCGTATGGCTGACTCGGCCGCAAGAATACCATCCACCGGCTGTTGAACAATTAATGGTTATTCAATACTTGAATAATAAAAGATTTCAGCCACCTTTGGCACCACAATAACATGGTATATGTCCTTGTTGGAACTATGCAGGCTTTTATTGTCAACGCCACCTTTGACACCGATAGCGAGAAGTGTTATCAGTTTTCAGCTCCTGAAACAAAAAAAAAACTGAATTGAGAAACTTTATACATACTTTATATACTTACCACTGCATACAACTATGCATAGAAGCATTTATAAGCTCAATTCAGTTCATTATTTTCTTTTAAAACAATTAAATTTGGTAAATCCATTTTAATGTGTACTGGCGACAGTGCCTTGGGTCACATGAAGACGCCATTTTGTTTGTTTACTTTTTTGACAGATGCGGAATATATTACCTTACTTTATGTACCTTGGCTCGAGGCAATGTCTTTCGTATTGTATATATTTTGAGCGTTCATGCCTTTGCATGTTTTCTTACGCTGTTTCTTAGGTAGCATTGATCTTTATTTTAGGTAGCAACAATTTTGTTTGCTTACGGTAATAGTGACACCTGACGCTATCTTTCCATATAATAAATGAATAGATGTTCTTACCAACTTTCCTTTTTCATGCGTATATCCACTGAAGTGGAATTTTTTTTTTTAAAAAAGCATAGTGGACTGTATTTCTTCTTTCCTCTTTCCATATCTAACAATATTGAAATTTTGTACTTACATGTTTGTTTTTTCTTTCCAATCTATGTAGATTCTTTCCAAATTCTTTCACTAATTTCAAAATTTTTTTTTTTTTACCGATTTCTTTCTCTTTCCGTTGACTGGGTCGCCGATCCTACTCGACATGGACCAATGTTTCGGAGCTCAGCACACAAAAATAGCAAAACCCAATTAGAAAATAAAACACCATATTTTTTATAGTGGAAAAAGGAACATTAAAAAACCACTTCAAACGTTTATTCTTTCCGCACTCTCCATGTCTTTCCATGGCTACAATTCGTTTGCAACTAACTTTCGTTAGATCTATTTAACTTGTTCGAAGCTCTTCGAATTCGAAAAGCTTCTCTCTTGATACACTTCAAAATTCTTTACAATCATCGAACCCGAGAGTTGCCATCTCTCGGTGTTCGATACAACGTCTCCTGAGAGAAAAATTTATATGGCCAGGAATCCGAAAAGATGCTGTACAATGGTCTCGAGAATGCATAGCATGTCAGAGATCTAAAGTACACCGGCACAACAAAGTTCAGCCTGATCACATCGTTGAACCAGACTCGAGATTCAATCATCTGCACATAGATATCATTTTTCTCCCAATGGTGCAAGAGTTCCAGTACTGCCTCACCATGATAGATCGCTTCTCGAGATGGCCAGTAGCAGTGCCCATCAAAGATATGACCGCAGACACTGTCGCAACAAATGTATTCAACCACTGGATCGCTCACTATGGTTCTCCTGTTACCATAACATCGGATTAAGGATCACAATTCGAATCGGCTCTTTCAAGCTCTCACTAATTTCGTTGGAAGCAGGAAAACCCGAACAACACCATACCATCCACAATCCAACGGAATGGTTGAGCGGATGCATAGGACACTCAAAGCTGCACTGATGTGTTCACCAAAACCTTGGATTGACATACTACCAACAGTCTTGCTCGGTTTAAGAACATGCTTTAAAGAAGACATCCAATCCACTCCTGCAGAAATGTTATATGGAACTTGTCTGAGGATCCCTGGAGAATTCTTCGCCTCATCGGATTTACTACCAGATTCTTCAACGTTCATTCTAAAGCATCGAGAGTATATGAGTGGTCTCCGATCAACACCCACTGCTCATCACACCAAGTCAAGAATGTTCATCTTGAAAGACCTCAACACCTGCTCACATGTTTGGTTGCGGGGCGATCATGTTAAAGCTCCACTTGAACCACCGTACCAAGGTCCTTATAAGATCCTCGAGCGAACTTCAGACAGAATCTACAAAATACTTGTCAATGGTCAAGAAAAACACATATCCATTGAACGACTCAAACCGTGCTACATAAGAAAAACAGACAATCAATACACTGAAGAATCATCTGCATCCAGTCAGCAAATCCAGCCACAACTTTGGGGTTCAATTATGGATCCACCACAGCGCACGTACCAGCAAAAGCAAAAACGATCCGTGCATTTTCATCCTACCTGATGAAACCCACTCGGAGGGGAGTGACTGTGGTGGCACTGTGTCGACAGTTGCGCCCCTACAAATAAATAGCAACAATAAACCAATTTACCAAGTTTCTAGAACTTTCTATTTTTTGAAAAAAACCAAAGTTACCAACGGCCAGGTTCTTAAAAACATTTTATGTACGCACTCAAAAATCAACTGCGGAAATCAACAGACGTACAGCATCAGCAAGCTATAATTTATCTTCTCAGTATTTGTGTTACTTTTCAAATAATTTAATGTTTAGAAATATAAGTGACTAATAAAATCAATTGTTTACAAAATAATAAACACTGTTTTTTAACATTCGTAGTGACAGTAAAATCAGTGCAGACTAGTTTTCTTCGCTCCTTGCCTTCTCAGTTCTCAGTTGCTGTCAAATATAGTTGGTGTCTGTGCTAAACACCACAAACATAGCACCATTCGATTCGAAAAAACATTGCATACAACCGGCTATTATTATATAGGGGATATATCTTAACACTGAATGAATCAAATAGTTAAGTATTCATAAAGATTTAAATCTGACCTTACAAATAACGAGTACCTACAATAATTGAGTGTCAACCAGACGCTGATGTCGGAGGTTCTTCATTACAAAATATATTTAAAATAAATAACTGACCTTTATTAAGCAACCTTTTACACTCCATCGCATGGTACAACGGAAATGGAAAACCATCAGATTTTGTTTTGGTTTTTATATTGAGCCCGCACACAAGGGGTTATTTTTACCCTTAATATGAGTTAACACAGCGCGAGTGCTTAAGAAGTTTGGATAGGAGATAAAAGAAGATACCGGTACACAATTGGTTTTGAATGTTGTCCGTATATCAAAATAGCAATGGGAGGGAAAAATCGAGCCGGGTAAATGATCAAATATGAGAATTATACTCAAGCTTCGGGCGAATGAATGCTTTGTATATTATAGCCATTTCAGAAGGTGAAAAATATTTCTTACATCGATTTAGGAAACCTCAGCAATAAGCATTTTGCGGTATTTTTGGCGACGTCGAATATGTGATCGTTCCACAAAAGGTGGTTTGTTATACACATACCCAATACGCAAAGCATGACCAAAGAAGCCTGATAAGAAAATCTAAATTATGCAAAGCTGTTCAGTTTCCTCGATGTAAGTGCCACTCATGGATAGTGGCATCGGGGCTAGGTTATGCTTTAATGGCAGAAGATAGGATAGAGTTTCCGAAGCATTAAATTCCACGTTTTTAATAGCTTTGTTTGTTGAACTTTACCCAGGGTCGCCCTGGGTTTTCTTGACAACTCCAAGAGTTGTCAAAAAAACCTGGGTTTTTCGGTTCTCAAAAAACGCATGACGACTGCTGATTGTATATTTTTCACAACGCACAAAATCAAAAGTTTCAATTTTGCTTTATTTGTTCGATTTGTATTTACTTTCATCAAAATAAATGCATTCACTTGCATTTCATTTAGTTTTATCGAAAAAAAGACATAAAAAATCAAATACAGAAGAAAAATACACAGCAAAAGTCACTTCAACAGCTGATTCGTTACCTCAACTTGCCCCAGCTAAATAGCAAGATAGACTTAAGGGCGACCCCAGGTTTAAAAAAACAGAGAATTTTGTATTGAGGGCGAATTGAGGTAATTCAAAAAATACGCTGTGGCGACCCCAGGGCGACCCCAGGGTGACTTCAGGGCTCAACAAACAAAGCTAATAATTCCACATTGGACAATGCTGTCAAAATCGGAATTTATTGAGCTTATCATACGATGTCATGGCAGTTCCACATCCGAAGGAAATGGGTGTGAATCTGGAAACGAATATGAAAAGCTGAGAGTGCTGTCATCAGCAAGACAATTTAGTGGATTAGAACATTTAAGTATTAAACAAGAGACCATTAACAAAGATAGCCTATACGTCACGGCTGAACTAAGTTTCGTCAAAGTTGAATTTTGTGTGTTTGGTTTTTCAAAATGGTAAGTGATTTTTGTGTTGTCTATTCAAATGTTCCTGGGCTAAGAAAGAATATCTTTTCTGTGTACGCCCATACTGTGAAATACAGGCCAGCTGTTTTGGCATTAAGTGGAACCCAGGTTGGACAGAATACTGATTTATCAGAATTTTGTTTGGTTGGATAAAACTTAGTGCCATTACTTTTTTCCCACCATGGTCTTGTCGTCTATGTTAGGAATGATATTGCTTGCCAGAGCCTTCCCCAATATGGGCATTGTTCTAATACGAACTTTAATTTCCTGTGGCTCAAATTCACTGTCCGCAAGCATATCATTCATTACTGTTTTCTTTACAGGAGTCCGAATCTTGACAGCATGTCTACTTGTGATGAGTTAGATGTGCTGTCAGATTCAATTTCCCGAATTGTTTCCCATTGTCCTCACACTGAAGTCGTGATTACGGGCGACTTCAATGTACACAATTCAAGTTGGCTCCGCTATTCTGGTCAGACAACACTCGAAGGAAGGTATACCGAGATCTTTGCTGAGTATAACCATCTTACCCAGCTTTTCGATGAGCCTACTCGTATACCGGATGCTGATGGGCATTCCGCCCATACTCTTGACTTGTTCCTTACTTCCCATCCTGATAAATATACTATTAAAGTAACTTCTCCATTTGGCACCTCGGACCATTGTGTCATTTCAGCTAATTTCTCGAACTCCAACCATCCAGTTAAAGAAAAAATTCCTACCAGGACCATTTGGCAATAGGAGAAAGCCAACTGGGAAGGTCTGAATAATTTCTTTCACAACTTTAACTGGTCATTATGCTTCCTCGATAATGACATTGATGACAGTGCTGCAATGATTACAGAAGTGATTTTTCTTGGAATGAGAATTTTTGTCCCTCACAGAACAAAATGTATCAAACCAAAAGAAAAGTCTTGGTTTACCGAAGATCCTATAAAGCCAATCCAACTGAGGAAAATCGGAAGAAACGCAAACAAGTAAGGAACTCGTGCAACTCCGTTATTCATAAAACGAAATTTTTATATGACCAGAAGTAACGGCAAAAAGTTCTGCAATATCCCAAAGGCAGTAAAAACTTCTGGTCATTTGTAAAAAACGTCAAGAACTCAACGTCATTATCAGTTCCAACGCTCATCGTCGCCGATAAACCTATTGTCAGCTCTTTAGAGAAGGCGAATATGCTCGCAGCTCATTTTGCTGCAAGTTCTACGTTGCCTGTAAGCAACAATGCCCCTCCTGTACTTGAGAACGTTTATTTTTCCATGGGACAGGTATTTTTCCGCACTCGTACAGTAGCAAGAGTTCCTCAAGATCTTAATATACACAAATCCACTGGCCCGGATGGTATACCCCCAACTCTCCTGTAGAGGTGTTCTTCATCACTGGCAAAACCACTAAGCTTTTCCATCGCTCCTATCGTTCAGGAATCTTTCCTAGTAGATGGAAAACAGCATTTGTCCAGCCCGTCAAAAAAAGGTGACTCCTACTCCCCCTCCTCCTTCCGACCAATTGCACTTACGTCCCTTCTTTCCAAGGTCATGGAAACGCTGATAAATCGTCAGCTCAAGAAATATCTCGAAGATCGGGAGCTTTTAAACGACCGGCAATACGGCTTTCGCAGCAATCGTTCCACTGGTGATCTGATGGCATATCTCGCCCTGGGTTTTCTTGACAACTCCAAGAGTTGTCAAAAAAACCTGGGTTTTTCGGTTCTCAAAAAACGCATGACGGCTGCTGATTGTATATTTTTCACAACGCACAAAATCAAAAGTTTCAATTTTGCTTTATTTGTTCGATTTGTATTTACTTTCATCAAAATAAATGCATTCACTTGCATTTCATTTAGTTTTATCGAAAAAAAGACATAAAAATCAAATACAGAAGAAAAATACACAAGAAATGCTTGACAGCAAAAGTCACTTCAACAGCTGATTCGTTACCTCAACTCGCCCCAGCTAAATAGCAAGATAGACTTAAGGGCGACCCCAGGTTTAAAAAAACAGAGAATTTTGTATTGAGGGCGAATTGAGGTAATTCAAAAAATACGCTGTGGCGACCCCAGGGCGACCCCAGGGTGACTTCAGGGCTCAACAAACAAAGCTAATAATTCCACATTGGACAATGCTGTCAAAATCGGAATTTATTGAGCTTATCATACGATGTCATGGCAGTTCCACATCCGAAGGAAATGGGTGTGAATCTGGAAACGAATATGAAAAGCTGAGAGTGCTGTCATCAGCAAAACAATGTAGTGGATTAGAACATTTAAGTATTAAACAAGAGATCATTAACAAAGATAGCCTATACGTCACGGCTGAACTAAGTTTCGTCAAAGTTGAATTTTGTGTGTTTGGTTTTTCAAAATGGTAAGTGATTTTTGTGTTGTCTATTCAAATGTTCCTGGGCTAAGAAAGAATTTCTTTTCTGTGTACGCCCATACTGTGAAATACAGGCCAGCTGTTTTGGCATTAAGTGGAACCCAGGTTGGACAGAATACTGATTTATCAGAATTTTGTTTGGTTGGATAAAACTTAGTGCCATTACTTTTTTCCCACCATGGTCTTGTCGTCTATGTTAGGAATGATATTGCTTGCCAGAGCCTTCCCCAATATGGGCATTGTTCTAATACGAACTTTAATTTCCTGTGGCTCAAATTCACTGTCCGCAAGCATATCATTCATTACTGTTTTCTTTACAGGAGTCCGAATCTTGACAGCATGTCTTCTTGTGATGAGTTAGATGTGCTGTCAGATTCAATTTGCCGAATTGTTTCCCATTGTCCTCACACTGAAGTCGTGATTACGGGCGACTTCAATGTACACAATTCAAGTTGGCTCCGCTATTCTGGTCAGACAACACTCGAAGGAAGGTATACCGAGATCTTTGCTGAGTATAACCATCTTACCCAGCTTTTCGATGAGCCTACTCGTATACCGGATGCTGATGGGCATTCCGCCCATACTCTTGACTTGTTCCTTACTTCCGATCCTGATAAATATACTATTAAAGTAACTTCTCCATTTGGCACCTCGGACCATTGTGTCATTTCAGCTAATTTCTCGAACTCCAACCATCCAGTTAAAGAAAAAATTCCTACCAGGACCATTTGGCAATAGGAGAAAGCCAACTGGGAAGGCCTGAATAATTTCTTTCACAACTTTAACTGGTCATTATGCTTCCTCGATAATGACATTGATGACAGTGCTGAAATGATTACAGAAGTGATTTTTCTTGGAATGAGAATTTTTGTCCCTCACAGAACAAAATGTATCAAACCAAAAGAAAAGTCTTGGTTTACCGAAGATCCTATAAAGCCAATCCAACTGAGGAAAATCGGAAGAAACGCAAACAAGTAAGGAACTCGTGCAACTCCGTTATTCATAAAACAAAATTTTTATATGACCAGAAGTTACGGCAAAAAGTTCTGCAATATCCCAAAGGCAGTAAAAACTTCTGGTCATTTGTAAAAAACGTCAAGAACTCAACGTCATTATCAGTTCCAACGCTCATCGTCGCCGATAAACCTATTGTCAGCTCTTTAGAGAAGGCGAATATGCTCGCAGCTCATTTTGCTGCAAGTTCTACGTTGCCTGTAAGCAACAATGCCCCTCCTGTACTTGAGAACGTTTATTTTTCCATGGGACAGGTATTTTTCCGCACTCGTACAGTAGCAAGAGTTCCTCAAGATCTTAATATACACAAATCCACTGGCCCGGATGGTATACCCCCAACTCTCCTGTAGAGGTGTTCTTCATCACTGGCAAAACCACTAAGCTTTTCCATCGCTCCTATCGTTCAGGAATCTTTCCTAGTAGATGGAAAACAGCATTTGTCCAGCCCGTCAAAAAAAGGTGACTCCTACTCCCCCTCCTTCCGACCAATTGCACTTATGTCCCTTCTTTCCAAGGTCATGGAAACGCTGATAAATCGTCAGCTCAAGAAATATCTCGAAGATCGGGAGCTTTTAAATGACCGGCAATACGGCTTTCGCAGCAATCGTTCCACTGGTGATCTGATGGCATATCTCACCGGACAGTGGAACAAATCTGTGCATCGCTTTGGCGAAAGCAAGATTATTGCGCTTGATATTTCAAAGGCATTTGATAGAGTTTGGCATGAAGCTCTTTTATCGAAAATGCGTGCATTTGGTATCAATGATACTCTTATTCGTTGGATTAGAAGCTATCTTCTGGACCGATCAATACAAGTTGTATTAGACGGTTTCAAGTCTGATCTCTACAAAATAAATGCTGGTGAGCCCCAGGGCTCGGTTCTGTCTCCGACTCTCTTTCTCATTTTTATAAAAGATCTCTTGTCTGTGACTTCTAATCCATTAAATTGTTTTGCTGACGACTCAACCCTCAGCTTTTCATATACGTTTGATAATTCACCGCCTTCGCCTTCGGACGTGTTATTACAATGAAATCGTATGATAAGCTCATTAAACTCCGATTTAAACAGCATTGTGAATTGGGGTACTAGAAATCGTGTGGAGTTTAGTGCGTCAAAAACTCAATGCTGTCTTTTATCGTTGAAGCGAAACATATCCCCTATGCCATTATACGTGAATGGTACTTGCATCGAGGAGGCCGAATCTTCGTTGGAATGATCATATACTTGAGATTGCCAAGAATGCTGCAAGATTCTTAGGCTTTCTTAATAGATGCAAGAAGTTTTTCACCCCTTCTGATCTGGCTACAATTTACAAAGCGTTTGCGCCCTAAACTCGAGTATAACTCCCATCTCTGGGCAGGTGCTTCTCAAACTTTTCTCGACAGAGTTCAGGAAAAAGCGTTAAAACTGATAGGAGAGAGAAACATTATGGAAACATTTCCGTCACTCGAACATCGTCGAAATGTCTCATGTCTTTCCTTATTTTACAGGTTCTCTTACAAAAAATACTCACTCGAGGGAGCCAGCTGCTTTCCACCCCTTAAACATTTCCCCCGTAGTACTCGCCTCGTGCTAGGAACGCTCATCAGTTTACACTTGAGCCCAATTTCGGACGTACCGTAAAATATAGAGATTCTTTTTTTAGCCGTACAACACGAATGTGGAATGGATTGCCTGGTACAATTTTTGCTTGCCATTTTGATCTTCAAACATTCAAGATCAATGTTCATCGACACCTCCTTTCCTTACTTCCTAACTTCCTTTCGCTCGCGCTGTGACTTATCATTAAAAGGGCTATAACAAACCCCTTGAGCGCGTGTGCATTATAAAAAGAAAATAATAAGAAAGAGAGTTGGAGACAGAACGGTTCACACCAGCATTTATTCTGTGGGAAGCAGACTGAAAACTATCCCAAACAACGCGAATTGAACGGTCCGAAAGGTAGTTTCTAATCCAACGAAGAAGGGTTTCGTCGATGCCAAATGCACGCATTTTCGGTAAGAGAGCCTGGTGCCAGACTCTATGAAAAGCTTTTGAAATACTTTCTCCAAATCGATGTAAAGATTGGTTCCACGGTTCGGTGAGTTTAATTTAATTTAATTTTGGTGGGGGCAATGCAATACCCTTTATTTATTTAGCTTAATACAAGCTACTTAACTTAATTTAACTTAAAAATATGAAACTTACAGCTAACTATACTCTGTTACTTATAATTGGGCAGCACAGGGAAGATGGGGATGTTTGTCTCTCATTCGCACTCTTTTGTTTTCCGTAAGTGCTTTTCACACAAAAGCTCTTGCAATGTTTCCGTAGTAAGCATTTCAAATAAGCAACAATCTTAAAAAAATGTTAAAGCTCTTAAACCAAAAGCTCTTCAGCAGAAACCCAAGGAAAGAAAGCTGAACGAGTTACCAAAAGAACACTGGTAACTCTGAATGCACATCAATTAAAAAGGGGTTGAATTTTAAATAGCAGCAGCCAGCAGCCAGGCCACAAACAATCAGTGCACATTTAGATGTGCCTTGAATAAGACGTGGGACTCACGTCAGATGCAATTGGAAATTCAGTGGTGGCTGAACAATTTGTATGGGGGTTTCCTTCAATTTAGTGTGGTGCAAAAATATGTCACGCTACTGATAAAAGAAAAGCTTCCTCATAAGAGGTGTACTGCCCAATTATGTGTAACAGAGTATAGATTGGATTGAATTGGGTGGACGATTTAACAGAAGGACTTTTAGGCTGGGTGTGCTGAGGTTGAAGTCGAAACAGTTTTCGTTCAAATTAACCTTACGTAGCATACGGGTTATAGGTTCATTGAAGCCATAAGAGGTACGATGAGTAGGTAGGTAGAAAAGGCGAGGTTTTCTTAGGTTACGGGGGCTAGTGCTGAAAAAGATAGAGTTGTAGAGGATTTCACAGTCAACGGAACCTGAGAGGAGTCGATGGATGAAGAGAATCTCGGTTATTTCTCGTCGCTCTTGCAGGAAGGCGATGTTGATAGGGGGGTAGGATCAAAAGATTATTCCAAGACAGGCCACGAAGGGCGAATCTTAAGAAACGTCGATGAATTCTCTTGGTAGGCGTATTCAAGTAGCGGCCGGACAAAGGTTATGTAGAGAGATCGGGTGACGTATGGGTCGGAGAATTCTTTGGACCATCGTTTCACAAAACCAAGTTTTGAGTTGGGTTTTAAAATGATATTATCGATGTGTGTCAAGAGGTTGAGCTCTCGGTCACATAATATCCCGAGGTCCCGAATCGATTCAACAGTGGCTAAGGGTTGATTGTGAAGAAAGTAGCCCCTGGGAGCAGATTTTATGCGTTTGCGTGAAAAAGTTGATTGGCATTTGGCAATATTAAGCTCTAAGCAGTTTTTGATACACCAGACTGAGAAACTGTCAAGATCAAGTTGGATAAGAGAAGAGTCGTGTAAGGAAGAAATTGTCTTGAACAACTTGGTATTGTCTGCGTATAATGAGATCGTTAATTGTAAGAATAAAAAGGAGAGGGCCTAAGTGACTGCCTTGGGGGACCCCGGAGGTAGCTAGGAAGGAATTGGAGAGGGCAGATCTGAAACGAACTCGGTAATACCGGTTTTCAAGATAAGAAGAAATCCATTTTAATAAGATAGGTTCAAAGCAGAGGGAGGACAATTTGAAAAGTATTAGTCTATGCGAAATTTTGTCAAAAGCCTTGCTAAAGTCAGTAGAGATAACATCTACTTCCCTTCCGCTCTCTAGAGCTGATAGACGGTATGAGATATAAATTCAACTAGGTTAAAGGTTGTAGAAGCCGTGTTGTCTAGGGGAAATGAGGGACTTACAACGCTAACTTAAAATTTCGTACAGAGTACTTTCAAATAATTTAGGGATATGTGCGAGTTTGGCAATGGGGTTAGTTTTTAATATCGCTCTTAGTATCCTTTTTGTATATTGGGGTTATAAAAGAGGTTTTCCATACCTGAGGAAATTCGTTGAAAAAGTGATAGACTGAAAATTTTGGAAAGGGGAAAAGAGAGGGCTGAAGAGCACTTTTTTAGGAATATAGTATGAAGGCCATCAGGCCCAGGAAGATATTCATCGTTAAGTTCATTCAACTTATTTTCGATGATACATGGGTCGACGTCGACGGTAAGAGCAAGAAATGGGCCAAATGAGAAATTTGGCAAATAATTGAAATAATCTGAATCCGGTACAAAGGAATCGTCGGTGAAAGATTGCTTAAAGAAGGCGGCAAAAAAGTTGGCAATTTCTTGCGGATTGTTCGAGGTAACGGCATTGAAAGAAAGGGAGGTAGGGTAACCATCGGATTTTCTTTTGTAATTGACGAACTGAAAGAACGACTTAGGGTCATTTATGAGGTTAGTTTGAGTTTCTATTATGTAGCGTTGGTAAGGGGAGTTGTATAGCTCGGTAAATTGAAGATAAGAGCCATAATAGTTAGAATAGTCGGTGGGCGATTGGGTACGAAGGAAAATTGACCACAACTTGTTTTTCTTGTTACGCAAAGAGCGAAGCTTGTGGTTATACCAAGGTGGGGAGGCAGACGATGTCTTATGGCGACTAAAGGGTACATTTAGAGAAATAGAATTAAATATTTCTCTGTAAAATTTTTCTGTGGCACACAGAGGTTATCAAAGTTGAAGGAAATTCTATTGAGATATTCATTAATACGGGGGAAGTTTGCTTTATGAAAATCATAAGAGAACTGATTTGTAGGGGGAGGATTTGGTAGTGGGAATCATGATAAAAAGAGAGAATTAGGGGAGGATGATAGTTGTCGATAGTAGATAGGGATAGGGGTGAGAGTGATACTGAAGAGTGAATGGGATCGGTTGTGAAAATAAGATCTAGTTGCCTGTCCATATAGTTTGAGATACCACTAACTTGACAGAGACTTGAATCTGCTAGGCAATCAATGAATAGACATTCCTTAGAAGAGGTGGGGTTTGAGGCAACATAATAAGACTGATCTTCTGATATAGTCCCTTTTAGATGAGGAAGGTTAAAGTCACCGAAAAGAAGGATATCATCGTTACTGTCACACAGAGCTATTATTTGGTCAACCGTTTCAATTGCGAGCTTATAAGATTCAATAGGCTGTGACGGCAAAATATAGCAACATACCACATAAAGTGATTTGCGAGGTAGTGTTATTTTAACTGAGACATAGTCGAGATTCGAGGAAGAAGAGACTGCAACGAGGGATGAGTCTAGTGTGTTTTGGATAGATAGTAGGACACCTCGACAAGGGCATTCATCAGAAGGTTGGTTAAGTTCATCGTCACGATAAACTTTAAAAGAAGGAGGAAACATTTCTTGGTTGTTTATACTAGGAACCATCAGATTTGTTTCAGTCAGGGCGTAGATTTCAAAGGGTAGAGCATGGGATTGTTGCAAAACAGCATGAGTTTTAGATCGTAGACCTCGCACGTTTTGATAGTAAAAGGTAAGAGGGAGGATTTGACTAACTGGGAGGGGGAAAGGGTTTGTTTAGGAGTGTTGTGTAAGGCTGGGTTCGAGTTAGGAGCGAAAGTAGTTTTTAAAATTTGTGCGGTTACTTTGAAGGAATTACGTACGTTTGGAGCTGATGTGAGAGGCATAAGTTGTAAGGTCTTTGTTAACTGTTGACTGAGAGATATTGTAGTTTTCATGAAATTGGGTGTAAATGTTTTTCAGGGCTACGGGGTCCGTCGGGAGTCCTTCTTTTTGTATTTGAACAATGACGTTTGTTTTTGTTTTGCCATCAATGCAAACCGATTCAGATTTGTCATGTAGGTAGGCAAGGTATAAACGAACATTGTCGTAAAGTTTTTGTTCTCGAAGTCTAGACATGACATAAAGCCCATCGAGTTCAGTGTTTGGGGGTGAGGGGTCAGTTAATCTGTTAGTGGGTTTCACAGCAGGGGGAATCATTGGGTGTAATATTGGAGCAGGTAGCGATGTAGGGGTGAAATTAGGTATTACATTAGATGAGGCAGAATCAAAGGTCGCAGAATTTGATGGATTGATATTGGAGAGATGGGGTGTTTTAGGGTTGATGGTGGTGGACACGGACCAATTAGATACAGACCGCCAACTCACTGTATGGTTTCTCTTTCTGCCTACAAGCTAAAAATCAGCTGATATGCCATTTATTTCGGGAGTGTGACCCTCCCTTTTTTGCTTTTAAAACCCATTTAGCAAACACACCTACAAAATAAATGGCATACGCAGGTATAGTTGCCATTACAAAATGCACAGAGAGAGATGTACAAGTATTCACAGACAGGACAAAATATTTCAAGGGTGTTTCAGGCAAGAGAAGTACGAGTTGGCGGTCTGTATATTGGTCTGTGGTGGAGTGAATACAATTAGGATATTTTGTATACGGTGGGGTGTTATGGGGAAAAGTTTGATTTGGTTGATGGCTTGTTTTAGAGTTTAGTTCAAAAGATACTCGCTTCAAAGGGTTAGAGGTGAACTTGTGTGGAATGAAGGAAGGGAAAATATTAGTTTTAAAACTCCAGTTAGAGTTAGTTCGGGGGAGAGATGCAGGTTTTTAAGAATTGGTTCGGGGCAGAGATGCAGGTTTGTACGTAGGTATAGGCTTAGGGTTATTATAGGAATTGGTTTGGGGCAGAGATGCAGGTTTCGTAGGTAAAGGTTTAGGGTAAATATGTGGGTTATTTTTAGAAGCTAAATGGTTATGTTTAATATTCCTTAAGGCGGCTCTCGTATGATTGCGTGGTTTATCCGTCCATTTGGTAATAGTCATAGTTCCCAGTCGGAGAACGTCCCCAACGTTTGTGCAAAAGAGCCATTGGTACTTGGAAGGAATGCTTAATTTAAAGCTTTGGAATCTGGAGCAAGGTGATGAGATTCTCTGACATGCTTCTATAGGGATGGAAAACTTTTTGTTGAATAAATCCATTATCCATGGAGCGTCAGTACGATGGGGAGCGCCTTTGACAAAAAGTGTAGTGTAGTCGGCATTGGTATTAAGTTTCTTGATTCTGTTGTTCCATTCAGAAATGGTCCAGCTGGTCCCAAAACGGTTGGAGCTGGTGAGGACGAAGGTTGCAAATGTGATGATGCCGCAATAGTAGACGGCTGAGGAGAAATCGGACATCCAGGTTGAGGTGGTGTAGAGGTAGCCGTAGGAGGAGTGAGTGAATGTTGTGATGATGCTTTAATAGCTGGTAAAGCAGATAGCAGCTGAGCAGATTTATTTGCGTAAGAGGCGACATCCATAATTTCACACCGTATGGGGCTTTTCTGCAGATAAATTTGCCTGGGCTTCTGATTAGCAATATTATCCATTTTGCAAGAAGCTGCCTTCATGTCATCTACAAGTTGTACTATGCTCTTGCGAGTTTCCAGTAGTTCACCAAAGATTACGTGTATTACACCCATGTGCTCGTCAAGAAAGGCGGGAGTTTGGGGGAAGCGGGCACAACCATGTTTGATGAACATTGAAAATGGCAATCGAGGTCAGAACGTAAAGAGTTTAAATTGTTATTAATTGAATGGAACGAGTTGGGAACAATTTTGTCGGTTAGCATAATTTTTAGGTCATTTTTAAATTCATTCAACCGATTATTAATAATTTCATCGATATTGTTAAAAGAAACCAACTCTGTTAACGCGGCAATTTGTTGTTCAATTTGAGTGCATTTGGAAGCACATCGATTACTTGCACTTTCAATAGAACAATTTATCTCTTCAAAACACTTATCAAAGTCATTAATTATTTGGACCTGACTTGACACAAATTTTTGAAATTGTTTATTGTCAGCGATAATAAAGTTTGTCGATTCACTGACGCATTTAATGGCAAGTAACACATGTGAGAGTGAGATTTCTTTACACTCATCACAGTTAAACACGAAATGATCCAGATTATTATTAACATACGCACTGGCTCGCCTGCTAAGTCCAATGCATTGGGGGTGGTAAGATTTTCCACAAAGACCATTGCATTTAACCAACACGGCACTTTTTTGATCATTGTTGCAGTCGGTATGGCACTTATTCGTTGTGATGAGCAAACAAATAAACAAAAAAAAAAAATAAACAAAAAAAGTAAACAAGGTAGCGATGGGTACAAAATATGTTATTAAATTGAATATATTAAACTCAAGCGTAAGGGCAAAGCGGAGCGAAAAAAAGCACGTCTATACTTAACGACGGTTGAACTGTTTGAGGGGGATGCAGATACGCCTTTTTTTGGGATGGGCTGGACAAATGCTGTTTTCCATCCACTCGGAAAGAGACCTGTAGAATAGGATAGATGGAAAAGCTTCCGCAATGATTTTGCCAGCGTGGAAGCCTCTTCACGTTCTCAAGTTTAGGAGGAGTCATATCACACTGGGGTAGTGTTGATCTAGTAGCAAACCTCTTCACGTTCTCAAGTTTAGGAGGAGTCATATCACACTGGGGTAGTGTTGATCTAGTAGCAAACTTTGCTGCAAATAAATCTGCTTTCGCTTGGGAGCTTACCACAGGAGTGTTATCATCAACGAACGTCGGAACCGAAGACGTAGTAGAGTTACGTACATTTTTTACGAATGAATGTGAGCATTACAGGTCTTTCTAGCTTGTTTGAACTTTTTCCGGTTTTTCTCAGAAGGGTTGGCTTTATATCATCAGAAGCTTTCTTTTCTCTCCTTGATAACCTCTTTGCAGCTCAAGCCGAACCATGAATTCTCTTTAGGTTTGATACTTTTTGTGCTATTCGGAACAAAATGATGTCTCATCCCGCAGAGAATAATGTTTCTTATCATATCAGCGCTGGAGTCTACGTCACTATCGAGGAAACATAGTGACCAGTTAAAGTTTCTGAAGAAATTATTGAGACTGGCCCAGTTGGCGTTCTCGTATCGCCATACGGTTCTCCTAGGGATGTTTTCTTTAACTGTACTGTTGGAACACGAGAAATTTGCTGATATGATACAATGATCCGACATGCCTAGGGCGATAATACATTTATCGTGTATTTATCAGGATGAGAGGTAAGAAACAAGTCTAGAGTGTATGCGGAATGACCTGCAATGTCAGGGATTCGTGTTGGCTCGTCGACAAGCTGAGTCAAGTTGTTTGACTCAGCGAAGAACGCAGCCTACCTTCCTTCGGGTGTTGTCTGACCAGAATAGCGAAGCCACGAAGAATTGGAGACATTGAAATCGCCCGTTACAACGATTTCAGTACGAGGATAAAGGGAAACAATTCTTTGGATGGAGTCAAAGTGCATCGAATTCGATGAAAGTCGAGTAATTGTCCAGATTTAGGCTTCTATAAATAAAACATGTATGGATGACGTGCTTTTGTACGGTGAATTTAAACCACATGAAATTGAAGTCTGTGTTTGAGCACTGACCATATTGTGGTAGAAGCTGGTAAGCAACGTAATTTCTAACGTATAGGTACGGTTAAACCGTGATAGGAAAAGAATAATGGCACTAAGCTGTACCCGTAAAGGTTAAATTCTAACGGATCAGAATTATCACCTATTTGGGTTTCACTTAATGCCAAAACAGCTTGCCTGTACGTAGCAGTGTGAACATACGCGGCAAATAAATTCTTTCTAAGCCCCCGAATGTTGCTGTAATCGACCCTAAAGTAACCTGTCATTAGGATAGAGAAACATAATATTAAAAACCAATAACGAACGACTATTCTATAATAGTTGCACATCAATCACCAAAAAGACTTCATAAAAACACATTAACATGAGTAATTATGCTTTCATATCAATATGTTCCTAATCCGCCCCTGGAAACTTACATGCAACTACTAATACATTCTTCTACTATCATGATTTCAATTGATACCTCAATGCGTGTGTACACATTTGAATGTTTGAATGTAGCAATTGAAACATTGATAGGCTGTGTGTGAAGAAGGGGAAGGGAAGAAGAAGGGACCACTGGATGCTAATTCAAAGATGACAATGGCACTGATTTATTCTTACGCGCACTTATAGCGGATTATGTTGTTAGATTAGAAATTGTGTTTTTGTTTTAGCTTTAGAATTGGTGGTTGGGGCTCTTTTTTTTTAAACTAGTTTATTCGCAGGTGGTTGGGGCCGATTTTTGTTGTTGCATTTAGTATGTAGTACCCCGTGGCGTAGTGGTTAGTGTGTCGGACTGCTACGCCGAAGGTCAGCGCTGCAGCTGGAAAAAAAATCGGTGTGCCAACTTTTATTCAGTAAAAAAACCTGATGTTCAAACAAGAACTATTAATATCTCTTATTAATAACTAGCTGTCCTGGCAGACGTTGTTTGTAGTTTGCATATGAAAAAATAATGTTTAAAAAATTCATCCAAAATATTTCAAAATCAATAATTTTTTTATAAAAAAAATTATTAAAAATCAAAAAAAAAAATCAATTTGAGAATTTTGAAATGCCATATCAATAAGGTTATAAATGACTTATTGTTTTCAAAATTTATTGAAATCGGATTTATAGTTTACGAGAAAACTTGATTTGAAAATACTAGTTCTATGAGAGGTACCATTATAAGGCAAATTCTGAAAAATATTTTCCAACCAAATAATAGACTATTCTAAAAAAATAGCATTCTGAAAATTTTATCAAAATCGTTAAAGCGGTTTTTGAGAAAATCAAACTTTTTGTTTAGGATTGCATGGATACCGTTATTTTTGGACTTATAGCAAAAATAAAAACCTCCCTAGAAAATTCCAAATAAATACTAAATACCAAATTTGAAACAAATCGGCCGATCCGTTCAGGCTCCAGAGGTGCGAACAGACAGACGGACGGAATTTCCAGACCCACTTTTTTCGACTTCTTTATCATCGTAATGTCATGTTTGATTGTTAGAATTTTTTTTGCACGAATCCATAACTTGCCTTATACAGTACCTATAATCGCAAGTTAAAATCAATAGGATACCTACTTTATTTATTTTTTTCCCCATTTCACCCTATACACAGCTTGTTAAAATAATCACACCCAGCTTTTAAACTACTTGTATGTAAAATGTAGCCTATCAAATACAGTGAGAATTTTTTATATTCACCCCATAAAAGCTAAGTCTTACGAAAAATATTTAGACCTCAAGCCACATCGCAAACTACAACCTTTCAAAACAAAAAGATTTTTTTAAATTGGAGGTGTGGTTTCTGAGTTAAGTCTTAGTAAAACTAATAGAGAAGCTTTTCAAGGACCCGGCGGCGTGTCTTTCTTCGTCTTTTGGCCAAACTACGTGATTGACTTTGACCAAACTTTACAGAATCACCCTCAAATCAACACCAAACATTTCCAGAAAGTTTGAGCTCAGTTAAATGGGCGTTTTCGGATTCCATAACATATTTACAAACAAAAAAAAACAAACAAACATACATCCATTTTCACATATATTTAGATTTTAGGAAATAATTGTATACATATGTATATAGAAAAAATAACAAAATAAATATAAGCACAATGCACAATTAAAAAAAAAAAATAGATTAATAGGCTAATTTATATTTTCTTAACAGTGATTTACACTAAGAAGTAACAAATGTTAAGTTGGTTCAATTTTTAATGTTTGTTATTAATTTGTTAATAATGTGTGATATTTAATTTAAATAAAAAGAAGTGCCAAATTTGAAATTTTTGAGTGCCAATGAGTGCCACAGTGCCAAACTCATTTGATAGTGCCAGTTTGGCACCAAAGTGCCTGTTTCTGCAGCGCTGCCGAAGGTTCAGGGTTCGATCCCTGACGTTGCCACCTTAAGTTTTTTTCCGAGGTACTGCCTCTTGCGAGGAAGTGGCAAATCCTCCAAGAGTAATTAATGTCATGGAAAGAGCTTCTCCGTTAGCCGTTCGGATTCGGCGGTAAATTGTAGGTCCCTTCCATTCCTGCAGAATATCAACGCACACACAGGAATGGTTGAGAGTCACAGGCCCCGGCCCCGCTTGGAGCTGTTGTGCCAACAATTTTTTTTTTTTTTATTTAGTAGGCACAATTAAAACTTAGAACACTGTCACTGATCTATGTTGCGCGCGCGTTGCGTTAATATTTTATTGGGCTATGGTAGGTTAAAGGTATGCAATTTTTTTTTAATTTTTATTTTTTTTGGGCTATTATTGTAAGTTTGGATTGCTTTTTTTTTTTTAAATTTAGTTCGGAACAAAAAACACAACTGTAACGTGATCTCTCACTTCTCAGTAGTCGTGGTGGTTCAAGCCCTCCAAATAATGTCGCTTGTATAAAGGCCTCTATGGCCGTAGTAACTCTCTGTAAAAAAAAACAACAACGCCGCTTTGTTTTAATCTCTGCCGCTTTCTATGCTGCTCGGAAGCTACAGTAGACGCTGAACAGGCAATAAAACAAATGAAATTTGTCCAAGAGCAAATGAGAGGAGTGAGCAAAGAAGATTGCTATTTAAAATAATAAGACCTTGGTAAACTCAATTTAAGATGAACAATTATTATTCTTTATTTTAGGAATTAAATTAAAGCTTAACAAAAAAAATTATTTATTTTTAAAAAACGATATGTCCCAAATCAATTGGGCTAGAGTGTATTAATATAGTAGTTACATAATAGAGAGGTAATTAAATCAAAAGGTTAGGTGGCACAGGCGCTTTCAAGTGTGGGTGCTCAAAGGCGGTGGTATACCCGACCGTCGAATGAATCACTCAAACTCGTAGCAGAACAAAATAACAACAAAAAGTGTGCGCGTACAAAGGCGGTGGATAACCCGACCGTCGAATGTATCGCTCAAATTTGGGTTTTGAAATTACCGCGAAGGAACAAAATATTTGAACTTATTGGTTGATTCTTTTCATTGGACTGTGGAAGGACCCGACTATCGCAAAGCGAAGAACCAAACAATAATGATAATTGCATCGAAAGAAAGTCGCCTTTTATACTTTTTGGATACATAACTGGGCTCTACTTTCAATGCTAACATGATGATTTATTGCAATTATTTTATTTGTGTTTGACGGTTGCCACCTTAGCTTTGTACATTTGATATCAAATTAATATTATTTGAGTAAAATAAAAGTTAATTGACTTAAAGTTAATAATAATTAAAGAAAATTTATACATGGTTGTTACACAACTTTATTAAACGTATACAATAAAACAGAGAGCACAGTTTGGCAAGACGAGGGACTTTCGACGCCGACGACACACCACTCCGACTCTCTTTCTCGTTATTCATTTAATGATTATTCGGGTATATACGAAGAAATATAGTGGAATTCTGCATTTATTGACATTGCTCTTTTTCGAAACACCATGTTTTCGTTACGAATTAGCATAGAATAATTCTATAGTATTCCCAAGAAGCGGAACGTTTTGTGCGGCATCTATGGACGACGTTCACAAGCTTTGATTAGAGAGTAATTTTAGTGGTTTTTGTCTAAACTTCATGGGAAGCAAAAACAACAATATATGTAAAGTAGATAATACAACTAGCGCCGCCATTGACGACGTTCAGTACTTAAATAAAATGTTCCATGAAATTACTATAAAATATAAATACAATGACAATGCCATTGTATTTAAAATCTATAGTATTCCCAAAAAGCGGAACGTTTTGTGCGCCATCTATGGACGACGTTCACAAGCTTTGATAGGGGATTCATTTTAGTGGTTTTTGTCTAAACTGCTATGGGAAGCAAAAACTACAATAGAAGACATTCGATGTAAAGTAGATAAGACAACTAGCGCCGCCATTGACGACGTTCAGAACTAAAATAAAATGTTCCATGAAATTACTATAAAAATGTATATACAATGCCATGACTTTCTTAGTTTTTGAATTCGTGCTCTAAAAAATACCTTCGGTTAAAAAGTTTCGATGTGCTTGAAATATTTCAAATATTTATATTTCGTTCAGGGTCCACTGTTCAGTTTGATTCAGATCGTTTGAAATAGAAAACCGACAATCTGTTGATCCGTTCAAAATGTTCAAGCCCAATACATTATTTGTAGATTTTTAAGGGTGACGTGAAATAACGCCAAATTCCAAAAAAATTCTGAGGTCATGAGGTCAGTTTGCCGTGCAGAATTAAAATTAATTGTTCATCTAAATCCCTATGGAAAAAGAAAAAAATTAACTCGCAACACCGTTATTTTCAGAATTAAATTAGTAAAAAGAATTTCAATATTTGTCCACGAACGAAATCTTAGTAAAGAATAATATATTTAACATATTCTAAGACCATCCCCTACTTTGTTAAAAGTAAAAATCAATTCCTTAGCCCCATTCAGACGCTGCTTTAAATAAATTAAAGAAGAAATTATGTTTCTTCCCCTTCAGTTTGTTAGATTTTGTTACATCACTCACGAACCCAACCATCGCCATCTTATCAACAGGATAGGTTCTAGGAGAAACAAGTAAAAATGTATAAAATATTCTGATTTAAGAAATTGTAAATAAAGGTATTTTAATAAAAAAAAAAACACATTTTATACATTGTACTGCAACGAAGCTTCCTTTGTAAATAAAATAGAACGATAAAGTAATTCAAATTATAGCTTCCTTACTAATTTTACTTAATTATTTATAAATATCTTAGAATAATAAAGATATAAGACATAATTATAAGATGGCTTCCATGCAAATATCAACTAAGAAAAACAATAATTTTGTACTTATTTTAAGATTTTTCGTTTAAACGAAAACAGAAAATTCTAAAAAAAATGAAAAGGAAAGATGCATGTAAATTTGTTGTTACATTTTTTTTGTATATACAAAAAAAAATTTTTAGAATAAATCGTATATGTAATAAATTTTAATATACAACAATAATGAATGAAAGAGAAGGTTGCATTTTTTAATGATACATATATTTATGAAAACGAAGAGATATAAAGAAATATGGAAGAATATCCACATTAAAGAGAAATTTATTTCAACATTGGTTATAAATAAAGATGTTTTGCTTATGTAATTTTTTCTTTACAATAGCATGAACTGTCAGCCATTTGTCAAAATAAATGAATTGCTGTTTAACAAATAAACATACTTCTTTGTAAATGTTCTTCTTACATTTTGCAATAATTGAAGGGCTGTACGTATAAAGGGTCTAAGTGTCAAAAAATCAAAAGTCAATATTTTTAGGAAAATACAATCTAAGTGCCGCCTAATAATATCCAAATGGATCCAAGTGCCTGTTTAGTTGTGGTACGGTCTAAGTGCCAACCATCTTTTTATCATGTTTTATACTAGTAGGGTCTAAGTGCCAGGAAATTTTTATTATTTTTTTTTTCGTTTATCTCAAAATAATAAAATTGTCACTCAGACCCTTTAAACTTACAACCCTTCAATTTATGCTGAGTAATCGTTCCGTATTACAAAGTAGGAACTCCAAATGCTGCACTCTGAATATATCAATAATTTGTTCTCTATAGAGTTTACTCTATTATTTTAGTACAGATGAGGCAATTTATTTATTATTAGAAAGGGGGTGCTGCCACCCTATAGGATTTAGTACAATATATTTAAGAAAAAAGATAGTAGATTGCAATATACCGCAGCAGTATATCTTACAAAATACAACAAATAAAAAGATTGTTCGAAAACATATTAAATTTTTTTCGAGAATAGGAAATTTTTAGAATTTTTTCTCATCAGGAAAATAAAATTTTAAAAAAAATTATCAAACTACATAGTTTTGAAATGACTATAAATCTAAAAACAATTAACTTAAAAGGAAAAACTCAAAAAAATTAATATAATAATGCACGACTGGGTGATGTGGTCTTGGAGCTTGAGATTTTGATAAAAATACATTTTTCAAAATTCTTAAATAAATACTTTAACTTATAAGCTCTGAACAATAAGTACCGTCATTTTATTTCTTGGATAATTTTGAAGTTAAAAATCTGTAGCATTTTTCAAACAAAATTTAGAAAGGCCAGTTCATATAGGTATTCAGCAAATACATTTATTGATATGATCAGTTTTCAAAATACCTACACCTATATACATATGTAAGAAAGTATCGGCTGATCCGTTTTCGAGATAGTCGAAAGCAAAAATAACGGGCCTATGGAAAGTACCGTTTTTAAACATTTCTTAATTTTTTTTTTTAGGCATATGTTTTGTCGTAAAGTCTTTAGAGCCGTTTTCGAGTAAATTAAGCTTTACCGTAACGGATCGATTCAGGGTGCAGAAGTAATTGGAGAAATACTGCAGGAACGTATCAACAAAGGGAAACCAGATTCACCTATAGCACACAACAGACCATATTTGGATGGATCATTATCCGAAAAACACATCTATTACCAATTCATATCATCTATCGTTGTCATGTCATATAACTTACTGATTTATACAACCAATTACGTAAGTTCTGGGAGTCTTAAGAACTTGGAACAACAACAGAAAAAGCAGAAACAGTAGAATCTACGTGTGAAGAGTACTTTACGTAACACGTAACAATGAAGATACATCTTAAGAATACCCTTCGAAATTCTTCCAGAGCAAGAACTCACTAACAATAACTCAAAAAAAAGGGCAACAGCAAGATTACTGCACATGGAAAAGATATTTGGAAAGAATCTGTAGCTAGGTGATGACTACCGTAAATTTATGAGAGAATATATTATGGAGTTAGGACACATGATCGAATGCAACACAAACTAATGGGAAGGGAACACACTTCCTACCACACCACGCTGTGATCAATCCTAACAGCTCCACCACAAAGTTAAGAGTAATATTTGACACCTGCCAAAAGACTTATCTTCCCGTCAAGCATCTATTAAAATTTGGAAAAAACTAAAGCTATGATTTTTAGAAATGGTGGTTTAAGGTATTCCAGGATGGAGCATTGGTCATATAATGAGAATAATATTGAAATTGTACAAAACTACAAATATCTTGGTTTCACAAAAGCAAGCAACCTGAACATGACAAAACATCTAAGCGAGAAACTTGCAACAGCTAAAAACGCTTTGAACGCTACCTGGAGAAGCTGCCTTGGAAATGATAATGTATCCCACTCTGCAAAGTATAGAATATTCCAGGCTACTATGCAATCAATCATGTTTTATGAAGCGCAGGTATGGGGCTATGAAAAATTTGATATTGTGGAACAAATCCAAAGATTTTTTTCTAAAAAGAACTTTTGGTCTATACCATCAACCTCAGCGAACTATATGCTGCACATAGAAACGGGGCTTCCTGAACTCTTTACGGAAACACTAAAACTGCATGTGGATTATGTGATAAAAGTTATGCTTATGCCAAACGAAAGACTGCCAAAAAAATTGCTTTGTATGCCCTGCAACGCAAGTCGTTATGGTTTGAAGAATGGCAAAACCTAGCAACGTTCTGTGGCGTCCAACTCAACATCTCCCTGGAAAATCTTGGAAGTTGGAAGGAACAATTATACAGAATAGTGGCGTGCTTGGATGATAAATGGATGCAGGAATGTCAACGGAAAGCGAGTACTTCTATGCACCAGTCAATTTATGCAAATTTTCAGCACATCCTCGAAGATGCAAACTACTTCCAGTTGAACTTTAAAGTAAAAAAAAAACTATCTACATTATTTAGGTTGAGAGACGACTTTCAAAACCTAAACTATCAGCCACACAGGACAGATCTTCCAATCGAATGTTCAATGTGCAACGTAAGGACGAGGGAAGATGTCTTTCATTTTTTGGGCGAATGTCCAGTGCTGAAAGAAATAAAAAGAGTTTATTTCGGGAAAATATATTGAGCAAAACGGAAATGATTCAGTACTTGAATGGTAAAGATTGGGAAAGACTATATAGATACACTTCAAAAGCAGAAAGATACAGATTTCAAATAATTAAGGAACTGTTTTGAAAATCAATGAAAAATTCAATAATGTAAATGAATAATCATTTAATTTTATTATTTTTCAAATTGTACATAAATTGCGCAAACTCTGGCAGACGGTTTTTTTAAGTCATGCTATAAGATTTAAGAATAATTGTTAAATTGTAAGAAAACAAAAATATGATTGAGAAAATAAATCAAATTATCTATCTATCTATCTATCTATTTGACGCTTCAGCAAAGTCCGCAAAACAAAATAATGAACCAAATAATGAACACAGGTCCCAAAATACAAGAAGACTATGAATGAATTCACCACATGAAAATACCTCGGAATATGAATTGAATACATTTACATATGGGACTGCATCGGCACTGTATTTAGCTATTAAGAACACTCAAACAGCTAGCTAAGGATGAAGGAAAAAGCAAAACAAATTTTACTATCAGATTTGTATGTGGACGACGTCATGTCAGGCGGATATTCAATAGACGAAGTGAGGGAGTTAAAAGGACAGCTAACAAGCTGGACAAATAGAATAGTAACATAAATAAGCTACTTGGAAAAGAAGTCGACTCAGTATTCAGTCTCGAGTTAAATAAAGAAGAGGACGTGAAAACATTAGGAATTCAATGGACGTTGCTCCAGTTTTCTATCAATAACTTTTTTTCCTTACGTCTTATGGCAAAATCATATTCAAATTTTTTGTAGAGCATAAACTTTCCTACAATTTTGTTAATACAAACATCTTTGCACATATGTCAATTTGTTAACGAGATATGGTGCTTCAAAAACAGGTCATTTTTCACTTAATGATTATTCGGGTATATACGAAGAAATAAAGTAGAATTCTGCGAATTGACATACAACAATATTTGAACTATTAAAATTGTAGGAAATTTAAGGTTCTACAAAAAACAATTACATTTTTTCCGTAGGACATAAGGAAAAAAGTTATTGAGGAAAAACCGGAATAATGTCAAAAAATTTGCAGTTTCCCGTCCTTCTTTTTTTCCGTATCTCGGTAACGAAATGACATACAACAATTTTTGTACTAACAAAATTATAGTAAATTTAACGCTCTACAAAAAAGTATTTGACGCTTTTGCCGTAAAACGTAAGAAAAAAAAAGTTATCCCCCTCCTCCTCTTTTTCCACAAGGTCGTCGTGGTCCAAAATTCCTCAAATGTTAATTAACTATTCCTAAGCAACATCCCAAAGTTTTATAAATTTCCGACCTCTTTCTAGCCGACCACTGTACTAAGAACAAAATAATTAATTAAAATTACGTCGGGATGACAATAATAATGTGTATGGTCTGCTGGGCAAGCGGGGGTGGTTTGGGGGTGTAGAAAGTTGGTGATTTTAACGAATTCTTTATTTTTTGGCGAATTTTGAAAAAATACGTGTTTTTTGAAGCGCCATATCTTGGTAACAAATTGACATACGAAGATGATTGTTTTAACAAAATTGTAGGCTCTACACAAAAATTAGAATATATTTTTGCCATAGGACGTACGGAAAAAAAGTTATTGAGGAGCAACGTCGAAAAATGTCCAGTTTGCCCCCCTCCTTCTTTCAGCCCAGGGCCCTCGAGGTCAAAAACTTAGCAAAATGTTAGTTGAACAAAACCTCCAAGTTTCATTAACTTTTGACTTTTTTCCACCTAAAAGTACCTGTCGACTGCACTATTTTGCTGCGAAAAAAGGGTTACCGTTCAACTCCAATATTTTATTTTCGTAATGGATGGACGCCATTATTAGGAATCAGAATATTATTCCCTATTATTCCTTTGTATTCGGAATTGAATGAGTGAATTTGAAATTCACAATCTTTCACGACTGAAAAAATATGTTTTTCTTTTGGTATTGTAATTTCTTTATTTATATGTAGTTATTGGGTTTCCTGCAATTAGTTGTTCCCGTATCAATTAGCATTCTAAGAGTTATTTGTCCTTTTGTTAATTTAATAAAGGGAAATCTGTTCGTTGTTCCGAGGCTGAACACCGAAAATTTGTCTGTGTTTCTATTTATTTACATATGTACATACATATGTACATACATAATTAGCTTTAGGTGTGCGTTTATTTTGAGATGATGTTGGAACGATATCCGTGGGCTCAAATCTTTGGGGATACTGTCTATAATTATTAGGGTTATAATGTTTGTTAAAGTTATTGTTATTATAATTATTATTATTTGGTCTTTGATAATTGTTTTGATTATTTGACACGTAAGGTTTTGGTTGCCAATTATTTTTATTATTTTTACTTTAATTGTTATTATTTCTGAAGGGATTATTAGGGTTTTTAAAATTAGTATTATTATTTTTGGGTTTATGTCTATTCTTCTGCTTCTGCTACTGGTGGTTGTTATTGTTGCTGTTGTTGTGCTGCTATTGCGGGATCCATGTGGTATCTTTGTTGTTTATAGTTTTGCTGTCTTAGCTCGGCTCGTTGCGAATCTCTGATTCGGTCTTCGATTCTTCTTATCTATTTTTCGGAACACGTTGGGGCATTGGACTTTGATAGTTTTGCCACTTTGCCGTTGGATTTAATATGCACACATAAAGTTAAAAATTGTTCACTTGATTTTTTTGTCTCTAGTCTTTTAGGTACTTAAACAATTTTTCTTGTTTTTAAACTATTTAGTTTTGTCTTTTCTTTTGTATTAATTTTTTTTCACTTTTTATTTTATATGCTGTGATTCACTTTAACTTTTCGTTCCTGTACTTTTATTTATTTTTTTTTTTTCACTTTTTAAATTATTTCATCCTTTAAAAATGTTCTTTTAGTTTTATTTTTCTTCACTCCTTCACTCGTTCTTCACATGAAATTATTCCCTCTTTATGAGGCTTCGTATCATTAACCATTTGCGTTGGTGATAATGAATGTCTCTTATATAATTTTCACTTATGTATGTATATTATCTGACTGGTATCCTACCAATTGCGCCATTTTGTTTAATGATTGAAAAAAACGGAGAACAGAAAATGAAAAGACAAACGGTTTCTATCTAAAATTGTTTATTAGATCAAACACTCCGAACTTCAGATTCCTTACCTTGAGTAGGGGGAAATCTGAAGTTATGCTAAGACTGATCTACGATTGACTGAAGCGAACAAAGTATTTTGAAACCCTTTTTATAATATTTGATAGCTGAGCTATGACACAATAAATCTGTATTGAATGGCAAGAAGCTTTGATGTGCAACTTGGGTGGCAAGAAGTGCTGAATGTACATATACTGATTTAATTTGAAGTCTAGAGTGGGCTTATCTTTAAGTTGTGCAATTTATTTATTTATAAATTATCTTATTATATATTATATATATCTATATATACATATAATAAAAATGGTGTGGAAAATGTATAGTAATTCATCAATTGAGAACAAGCCAACGGTGCAAAGTGACCAAGAATTTGGCAACAGCGAAATTGATGCGAGAATGCAAAATTATCATTTCACATCGTTGATGTAGGATCTCATCATCGAAATGTTCTCCGGCATTGCACAAAAATATAAAATTCTCATGGGATCAACATAATCATGTTGCGGAATCTGAATCATCCGAAATTGTGCAACAGTACGCGGTTATATGATTCAAGCGACGATCATCAAAGGCAAATTCATGGTACAGGAAGGGATAAAGATAAAATCCTACTTATACCGAATATTTCAATTAATCTTGCATTCTAATTCCAGTGGATTGAGCTGCCCGTTCGATTGGCTTTTGCGATGACAACTAATAAATCGCAAGGCTAATTGTTTGAAGTCTGATTAATCTCGAATTTCCCTATTTTTCGCACGGTCAGTTGTACGTTGCCTGGTCATGTGTTGCCAAACCGTATTCGTTGTTTGTTTTTGAGCCGGAAACAACGAAAAACATTGTTTAGTTTGTCATAATAAATCGCTCTCTACTGATTTCGATTTCGAAATTCGAATTTGAGCTACATAGCTGTTGTTTTATTATCACTCTGGAGTTTATCTAAAGGCGTTAAATTGGGGCAAGACGAAGTTCGCCGGGTCCGCTAGTAGGTTATACAAATTATTTTTAAAATGTAATAAGATTAAGGCCACAAAAATATAAATTTTGTAAAAAATATTTTATAAATTAAATGTAAGAAAACGACGGCCCCATTTGTGCCGGAATTATTTTAAAATAGTAATAAGCAAATTTTAAAGTCAATTGTATATAAAAATTCTGCACCTGATAAAAGACACTTAATTCTAAAAAAATAAAGAAAGTACGGTACAATTTTTTGTTTACCATTATAAGGGGGATAACCAGAATTAAAAAATCAGCTCTAAACCAAGTCCCTAAAAATTGATTTCGTCCTTTTAAAAGATTAATTTGTTGATGTTTTCTCATTACAGTGAGTAGGTTTATATATATACTAGCTGTCGCGGCAGACGTTGGTCTGTCCTTCCGAGCAGATAGCGCGATGGCAGATATAGACATTTTGAACATTAAACGATAAGTTTGACTTCTTAATTACATTTATATCGTCGAATTACTTTGTCTTAAATATTTGAACATGGGTGATTTTTTTTTAATAATTTTTAATTAATAATTAAACTCAAAAAAAAAACATGGTTGTCTGTAAAGAAGGGTTACGGACGATAATTTTACGTGATAACTAGTTAACAAAACAGTTCATGTGTAGGTATCTCTCCAACACAACAGACCTACAACCACCCACCATTTTTATAATTTTTGTCACCCCTTTACCGAAACACCAACCTACCACCCCCACATACAACCACCAACCAACATCCCACCATTTTTGAAAATTGTTTCCTCCTCTCCCACACTATAAAGCCCCCCTTCCATACCACCGCCAATCACACACCAAACCTACAACCACCAACCCACTTTTTTCGACAATTTCCCCCATGCACCAAATTCAAAGACCCACTCCACCTAAAACCACCTTCCACTCACCCACCATTTTTGACAACTTTTTCATACCACCCCATCAAATCAACCATCCCCACCACCAAAACTGCCAACCAATCAAACCACCTACAACCGCCAACCAACCACCCACCATATTTGCCAATTCGCCTCCCCCCTCCCCCAATCATACCAAATCCCCCCAACACTAAACACCCACACCACCTACAGCCACCAAGGAACCACCCATAGCCCAGTCGAATTATACATAAAAAAGGGCTGAAATGGAAAAAATTAGATAGGGGTTTTTTTTTCTTTTGATCGTTAGAGGGGTTCATTAGGAGCATATGTATCGGTTTTCGACCTCGTAACTCTATTGCGTTGGGCGCCATCTTGAATTTAAGGAAAACTTGTTTTTCTTAAATAACTCGCTTATTTTCAATTTTGCACTAAAAATGCTTATGACAAAAGTTGTTTAGAATTGTATTTCCTACAACTTTGTGCATGACAATTTTTTGCCTACGACTGATATTTTTCGATTTAATTGGAAATTGGAGTCATTAACATTGAATGGTTTTTGCATAAGAAATTAAAAAATAAAATACACGACTGGGTCCCATGTACTTAATCTGTGGGTGCATAATCACGATGATAACACAGTGCCCGAGCAAAGAAGTTTAAATTCTTGGTTTAAGAAGTGTTAATATCCCGCATTTTGAGAATATTGACAGTATTATTCAATACACGTACATTTTACCAGTTATTTTGTTATACGTAGACCTCCAGTTAAAATAAAAAGAAAAGAAAAGTTACGATCGGAGCATTTATTGTGATCATGGTATCCGAATTGGAAGAGATATAAAAATGTATACCAACGCGCATACATGGGATTATGTGAACAAAAAATAGATGAAGTATGAACCTCTTTTAGTATTTTTTAGGGGATGAAATTCATTACAAGCAGAGAGCCTTAAAACAAAGAAAAAAGAATCAAAAAAAACAAATTCGCAAGAAAATACAAAAAGTTTGTCTTTCTTTTTTATTTGAAAATATATTTTTTTTTACTACCGTCGGACAAAGTTCCGCATGTGATTTGCTATCGGAGACAAGCGGAACAAATACAAATCAAATAGACGCGTTGTACCGCATGAGTTTTTACATTTAAACATGCTTCAATTTTTTTTTTTTTTGAAGAATGTCCGATTAAATAATCGGAACGGCTACCATGATACAAAATTCGTACATTTGGTCCGAATCGGAGAAACTTTCTCTCTGATCGGTTGCCATGATACGGGGGATTAACATATGTCCTTTGTTTGTATTTTAGCCAAAACCTTAGAAAGCATTTATCATTGAAATGATTCCAGAACAATACCCACAAAGGAAATAAAAATTGTTAGTCATTTTTGAAAACTTTGGTTAAAATTTAAAAAAAAAATGGCTTACACTGGAAAACCCGATATACGGGAACTAACGTTTAAAAACCTCTAATATCTAATATTTTTGCAATCTTTTGGGTGCTCTGAAAGATGATCGCAGTATAGTTAATTTTTACTTGCGATTATAGGTAGGGGACCACTTAACGTTTGCCGGTTTATTAAAACTTATTGAACGGAGAAAAACGACTCAAATTTCGTCACCATTTGCCTTAAGGTTTTAATTTTAACTAAGTTAATAATGGCTATCGCATCACTTTTGTTTTTAAAATTAAATGTGCAAACAATGGGCTTTTGGTCCTCTGTGTCCGTCGGACCTAGGTAAGCCTATGTGCCCCCTATGAAAAATCTTCTTATCAAAAAGCAATAAGAATGTATAAAATTTTACCTAGGTAGGTATTTATTTTATTCTTTTTGATCAAAACATAACTTGAAACTTTGATTTACTTCATTTTTATTTGGGTACCATCTGCAACAAAAATACAGATTCATATTCTATAGGGGGCACAAGGGACTACCTAATTCCTCTGTGCCCCAACACAAATGCCTTTAAAAAATGATATTGACGTGTTTGACAGCAAATATTTCGCAAAACTAAAATTGCACAAAGCACCACTAATCTCACTGTTTTCGATATAAAAAATTAAAATTATTATTACATAGCCTTAACATTTAAAGCACACACACTTTTATTGACTTTTTTTTATAAACTTACCTTAAAAAACAATAAATTTTAATTTCTTCAATCCCAAAGCACTTGTACACACAAAAGACATTAACCAACTGAGGAGATAAATGGGCGCTTTTATTATTTCCTATAACATTTTGGCTAAGTCACTTACTTATCGTTTTAAACAGAAAGTCCTCTTTGCCAGGGTGGTCCTCTATGCCCCGTCCTCCCCTACTATAATCCAAGTAATGCATTCGTAACCAAAACAAAATTTTTTTTGGCCAACCAAACATAACATTACGATGATAGAGAAGCCTAAAAAAGTGGGTCCGACAATTCTGCATGTCTGTCTGTCCGTCTGTCTGTATCGGCACCTACATTCTAAACGGCTTAACCGATTCGCTTCAAACTTCGTACATAGTATTGTTATGATGTCCTACAGAGGTGTTTTTGGAATCAGCATTCTAGTTCCAAAACTAACGGTACCTGCCATATGATTTCTTATGAAAAACTTTATCTCAAAAACGGCTCCTACGATTTCGATAAAACTTTGTGAATGGTGTTTTTGAGTAAACTTTATGTTTTGGTTGGAATTAATTTTTCAGGCAAAAAAGTCTTGTAGCGGTACCTCCCATAGGGCGTGTTTTTTCTTAACAGCTTTTCTCACTTCATGGATTTTAATAAAAATTTTAATTTGAAAGCTAACCCTAACCTTTGTAGAGTGTTCCAAACGAAACTTCTGGCGATAAAAGAGGTTCTATCCTGGCTCAAGGAAAACGTGATATCCACGACGAATATCCGCATCTTCTCAGACAGCCAAGCAGCCCTTAAATCATTCGTGGTGGTTTCCACAAACTCAGCAACTGCCCGCAACTGTCGCTCATCTCTCGTGGAGATGGCAGAACAGTTTAACATTCACCTCTCTTGGGTGCCGGGCATAGAGATATTCCAGGAAACTGCAAGTCCGATGAACTTGCCAGAAATGGAACTACTGCATCAATTTCACTCAACAGGATGAATATTGGTATACCTTTCGTTACATGTAAACTCATGCTAAAACACGATGCCATGACAAAACAGATCTGGCCAAAACTAGATCCAAAACGTTCCAAATGCTTGTTATTTCTTGGTAGATCTCACCTAAGCTCCTTAATAGGTGTCATAACTGGACACCGTCTTATAGGCAGACATGCTATTAGACTCGGGGTCTTCTCGAACGACTTCTGCAGAAGTTGCATGGACGAGGAAGAAGAAGAGACTATAAATCATCTTCTTTGTTCATGCCCTGCTCTCTCACAAAGACGAAAGTTACATTTGGGAGAATTTCCTTCAACGATATTAATGATCTAACCCAGACAGACATACACTGTCTCCATCTTTTTATTATAAGTTCCACTTGTTTCCAAATTAGTGAGGTAGTGCCTTACCTTTATATGTGGTATCACAATGGACCTAGTATCTGGTCTATGTGTGTCAGTCAGTGCCTGACAGCCACATTAACCTAACCTAACCTTACCTAAGCTTTTCTAGAGTATTTATTTTGTTTATTAATTTTTTAATGTATTTTTAACTTTTTATTTGATCCTTATTTTATGTGAGCATTTGTACATATGTAAATATTTGGTTTGGATTTTTGTCGAATTTAGTATTAAATATTCTGATTTTATCCTAATTAAATATGTTGAATGGAATCACTATTCTACTATCACATAGGTACCTAAATATTTATTTTATGTGTTACTGTATTTGTGAGTTGAGATAAATCTGCTATTTTGATTCATATCAGTGCAACCTCTTTCCTTCCAATGTATTCGTTTGTTGGAAATTGACTTTTTTAAATTTTATTTTTTTGAATTGAGGTTTTAAAAATATTGTTGATAATGCAGTATTTAATTCGTATTCAATGAGAACTTAATTCTAGAAGCAGATTTTGGCCAAGAAATATCAAAAAAATACCCAAAATCGTGGATGAAGTTAGCATATCACGAAAATTGATTTTTTTAAAATTTCATCTTCTGAATACAGTTTTTCAAAATTTTGTTAAGATAATGCAGAATTTAATTCGTATTCAATGAGCACTTAATTCTAGAAGGAGATTTTGGCCAAAAGAAGTTCCACAATTTAGCCAAAATCGTGGATGAAGTTAGCAGAACACGGAAATCGACTTTTTAAAATTTCATTTTTAGAATTTAGGTTTTCAAAATTTTGTAAAGATAATGCAGAATTGACTTCGTATTCAGTGTATTAGAAGCAGATTTTGGCAAAAAAGTTAAAAAAGTGTCCAAAATCGTGGATGAAATTAGCAGAACACGAAAATTGACTTTTTTAAAATTTAAATTTTTAAAGGCTTTCAAAATAATGTTGAGATAATGCAGCATTTAATTCGTATTCAGTGAGCAATGAATTCTAGAAGGAGATTTTGGCCAAAAAAAGTTCAAAGAGTGTCAAAAATCGTGGATGAAATTGCCTTTTTTAAAATTTCAATTTTTGAAGGTTTTCAAATTGTTGAGATAATGCAGCATTTAATTCGTATGAGCACTTTATTTAAGAAGCCGGTTTTGAAAAAAAACTAAGAAAAAAAATGTATTACAAAATTTTATTTTATTAAAAAAATATTTTTTTAATAATTTTTTTTTTAGTTTTTGTGGAGGATTTAATTCGAGGAGCAATTTCGTATTTTCCAATTTTAATTTAGTGTTATTTTACTTACTTCACAAGAAGTTAGCAGAACATTAATTTTTTCGAAAACCGTTAACATTTAATAAGCGTCTAATTATGCAATCAAAGAATTTTGGTTCTGGTGATTTAGATTTTAGATTAGATTCTTTATTCAAAACATACAATTTTACAATGTTATCATTGAGATAAAACTGAATAATTTTAGTCTTTCAGTATTTGGCACACGCCAATAAAGTGTAGCACATCTTCCGTCACATTTAAATTGCAAAGTGTACAATTTCCATTCCTATCGTTTCGATGTGGTGTATAGTTAAGGTTAACTATTTCTTCCATTAGTTTAAAAACTGTTCCAATCATAGAACAAGAGTAGCTACTGCTACTAATCGCTTTCCATCAGGTTATAATTATTAACCTTCGAATAGTACTGCCTCTCTGTTGACTCACGAGCTTTTTCTATGAAGGAATATCTATCATTTTTATCCGTGATACTAATAATCTCGTATAAACATTTTTCCATTGCGCTGCATTGATTTCACTTAAATTTATCGTTAACCCGCAGTCTGCTGCTAGCTTAGTCCAAACGTCTATGAATAGAGTTTTATTCCTTACTGCGTACATCAAAATCTGCTTAGGGAGTCCGGAATCACTCATTTTTACGACTCTTGTTAAATAATCTGCATTAAGTTTCAGGGAAGAAATATACATTGTTGGAAGACCCGATTCCTTCCTACTTAGGAGGTTCTGCTGACTTTGTACTGCTTATAATTCATGGAAACCGTTTTTTGTGAATGGAGATAAATCCAAACCTCTATTAAACTCTGAAAAGCCCAAACTGCAATAACTTCAAAAACGTTCATTAATTGTCGGAATAAAATCCACTCAATTATTTTCAATTATTTATATATTGACCCGACAAACGTTGACCTGTCATTAAAAACAAAAAAACTAGTATACCTATAAATAAAATTCCGACTGATAAATATTTCAAATATAAATGATTTTTCAATTTTTTTTGGTATCTTCTTCGCATTTTACTTATTTGTTTTTAAATGTAAGAACCTTCTACAAAATATAAGAAAGTATAAAAAAAAAAGATAAATGAAATCGGTAAGGCCGTTCTCAAGTTATAGCGTGCCCAAGAAAAATAGGGGTCTATTTTCTATATAATACATAATGTATGTATGTAGATAGATATATCAGCCTCATCCAACCAAGTGGTTGTTCTTATATTTAATTTGTTTTCTAAAAATACTTCGAAAGAAAAGCACATCTAAATGTGCACTGATTGTCTGTGGCTGCTGCTATTTAAAATTCAACCCCTTTTTAATTGATGTGCATTCAGAGTTACCAGTGTTCTTTTGGTAACTCGTTCAGCTTTCTTTCGTTGGGTTTCTGCTGAAGAGCTTTTGGTTTTAGAGCTTTAAAATGATTTTAAGATTGTTGCTTATTTGAAATGCTTACTACGGAAACCCTGCAAGAGCTTTTGTATGAAATGCACTTACGGAAAACAAAAGAGTGCGAATGAGAGACAAACATCCCTATCTTCCCTGTACCGCCGATTTATGTGTAACAGAGTATAGTAGCACTGATATATATTTATTGTTGTTAAGCAATGTTGGTTTTAACAGTTTTTCACAGACACGATGTCAATAATAGTAAAAAAAAATCGGAAATTGGTTTTGGAGGGTGATACTCGTACACACAAAAGATTTTCCCCTCCTTTATGTCCTTTCTGCTTCCAATTCTTTATGAAAAAAAAGGCTAGCCAGACTTTCATGAGCAAATATCGCAATTTTAAAATTATTTTTCAAACATGACATTACGATGGTTTTCGTCATACTGTCCGTCGGTCTATCTGTGCGCTTCTTTATGCTATCTTTACGTCAAACTACAGCCTAAAACACTTGATGGTTTCGATTTAAGATAACAATCAAACATGATATTACAATATGGTCTAAACATTCTGTCCGTTTTTATGTCTATGTCTATCTGTAACATAACTTATGTTTAAACCCCTACAGTCCAAACGGGTGGGCCGAATTGCTTCAAACTAGGTATATAGAGATTTTTAGGTATTGTACAGAGGGGAAATCAAAAAAATTTTTTAGCTCAAAAAATAGTTAAGTTAAAGCTTATTTTTCTCGAAAATGGCTCTAACGATTTTGATTAAAAAATTCAGTGTATCTTTTTAGGTACGACCAATCATATGGTTAAAAAAAAATTTTGTTTAAATAACTAAAAACGGTACTTTCATAGGACCGCTTTTTTTTTTCCTTCGACGAAAATGGCTCAACCGCAATTTCACACACATACATAAAGGATTAGGTAGTTCAATTTATACTGCATAACAATATTTTGAAAAAAATATTTTTTTAATATTTTGAAAACTGGTCTTTAAACTTTTTTTTTTCAAGAATATAAATAAATGTATTTGCTGAATACCTATGAACTGGCGTTTTTGAGTTTTTTTTTGAAGAATGTTGTCAAAAAGTTTTCAAAACAAAACTTTTTTTCTCAAAAATCGCTCCACATATTTTTATAAATTTATTCTCATAAATTCAAATTTATCCAAGAAATAAAATGATATTTTGTTCACCTCAAATAAGCTACAGTATTTTTTTAAGAATTTTGAAAATGTTAGTTTTATCAAAATCTCAAGCCCCAAGACAACTGTCACACATTAGAGCAAGTTCGTGTGACCCAGTCGTGCATTTTATTTTGATTTTATTTCAGCCCGGCTCAAATTGGTACCTTTCAAGTAAAGTTTTTTTTTTCATTTTGAATTTGCTCGAAAACGGCTCTAACGATTTTGATTAAACTAAAAATTTAACAAACTTGGAGCATTTCTGATAACTGCGTTTTTGTTCTAGGCTTAAATGGTCATAACGAAAATCAGAAATTATTATTTGGAACAATTTACAAAGACACTTTGTACAATTTTTGTTAAATTTTTTTTTTTGTATGTTCTGCCACAGAGCAAATACTTGCGACCCAGTCGTGCATTTTACTTTGTTTAAATTGAAGGCTTAGATCAGATCAGATATCTTTCTCAATTTTTTTTCAGTTTTTAATAATTTTCCATCATCGGATGATATTGAAATATAATTAATAGTTGTTCGCAAAAAGTGATCTAGATTCACTTTTTTGGCTTCTTGAAACACGAAAAGTGCTCGAGTTCAAATCGATAGTGGTTATTTGGTTGCATGGAATTCAGTATATCTAAGCTTCATCCTGAATGTTACGTTTCTCCCTTGAGCATTTTCTATTCTTTGCCACAGAATCTGTAATTTCATAGGGCTGTTGAAAAGATAGTCAGGCAATGACGGCGTCATCATCCAAGAATTTCCATTATAATTAACTTTGTAAGCGTAAAAGTTCATCTCCAAAAAAGTCAGAAAATGTGGGCAAAAAGTCTACGCCAAAGAATTGCAAAAGAATTTATAAACGGTGGAAAAGAAGTTTCCCACTTCCATCCTTCTCCATAAAACCGCTATATGTACTGTACACACAGAAAAAAAACAAGGTAAAATCAATTAAAATGATAATGATTCAACATGTTTCACCAATGTTTTTGCTTCATAGAGCATTCGTGTCATTTTGAAATGATTTCTTCTTCATAAAAACCAAGGCTTGGTCATGTTAAAACACCGCGATTATCATGTTGATTCACGATTAACATCATGATAAATAACAATTATCGTCATTTAGAATCATGATGATCATAGTGTTGAATCAGCATGGATTTCATTTTAAATAACCACGATCAACATGTTGTATTACCATGATGATCATATTAAATCTTAATTATCATCATATTGAATCAACTTGACAATCATATTAAATTACAATGATCATCGTGTTGAAACACCATGATAATCATATTAAATTACAATAATCATCATATAGAATCATGATGATCATCGCTTTGAATGAACATGGTTATCATATTAAATCTTCGTTATCATCATATTGAATCACCATGATAATCATATTAAATTAGCATGATCATCATGCAAAATCATGATGATAATCATATTAAATTACAATGATCATCATATAGAATCATGATGATCATCGCTTTGAATCACCATGGTCATCATATTAAATCTTCATCATCATCATATTGAATCACCGTGATAATTATATTAAATTACCATGATCATCATGCAGAATATATGATAATATGATTAATCCTGCAAAATGAAATTGCATTCGAATTCAAATTACAAGATGAATCAGCATGATCATCATATTGAAATAAGATTAAAATCCTGTTGAAACAAATATATGTTTTGTAAATTAAATAACTTAAGTCCTATTGAAACATACTTACACTTTTATTGAACCAAAACCTGTAAGAAAACTTATTCCATAAAAAAATAACATGTTTATAGAAATCATTTAAAAGTTTAATAATTTATTGAAATAATATTCAATTAAATAAAACATTACAATTATTTGGAGACGAATAAATACGTAGTAATTTGTTTTTTTTTGCTATTCTTGAATAAAGAACCACGGACCTCTTTAACATTTTGGATATTCCAGTGATAAAAAATAATTATATCAATTTAAAACAAACATCAAGGCTAGTTAAAATATTGTTAAATTTTAAAAGAGTCTTAACAAAATAAACGTATAACCCTTTTAATTCATAAAGAATCAATTAAAATAGTTGGATGGTCAAACCTTGGGTGAAGTATTTATTTCTTGAGCTGATTTATGGTTCGTTCATAATCGTTGATTGTTGTTAGATGAACGATGAAACTCTCATTGGCATCGGGAACTCTGATTTTTTCGTTAGCTTGTTTGCCTTGTCAGTAAAGTCCAGTGAATCTAAATAGATATGTGTGATTAGACTTTGTGTAAAGTTGAAATATTAGAATAGTTTACCTACTTGCTTATTTTAGAGAGCTCCGAGCTCAAGTCTTTTGGCATCGATGTTAGTGTTGATGTTGTAGAAACTTTACTGGATTCGCTACCAAACCAAGAAACTATATCTTGCCGGCAATTGATTGGGACAAAGTATCGTCACCATCTCGGAACCTTTAAACAAAACAAAAATAATCTGTTAATAACCACTAAAGTTAACTAAAAAACGCAAACATACTTCAGCTCTTTTCCATAAAAAAAAGCATCTCCCAAAAACGCTCCCGCAAGCCAATCGGTTTTATTGCTTTACTGGATTCGCTACCTAACCAAGAAACTATATCTTGCTGGCAATTGATTGGGACAAAGTATCGTCACCATCTCGGAACCTTTAAACAAAACAAAAATAATCTGTTAATAACCACTAAAGTTAACTAAAAAACGCAAACATACTTCAGCTCTTTTCCATAAAAAAAAGCATCTCCCAAAAACGCTCCCGCAAGCCAATCGGTTTTATTGCTTCCTGTATATCCTCCTTCGACAGAAATCTTAAGCTTTCATAACCTATTACAGCTCCTAAAAAAGAAATAAGATAAATTGTTATTTTTTCGGTGGAATAGTGTGTTTAAAATGACTGTTGCCTGTCATCTTTTGAACGATCAATTTTGATGATTGTATAGGGTCACGCAAAAGTAATTTCATAGCTTTTTTAAGGATTCAAAACTGTTCCAATCACCCCGACACAACAAGTAGTTAAGCAATAACAGCACGGTATGTCTACCAATTCGATTTTTGTGTGTAAAAATTCTTGAAATTGTTAGACACAATGCGCTGTAATTTCTAAACTACTTGTCCTGTAGGGATAATTGGATGGTTTTGAATGCGTAAAAAAGCCCACTAAGCGTTCTTCAAAACTATTTCAACCTTACACAAAAATATATGAAGTTTTTGTTTAAAATATTTTTATTAAAATTATCAAAAATATCTAATTAAAATATATGTGCAATTTTTAAAACTCACCAATTAGGTATTTTTTTCTTTATTAATGTTTTTTTTTTTTGTAAAAATGCATACAATTTTCCGCTTCGCTATCCTGGATACTCAACACCCCTCGTCATCTGTCAGTCAATAGGTTGCACTTCACTAATGTTCACAATTTGCGCATAAAAATTAAAACTTTCATTTGAAGCCATATTTTTAAGAATATTTTTCACTTCCCGAAACTTAAATCGATATGGCACATGTCTCATGCACAGCGACTAAAAGGTAACTGATGGAAATTTCTGAAATATTTTTTGGCTTGGCTTGGGAGAAATAACGGGATCCTTCAATTTTTGTAGAAATCAACTACAAACAATGATATTCTTATACGATTTCGTCAAGAATCAAAGAGAATTCATTTTGATTCGTGTGGACTTCAAGTTGATTCAACGCGATTCAATATTGATACAAAAACCATGATACAGGGTGCACCTATCTTGGGCCGAGTGTATTATTATTTTTGTTTGTAATTGATAAGTTGTTTGTCGTCATCTTTTTGTTTTGATTACAAAAATTAAACAGATGAGTATTCTTTTTGGTTTCTGTTTGACGTTGTGTGTCGATGTATGTATTTGTAATAAAACGTACAAAGTGAGTGAAATATAGCTGTTTCATGCTACAACTATTAAGATAGCTCCTTCCCGTATTCATTTTTATTTCGTTCTGCGCAACTACGTCTTGGCGTAAATGTTTACAAAAACAGAATTTTGGTGCTGCTGAACCCTATTATGGAAAAATGTATCAGTTCAGTAAATCGAGAACCCTCAGCTACCGTCATAGTTATGAATAAAGTCTTCTATAATCCCATCTACTTTGTTCACGTTCCTCAGTTTTTAATTGAGATTATATAGGTACTATAATGCAAATTATGCATATTCGTGCATATTAAGAAACTTGAGATAATAATCAAACATTATATTACGGTGATAGAGAAACATATTTGAATTAAGGGCCGATTTCTGTCAGTCTGTCGGTTGGGCCAAACTTCCTTAAGTTTGAAACATGAAAACTTTATTTAATTTTTCTTTAGCTCAAAAATTATCAGTACCTTTCATAATAACTGTTATTCAAAAGTTGATTTTTCTCGAAAACGTCTCCAAAAATTTTTATGAAAAAATAACTGTATATTGTTATTATGTAAGTATTATATTTTGGCGAAAAAATATATTCAGATGATGTACTGAAAATGGTATCTCCCAAAGGACCAGTTTTACTCAACAGATCAACCGATATATCAATCAAAATTGATATTCAAGAAAATTTAAGTAGCCAAAATAATTTCAAATTCAAGTGTTTTCGAAAACTATTTTTTGTATTTTTAAATTTTATTTTTAATTATTTTTACCTAATTAATTAATTTAATTTAAATTATCCCACTGAAAAGTATTAAGTGTTTTTTTAAACAATGTAAATTTACCTAAATCGAAAAAATCTTTGGAGTTAGCTTAATGTTTTTCAAATTTTATTCAAAACTGTGACCGGAAATAAAAGCAAGTAAGAGCTTACCAATTGTGCAATTTATTTGAATTAAGGTTAGGAATTCGAATTGAGTAAAGTACAATTTATTTTTTGCTGCCAGTATTTCAAACATTAAATACTATTTTCTCAATAACTCAACAAATTTGTTAAATTACTTTAATGATTTAAATGACGTTTAACAAACTGCTGTTTGAGTTAAGGCAAAGCTTATAACATTTCCAGAAAAGGGAGTTAATTAATCAAAGCTTCATTTTCGTTTTACCAATTTAAAGTTTATTGTTACTTCTTCGCTTTATCTAGCAAATGTCCCGCCACACATTCACAATACTCATAAATTATTAGTTTGCATGTGAACTAGGACTAGGAAAAAACAAGTTAATTTTTATTTGTAAGTATCACCCTGCAGTTTAATAGAAGTTAATTAGAGATTCCTTAAGGTCGCGACGTAAAATAACGGAGCTTATTGAAAATTTTGTAGAAATCAAAAGTATGTAGGATTATAATTAAACGATTTCATTTAAAAATAAAAATATTTCGTTTAGTTTAGTTTTTTTCTTTTTTCAATAACGGCACTTATTGAAAATTTTGTGGAAATCAAAAGTATGTAGGATTATATCAAAATTATTTCATTTAAAAATAACAATGCTTCGTTTTGTTTTGTGTTTGTGCCGAATGTATATTCTCTATCAGCAAAATACCAAAATTTAATAGAATTCAGTATTAAATGAAAGTTATTTCCGTGGCTAAGAGTTTCCTGGAATCTAGCTATTTGACATTTCTTTTTTTCTTCATTTGAAGAAGTTTAATGCACCTGGACTCATCGTGTAATAGCAGACATACTTTTTTCCAAAAGTTATTTTTGGAATCACTCCTTTTTCATTGACTTTTTAAATTTTTGATTTTGTGGAGTGCAGCTGTCTTTCCAAAAGAAGAAGGAAGAAACAACCGAAAATAACCTGTTATTTTTACATGAAAAATGTTTGTTTCAATGTTATGTTCGTTTTACTTGGAATTAATATGAGAATCATTTTATTTCAACACTATTTCAATGTTGAAATTACTTCAATCGTGTTATTTCATCATGATCATAGTTGTGAAATTTTTTTAAATGAAACATTAATGATTTAAAAATATTTCCTGTGGGAAAAATACCATGTTGATTCAAAACGAAAGTAGTTGTTTAGATGTATAACCTGTTATTTTTACATGAAAAATGTTTGTTTCAATGTTATGTTCGTTTTACTTGGAATTAATATGAAAATCATTTTATTTCAACACTATTTTAATGTTGAAATTACTTCAATCGTGTTATTTCGTCATGATCATAGCTGTGAAATTTTTTGAAATGAAACATTGATGATTTAAAAATATTTCCTTCGGGAAAATTTGCACGTTGATTTAAAATTGAGTTAACGTATCGAGTGAATATCCTGTTGTTTACATGTGTTTTTGCATTAAATATTTTTAAATTGAATTTTAAACATGAATCATTTTATTTCAACATTTTTCCAAGTTAAAACTATGTGCAAACGTTTTAATTTGAAATGAAAATCTAAATACTTGATTTTAATCTTAAATCAACAGGACTTAGACTCAAATTAATGTTTTGAATTATTAAAAAAGAACTAAAACATGTTAAATCGAAATGAAATCCAATGATTTAAAAATTCATGTTTTTTATTGAAATCAACAATTCGACACGTTGATTTTACATCGCAATATTTTTCTGTGTGTACATATGTGCAGCAGGAGCACCCCCTCACTTAGGAATAAGAAGTATAAATATTAAGCTCTTCAATAATTTTCGGAAATTAGCAAATGGGATTTCTACCCCCTTGGCAATAGATACGTGGAATTATGTTTGCCTTCCCATATCCCATATCCCTTACGCTTTTGCCAGTTGGCTTTCCACTAGCTGTCATGTGTGTCTTTCGCACCGGGTGTGCTGATGGGGTTCCTGGTTAGATATCTCTGTAAGAAAAAAAAATTAAGCAAGAACTCAATGACTCAATCTTGTTCCACTCGGTGGTACGAAATTCTCGCAAAGGGATTTGAGGATTTATGGCTTTAACGAGGGCTTCGAGAAATGGCATGGCGCGGCGGTGGTGGCGAGGGCCGGCGGTTTGAGGTGGAGGAAGTACTTTTGTATTAGAAATGTGGTGGGGCAAAGAGATGAACTTTTCCAATTATCTGTGTAAATAAAATTTAATGAATAGACTGTATATCATGTCATTTTTAATAATACATTTGGAAATTGCCAATAAGTCATTCGATGGTGAAGGCGGTCGTGGTTGCAAATTGTAAAGTTTGCTTCACACTCACAGCACCAGAATTATAAAATTCACGTGGGGAGTATAGATTTGGATGGGGTAAGGCAAATATTTAATTTTGATCTCATATCTGTTTCTCAGCGTTTAAATTAGATGGGAAGTTTTTGTCAACGGTTTTAGTATAAGTATACTAAAAGTTATTATCATAAGCAAAAACTGTATTAAGCTATTTAGATAATGTTAATGTTAAGTGTTTACTGGATTATTATGATGAAAATATTTCAAGTAATAAATGAAATGGCAAAATGGGTGCAGGGAAATAACTTCACTGGGAAATAACTTCACATGGGAAATAACTTCACCACTAGTGGGAAATAACTTCACTTTTTTTATGTGAAGTTATTTCCCACTTTGAGTGGGAAATAATATCACTTAAAATTTGGTGAAGTTATTTCCCACCTTCTTTTCTATGAATTGTTTGATAAAAATAGCAAAGAGTAAGGGTTTTTTTATTTTAATAACAATTTATTTGAAATTGACCACCGAAAGTTTTTTATCGATGGCAGTTTCAATGTTGTCTCAGTATCTTGTGGCTATAAGCAATTGCTAATTGTTCATTTTCCTTACTCCGAACATGTAAGTATATACTTATTATTTTCATGTTATGATCCGCACGATTTTTTTTTACAATTGCATACTATATATTTAAAAAAAAATTGTGTATATAGTATAAACTAATTGTGAAAAATTCGTGCGAATTTTCCACAATTACTTTATATTTTCCAAAAACAAAAAAAACACAGTTTGTATTTTCAAAGTTTTAAGGTTTTTGATCATTCATAATATGAGAATATTAACTATATTAAAAAAAAAAAAATAATAATATAAAGTAATTGTAAAAAATTCGCGCGAATTTTTCACAAATTACCTTATATTATTTTTTTTTTTTTAATATAGTTTATATTCTCATATTATGAATGATCAAAAACCTTCAAACTTTGAAAATACAAACTGTGTTTTTTTTGTTTTGGAAAATATAAAGTAATTGTGGAAAATTCGCGCGAATTTTTCACAATTACTTAATTTGAACACTTTTCACGACAAGAACCGATCTCAGACTAAATTTTACACAAGGCCAATTTCAATAGCACGAGCTGTTTGCAAAGAAAACTAACTTGTAACTTAGCAACATGAATAATTGCAACAACTCTGATCGAATCTTAAAAAAACTTACGTAAGAGTGAAGTTATTTCCCTTTTAAAGTGAGAAATAACTTCACCAACAAAAGTGAAATTATTTCCCACAAAAAAGTGAAGTTATTTCCCACTCAAAGTGGGAAATAACTTCACATCAAAAAAGTGAAGTTATTTCCCACTGGTGGTGAAGTTATTTCCCATGTGAAGTTATTTCCCAGTGAAGTTATTTCCCTGCACCGGCAAAATGTGGTTAAAAATAAAGTCTGATTACAAATAAGTAGTATAAGAGCTATTTTTAATGAAACTTGTGAAAGAAATTTGGCTCAATTTATTTAAAACCCAGATTAAGGTACATATGTATATGCAAAATACTAATATTCTAATACTGCAGTGAAAATCATTACAGCTGTATAGCCATTTCCAACATAAAATTTTTTAGTTTATGGTTTTACGTCGAAATTTTATTTAACCCGCCTGCCTACAGCGGATAACATCTTATTAAAACACGTTATACCGGTCCGACGTGTTTGGAATTTTTCTCCGAATCCACTGCAATGTCTTTAAATAATAAAGTAATTGCGTTTTTATTAGAATACTGCGATATTGCGATTATAATTTTTGGTTTAAAGTAACTTATCGGAAGTCTAGCTTAACGTTTTTTTAACACGATTATAACAGTTTAAAGAAAATCTGTTGTCGATGCCTTTTTTATTTCGATTTAGCTCGGCTCACACTAGTACCTTTCAAGTAACAGTTTTTTTTCATTTTGGATTTGCTCGAAAACAGCTAACGATTTTGTTAAAATTCAAAATAAAACAAGCCTAGGGCATTTTTTAATAGAACCGCGTTTTTAGTTTTTGGCTACAAATTCAAATAACGGAGATCTGGTTTTTGTCAAATGGCCATAAGTTGGCAACGGTTGTATCGAATTCATCCAAACATGCAAAGCCACTTTGTGCTGGGGTGCATTTGCCAGTGGCAAACCCATCCGATTGGTTGCTTTTGCCAGTGGTAAATTCACCCCATGGGTTGCTTTTACCAGTGGTAAAGCCACCTTAGGGGTACCTATTCTTCCTATTCTTATACTTATGAATTAATAAACCTGGTTTGTTACGCTTTCTTAATGATAAGTCTTATTTGTTTTAAATTTGATATTTATATACCTGGTAAACCCTAAAAAAACCCTCCCTCCCGGGGAGGCTTTACCACATCACTGTTTCCTTCTTTTTTTATCAAATCATAAAAAATAGAAATAAATAAGATATTGAGATGAAATATACTTTAAAGTGGAGATAACAACGTCGAGGTATGTATATATTAGATATCAAGAAAATATAAACCACGGAAAAGCTGTATATGTCAATTTTCCTAAATCCTGGCAAATGCACCCCCTTCTACCGTCAAATGAAGTGTTACTAATTTTATGTTGGCATCACTAGCGACGCGGGAATATTATTATTATTATTTTTTTTTAATGTTTATTTAGGTATTGTTAATAAATACTGTAACAAAAAGCTCGTTTAACGCAACAATTTCTTGCAGATCACGTCCCCCAGTTCATTTCCTTACAACAGTGGGCTCCCTACTCACCAGATTTGAATCAAATGGATTTCTCTGTATAGTCCATTTTGGGGGCTAAGGTGTCAACAAAAAATATAAGAGTGTTCCAACATTGAACTTAGCGCTTCGTCGGGAATGGGCACGGATCCCACCACCTTTGTGCAGCGTGCAATTACTTCATCAAAAGGATTGATGTTGTCATCCGTGCAAGAGGAAGTTATTTTGAGTAGTGATATGGTTTGAAAATAAAATGAAAGTATTTATGGGGTGCTCATCAAATTTGGAATGAAAAATTCTAAAAATGAAGGATTTATTGAACTTTGAGTTGGTATCGCTTGATTTGACGTGCAGATAACAGACGGATGTGGAGAGTGGAAGAAAGTGACCAATGAAAGATTTTACCTTTGCGTTAAAAAGGGTAAGGGATAAGGTACCTGTTACTGTGACTGTGTGTGATTTAAATCTATGTAGCCAGGTAGGACAAACAATTTCTTGATATCCTATACATTTTTAAACTTCAGGTACTTTATCATTTCTGGAAAAATTTATTTGAAAAATAACATTAAATTTGATGATTTGATATACAAATATACATACAGTATATTTTAATAGAAAGAAGTCTAAACAATTAAATTGGATTTAATATTAGGTAATACATCTGACACTTCATAATTTTTCCGAATTTACTAGGTAGCATTCATTTTTTTTTGTCAAGGATTCACGCAGAATTCTTATGAGCTATTATTTTGAAAGTGCCAATTCTTTATTTTAGGATGATCGGTGCTCTATCATATTTATAAAATGTAACCTCAGTAAGAGCTACCTATTGTAACACTCGAATTGTCCTAACTCATAAGTACTATTTGAGGTCCAATAAATAAAGAAAGAGCTATCAGATGTATCTTCAAAACTTACTTCTACGCTGTCACATGTTCGCCCAGATCTATAGTAAATATTTATTTATACTATACTAGACGTTGTTCTGCCCTTTCGAGCAGATATCGCGGTGATATGAACGATGATAGATAGTTTATTTTAAATACGCCCGAGTGTATTATACTAAAAACCAAATTCAATATAATACCTGTTTATAACAGCTTGTTAAAAAAAGCGTCACTCAAGCATTAAAGTACGTTAAACCTATCAAAAACAATAAGATGTTTTAAAACCGGATACAACTTTTTTTTCTTTTAGCCCATTTCATCAAATATTGTGGGTGTTTGGTTGGGTTGTTGCTGTGGTGGTTGAGGGTTGGTTATCATGCAAAATTATCGTCCGTATACCGACTTTACAGACAACCATGTTTTTTTCTTTTAGCCCATTTCACTATATACAGCTATGTCTTGCAAAAAATATTTATCATACGGACGCTGTTCCTGCAAGGTTTGGAGAAAATCACCTGCAAAAAGAATCAGAGTGCCTCCCATCTATCATCTACCATCTAAAATTACTAAGTAATTGCAATGACATTTTAACTTTAATTATCTAAAAAGAATAGTGGTTAAACTTGAGAACATTACGTTAGAGAGTTAAAATCTGCAGGATCACTTCTTCTTCAAAATTACCGCATCTATAAAATCTATGTATGTGCATATATCATTGGGACATTTGAGCTTAAGGTGAGGCCGCTAACGGCTGCCAACTTAAACAAAAATGACAAAACCTAAAATGATGATGAAAGTGCTGCAACTAAATCTGCAGCACAGTAAGTTGGCCTCTGCCACCTTTACCTCTTTTTTGTCAAAGAATAAGACAGATATAGCCCTTATACAAGAGCCATGGATCAACAGCGGCCTCATCTGCGGACTCAAATCCAAAGATTATATATACTTTATTTTAATAAAGGGCCTACAGACGGTAACTATCGCACATGTATAATGGCGAAACAGAATATAAATCTATTTCTCCTATCCTCCCATTGTAGCACAGACATGACAACAGTGAAGTGTGAAAGAGACGAACCAAGCCAAATGGTAACCTCAATTAACATGCCACTCGAAAGGGAAAAAACGAGAATTAGCCATATTTTTCTTAAAACCGCTAATGACAGATGGTCATCAATCGACACTTGTCGGGTATCGAGAAATCTATGGCCGGAAATTTCAAAGAAGGAAACTGAATCCCTACTCGTGCTAAGCAGGCCTCAATTATCACTCCTGGTTGGTATCCGGACGGCTCACAACACGATGGGAACCCACATGAGCAGATTGGGCATCAGCACATCTGACTTATGTAGGGGATGCCAGGACGAAGAGGCAGAAGAGGACTCCTTTCACTTCCTCTGTGAATGCCCCAGCTTAGCACGAACCAGGAAAGTTAACCTCGGTGAACACTTTTTCAACGAGTTGATCGATATCTCTAACACACCACCAAGAAACATCCTGAGATTCATCCAGAACTCAGGTTGGTTCAGGGAGGCCTCCACCACTTAATCCACCCACTGCCTGTCAATCCTTAACCCCTATTCCTCATCACCACACCCAACCGCGGAGCACAATGGATCCAATCGAGATCCGAGTGAGAAGGTTCGGCTTGCCGTTCCATCACCCCACCTAACCTAACCTAACCTACATTTATGTGTCAATTTCTTGAATATCATCATTAATTTTATCTTCAGTTGTTATTTCAATTTTCAATTCATCCTCGAAATAATCATCAAAATCTTTTAAAATATCTGACAATTCAGAACTCAGAAGCTTCATGTTATCCGCTTCATTAATGTGTTTTGGTGTGCTGCTCTGTTGTTGACCAACATTTTTGAATCAACAAAAAAAAATTATAGGTATCACTTTAAATTTGAATTGCCCTCACCACTTTTTAAAAGATTTGCTGTGTAAACCGGCATATTATTATGATCGTCTAATTGAATTTTTTGATTTTTTTGCAGGGTTCATCTGGAAATAAAAAACAATTTAATGTAGTTTAAATTTAAATTAAATTATACTTGTCTGTACATGTACATACCTTCAAAATTTATATTTCTTTTGTTTGTTTTTCTTGCTCCTATATATGTATGTGCATACATATATACATTTAAAAAGGGCCATTCTATTTACATTTTTTGTAAATTCGTCGTGGTCCTTTATTTCATCCTCAAATTGTTTTGAACATTGCATTTTTTTTAGTTCGTAAGAATCCATTTTTGCTTGCCATTACACGGAGAGAATTTTTAGATCAGATCAAGAAAAATGAGCTGCAAATCACGAAAATCTTATGCAGTTTCTCACCCTAGCTCGGGATTTTGTAAATTACGACTCCTTGTTCGCAATTTTCAAAATTGAACGAAATGAAGATATTGACACTCAAAAATAGCAAATTATCACTTTTTTGGGTCAATAATTCGATCCTGAGAAATAAAACATTGCCATCGCGAATCGAAAATTGATCCAAATTTGTATCAATTTTATATTTACTCGATTGTAAATTGCAAAAAGCGAGTCGTAGACTTCCATCATTTTGTTTTGAATCAAAAATATGTTTTTGAAAAAACTACTGGTAAAGTCGTAAATTGCAACCCCAATTTGCAATTTGTAACATTATATCGCTTTGGGAGGAAGCAACTTTTATTGAAATGCATCTATTATTATTTATTGAAAAATGTAACTTTTACTTACTTGGTTGATTCTAGGAATCGAACTCGAGACCCTCTGCATACCAACCTGGCACACATCTACTAGGCCATGGTGATGCATCCAAGTAGGATATCAAAATTAATAATAAGAAGCAACCTGAATATGAGTTACATTTTAGAGGTGTTTTGAATTAAGATTATGTTTTATTGGCGAGAAAGATATAGTCGTCTTATTTTGGACGTCTAACGTACAATTTTTTGTCATGATCATTTGAGTAAATGTAAGAAATTGTACATAATATGTAGTTGTATTCCCTATGTACATAATAGAACTACAAAAAAGGCATTATTGGAGACACAAGGGGGGCCAGGGCCTAATGACTTATATTCTGAACGATTCCTGTATGTGCTTTTATATTCTGGTGGAATATCATTTCCCGCTGAATGCGAATGGTTTACAAAGATCCACTTTTAATATTAACCAGATTTATTTTTCGAGGATTTTACATTTCCTCAAAAGAGACAGTACAAAAAAAAAAGATAATTATTAGTTGGAGGCAGGGATCGAACTCCGGACCTTCGACGTAGCCGTCAGACACACTTGAGTTGATTTTAATACTCAGTGATTGTGAATCACGAAAAAAATTTAGCAAATCCAGATTGGTAAAAAGTATAAATGGAATTATTCCCTTGAAGTAGTAAATTGCGACAAAAAGGTTGTAATTTACTTTGAAGGGCACAAGCTTGAATTATAACTTTTAATTGTAAATCTCAACTTAGGAATTGTTGTAATTTGCGATGAATTGAAAGTTAAATTGGCATATTTATCAGTTTCGAATCAAAGCGCCGTGATTTAAATTTCAACTGAATATTTCGCAATTGGTGATTTTTCAATTCTCTCCGTGTATAGGTACTATAAGGCAAGTTATGCATTCGTCGAAAAAAAAAGTTTTGAGATAACAATCAAACATGATATTACGATGATAGAGAAGACGAAAAAAGATGGTCTGAAAATTCTGTCCGTCTGCATGTCTGTCTGTCTGTTTGTCTGCCCAAACGGGTGGGCCGAATTGCTTCAAACTTCGTATATAGAGTTTTTTAGGTATTGTACATAGGGTAAATTGAATTTTGTTTAGCTCAAAAATAACGGTACCTCCCATATACCGTTACGTTAAAACTTATTTTTCCCAAAAAACGGCTCTAACGATTTCGATTTAAGAAAATCAGTGTTGCTTTTTAAGTACGACCAATCATGTGGTTGAAAAAAAAGTTTTAAAAAATGTCTAAGAACGGTAGATACTTTCCATAGGGCCGTTTTTTGTTGTTTTCGACTATCTCGAAAACGACCTAACCCATTCATTCGAAATTTCACACATACATATATAATTGTAGGTAGCTCAATTTGTACTGCATACCAATATTTAAAAACCAATTTTTCTTGTATTTTTAAAAGCAATAAAATAAAATTAAAAAATTAATATTTTGAAAACTGCTTATTAAATTAGTTTCTTAAAATTTTAAATAAATGTATTTGCTAAATACCAATGAATTGGCGTTTTTGAATTTTTGTTTGAGAATTTGTTTCAAAAAGGTTTTCAAAAAAAACTTTTTTTCTCAAAAACCGCTTCACAGATTTTTATAAATTTAGTCTCATAAATTCAAATTTATCCAAGAAATAAAATCGATTATTTTCTTTGCAGCTCAAATTAGTTTAAGTATTTATTTAAGAATTTTGAAATATTTATCTTTATCAAAATCTCAAACCCCTAGACCACTGTCACACATTAAAGCAAGTTCGGGCGACCCAGTCGTGCATTTTTTTTTTTTTTTTATGTACATGCATATGTACATATATATCTTGGAACGTTTTTAAATTAATACCCTTTTTTCGTTATAATAATTTTTTAATTTATTTATTTCAATTCAAATGTCACAAAATAATATCAAATTATTTTTCTTAATTCTATATTTACAGTGGAAAATATAACTCAATAAAGCAAGAAGCTGCTTGACAGACTTCTTTCTGTCAAAGTTAATAGTAAAAATTAAATAAACGTTACGTTTTTTGAATGATCACGTTATTTATATCTCAACAATAAACGACAAATACTTACAAAAATAAGTTTTCAATTTTTGTTTTGGCAACGTAACGGCCCATTTGGTATTGGTTTACTTCATCAATAGAATTTGTAGGACTAACTCCAATCACAGCCATATCACTTCCTTTTGTTACATATTTGCAAATGTATTTTATAGATTTTACGGAATGGCAAGATTCAACATTGATGTGCGCCTTGAAAGTCTTTGATAGGAATGGTGAATAAGGAACAATCCAACGATTATCAATTTCGATATTTTGTTGTTTTACTTTTACAACTGTTGATCTTCTACCATCTTCTACCATCTTTCACCATCTACCATCTTTTAACATCTACCATCTTCTACCATCTACCGTCTTTTACCATCTATTCCCATCTACCATCATTTACAATTAACCATCTTTTACCATCTAACATTTTCTACCATCAACCGCCTTCTACCATCTACCGTCTTCTACCATTTACCACCTTCTTCCATCAACCATCATCTTCCATCTACCATCTTCTACCGTCTACCATCTTCTACCATCTACCAGGTTCCATCTTCCATCATCTACCATCTTCTACCATCTTCTCCTATCAAAAAGTGTTTCTTTGGAAAAGCTTTTCGAAGTAAATATTTTTGGAATACCTACATATACGTATACGTATGTAGTACTTCATATAAATGAAATCTATAGCGTTCGCAAATTTAAAATACTAAACGATAAAACAAAATCGACATAACAATACACAAACTTTGTTTTGTATTTAACGTTTATTTGACTTCAAATCAAAAATCAAAAAATTAATATGTATACAGGGTGTCCCGAAACTCAACGTCAAGCGGGCACCGGGTGGAAGGGTAGGTTATGTCCGTACTGGGAGAAGTAAGGAAAAAAATCCATCTCGCTTTGTTTAGTAAAAATAGTAATATTTATAAAAATTATAAAAATCGTTACACTAGACCACACTTTTAGGTACTGTGGTCACAAATTTTCATATTTTGCGGTGTTTATTTTTTTATGTAATCCTTACTAACTATGCTATTATTCCCAATTAAAAATCCAAAAATAAATATCGTAGTTTTCGTAAGAAAAATAAAATTTGACTGAGTCATGGTGAATTTTTTTTTTTAAACTTAGCTTTGATACTTCATACTTTAAAAAAAATGCACCGCACTACCCTCGGCAAGTTATTTAAAAAGTTAGCCCATTTTACCAAGACTTCAAAATGGTACAACACTTGCTAATTATTCACCCATAAAAAATATTATCAAAATTTAAACCGCTGTAGAGCATTATAAATTGGGACTAAAAAATTGGAAAATTCTACCCTTGTTAAGAAAAACACTGGCCAACACAACAACAAAAGATGCAACTTCCTGGCAATATCCATCAAATTCCTGAAAACAGAACAAACTAACGGATTGCAGCTGCATACAGATCATTCTAAAGTGAAAATCACAAAAAAGCAGCAGACTAAAAATTTCTGTTTATGCATGCACATTATTTACGGTGAATGCGATTGTAATGCCTCTGCTGCCGAGTTCCGAAGAGCATTGCTCATAGAATCTTAAAAGAAAACAGCTACCACCCGTACCATGTACAACGAGTACAAAGTTTTTTACCTCGTGACTACGCTCCTAGAGTCAATTTTTGCAGAACAATGTTGGCCAAAAATAGTGAAGACCCGCAATTTCTCAACCATATTTTATGGACCGATGAATCGACATTTAAAAAAGACGGTTATTTGAATTTGCATAATTTACATGAGTGGCACAGAGAGAATCCACATTTTATGCGTGAAGACCGCTCTCAATATCAATTTAAAATAAATATTTGGACCGGAATTTTAAATGGACAAATAATTGGACCATATGAGCTGCCAGAAAATCTAAATGGCGAAAACTACCTGCATTTTTTACAAAATGAACTGCCGAGTTTGTTAGAAAATGTACCATTGAACATCTATCGAGACATTTGGTTTCAACAAGATGGTTGCCCAACACATTATGCTCGTCTAGTACGGGATTACCTGAGTACTGAGTATCCCGATAGGTGGATTGGGCGCCTTGGATCAATTTTGTGGCCTCCTCGTTCTCCGGACCTAAACCCGCTCGATTTCTTTTACTGGAGCTGCATAAAAGAAAAAGTTTATGATAAACCAATTGTAAATAGAGACGAACTACGCCAAAAAATTCTTGAAGCAGGAGAAGATATTAATGCAAGGAGATTTGGACGTCTGATGAACAGATCTTTTCTGCGGCGATGCAGAGCCTGTTTTCGTGCCGAGGGTAAACAATTTGAACATTTGCTTTAGTGTAAAGTGCTTTTAGATAAAATAAATGTATTAAATTTTTTTCATTTGTTTCATTAAGATTTATGAATAGATAAAGTTTTCAGTAATACATCAATAGGGAACAATATAATACTTTCCAATTTTTTAGTCCTAATTTATAATGCTCCACAGCGGCTTAAATTTTGATTATATTTTTTATGGGTGAATAATTAGCAAGTGTTGTACCATTTTGAAATCTTGGTAAAATGGGCCAACTTTTTAAATAACTTGCCGAGGGTAGTGCGGTACATTTTTTTTAAGTATGAAGTATCAACGTTAAGTTTAAAAAAAAAATTTCACCATGACTCAGTCAAATTTTATTTTTCTTACGAAAACTACGATATTTATTTTTGGATTTTTAATTGGGAATAATAGCATAGTTAGTAAGGATTACATGAAAAAATAAACACCGCAAAATATGAAAATTTGTGACCACAGTACCTAAAAGTGTGGTCTAGTGTAACGATTTTTATAATTTTTATAAATATTACTATTTTTACTAAACAAAGCGAGATGGATTTTTTTCCTTACTTTTCCCAGTACGGACATAACCTACCCTTCCAATAAAATTATGACTGATCTATATTTCGAATAAATGACTTTTCAGATTTACTAAGTGAGCTTTAAGTGTATTTTTTTCGCACGAATAACACACTCATACGTTTTCCGAAAACTGGATAAAAAGTATCCCATGTCCGTCACCCGGTTCTAAGCTACCTCCATACCAAATTTCAGCCAAGTCGGTTCAGCCGTTCTTGAGTTATGAATGGTGTAACTAACACGACTTTCTTTTATTTTTATAGATATAATGACAGAATCAGTATGATTTACTCGTATACTTATAACTGTTGTTCATGGCTGCATAAATGTTGACAGAGCAATCATAGGTATTAACAGAGCTTACGTTGAACTGTTGAATACCCTATTCCGCATATTTTTGTATATGTATATGCATATATGCGTTCGCCTCCCGCAGCCATCCACTGTTCCAGTTTCAGAAACAAAATTCTTCTTCAGCAGGCAGAAAAAAATTCAATAAATTAAATTTTGTTTGGCCGATGTACAATAGCTACTAGCACAATAAAAAAAGCTCATCAGTGACATTCAATTTTAAGCTTGCAGATCGATTTGAACAAAACAAGACAAAACAAAAATTTTAAAAATTAGATTTTTATTAGAAATAGGGATTATGGGTGTTTTTAACAATTCTTGAACCACACTCTGCTACGTAACCAAGGAATACAAATCTAAGTGTTCATCTTCATACTTCAAAACTGAGACCGATAGTTAAAAAACATCAAAAAAATAATGCATATTACGACGTTTTACGGTAACGCCTCTTAAAAGTGGGCGTATCCCAAAAATTGAAGCACTAACTGTGCTTTGATCGTCAGTCAGTTTTTAGGCATATGTGGTAAACTACAGCTGAATCGAGTAGTTTTTAAACGATCTTACCTGAACAAATGTATTTTATAAAAACCACGTCCTTAAAAGTGGGCGTATTGAAAAAATGTACACAAAAAAATGTAGAGATATATTTTTCATATAACGAACGGAAAAAAGGTTTGAATTGAATATTGGTAGTACCTTTAATTTTTAAAACTACGTTTTTCGTTCTTTCATGAAAAGTGGGCGTAAGCCACGCCCAAAATTCAAAAATTTCTTTTCCCCAAAATTCAAAAATTTCTTTTCATACACAAACTTTTTAGTGTCTACTAAGAGATGCAAAATTTTGGCTTGCGGATTCATTATAAATACAGTTTACTTGCAAAAACAATTTTTTATAGTTTCTAGTGAAAAGTGGGTGTCAGCCATGCCCGAAATCAATTTTTTTGATTTCATACACAAGATGTTTATGTGCAAGTAATACCCACAAAATTTAATGTTTTTCGCTTTAATATAACAATTGTTATTTTATAAAAACAATATTGATGGTTTTGTATGAAGAATGGGCGTCAGACACGCCTAAACTTAAATATTTTTATTTATTTGGAAGAAAATTTTGTTATAGCTTACTGGTGCAAAATTTTAGCGTTATGCTTTTATCGTAACTGTACAAAAAACACAATTTAATTTTACCAAATTGAGGTTGTTCAACAAAAATGGTGATTGTGGGCGTATTTGTGGGCGGATTTTACCGGTTCAAGAACTTAGTCTTACTCTTGAACCAAATATTATATGTACCAAATTTCAGCTTTCTAGCTCACAAATTTCGACCTCTTGAGAGGGTAAACAATTTGAACATTTGCTTTAGTGTAAAGTGCTTTTAGATAAAATAAATGTATTAAATTTTTTTCATTTGTTTCATTAAGATTTATGAATAGATAAAGTTTTCAGTAATACATCAATAGGGAACAATATAATACTTTCCAATTTTTTAGTCCTAATTTATAATGCTCCACAGCGGCTTAAATTTTGATTATATTTTTTATGGGTGAATAATTAGCAAGTGTTGTACCATTTTGAAATCTTGGTAAAATGGGCCAACTTTTTAAATAACTTGCCGAGGGTAGTGCGGTACATTTTTTTTAAGTATGAAGTATCAACGTTAAGTTTAAAAAAAAAATTTCACCATGACTCAGTCAAATTTTATTTTTCTTACGAAAACTACGATATTTATTTTTGGATTTTTAATTGGGAATAATAGCATAGTTAGTAAGGATTACATGAAAAAATAAACACCGCAAAATATGAAAATTTGTGACCACAGTACCTAAAAGTGTGGTCTAGTGTAACGATTTTTATAATTTTTATAAATATTACTATTTTTACTAAACAAAGCGAGATGGATTTTTTTCCTTACTTTTCCCAGTACGGACATAACCTACCCTTCCAATAAAATTATGACTGATCTATATTTCGAATAAATGACTTTTCAGATTTACTAAGTGAGCTTTAAGTGTATTTTTTTCGCACGAATAACACACTCATACGTTTTCCGAAAACTGGATAAAAAGTATCCCATGTCCGTCACCCGGTTCTAAGCTACCTCCATACCAAATTTCAGCCAAGTCGGTTCAGCCGTTCTTGAGTTATGAATGGTGTAACTAACACGACTTTCTTTTATTTTTATAGATATAATGACAGAATCAGTATGATTTACTCGTATACTTATAACTGTTGTTCATGGCTGCATAAATGTTGACAGAGCAATCATAGGTATTAACAGAGCTTACGTTGAACTGTTGAATACCCTATTCCGCATATTTTTGTATATGTATATGCATATATGCGTTCGCCTCCCGCAGCCATCCACTGTTCCAGTTTCAGAAACAAAATTCTTCTTCAGCAGGCAGAAAAAAATTCAATAAATTAAATTTTGTTTGGCCGATGTACAATAGCTACTAGCACAATAAAAAAAGCTCATCAGTGACATTCAATTTTAAGCTTGCAGATCGATTTGAACAAAACAAGACAAAACAAAAATTTTAAAAATTAGATTTTTATTAGAAATAGGGATTATGGGTGTTTTTAACAATTCTTGAACCACACTCTGCTACGTAACCAAGGAATACAAATCTAAGTGTTCATCTTCATACTTCAAAACTGAGACCGATAGTTAAAAAACATCAAAAAAATAATGCATATTACGACGTTTTACGGTAACGCCTCTTAAAAGTGGGCGTATCCCAAAAATTGAAGCACTAACTGTGCTTTGATCGTCAGTCAGTTTTTAGGCATATGTGGTAAACTACAGCTGAATCGAGTAGTTTTTAAACGATCTTACCTGAACAAATGTATTTTATAAAAACCACGTCCTTAAAAGTGGGCGTATTGAAAAAATGTACACAAAAAAATGTAGAGATATATTTTTCATATAACGAACGGAAAAAAGGTTTGAATTGAATATTGGTAGTACCTTTAATTTTTAAAACTACGTTTTTCGTTCTTTCATGAAAAGTGGGCGTAAGCCACGCCCAAAATTCAAAAATTTCTTTTCCCCAAAATTCAAAAATTTCTTTTCATACACAAACTTTTTAGTGTCTACTAAGAGATGCAAAATTTTGGCTTGCGGATTCATTATAAATACAGTTTACTTGCAAAAACAATTTTTTATAGTTTCTAGTGAAAAGTGGGTGTCAGCCATGCCCGAAATCAATTTTTTTGATTTCATACACAAGATGTTTATGTGCAAGTAATACCCACAAAATTTAATGTTTTTCGCTTTAATATAACAATTGTTATTTTATAAAAACAATATTGATGGTTTTGTATGAAGAATGGGCGTCAGACACGCCTAAACTTAAATATTTTTATTTATTTGGAAGAAAATTTTGTTATAGCTTACTGGTGCAAAATTTTAGCGTTATGCTTTTATCGTAACTGTACAAAAAACACAATTTAATTTTACCAAATTGAGGTTGTTCAACAAAAATGGTGATTGTGGGCGTATTTGTGGGCGGATTTTACCGGTTCAAGAACTTAGTCTTACTCTTGAACCAAATATTATATGTACCAAATTTCAGCTTTCTAGCTCACAAATTTCGACCTCTTGAGAGTATATGTACATACGGACAGACGGACGGACATGGCTAAATCGACTAGGCTCTTGATTCTGAGCCAGAATATAATATGTATATACTTTTCTATACCTAACGGTATTATTTCTCTATGTTACGAACTCCACACCAAATACAAATACACATTCTATGGAATAGGGTATACAAAATTAAAATTACACCAAAAATTGGCAAAAGCCTGCATTTTTTTGTCTTCCATCCCATCGGCCATTCCGGAATTTTGGCTAATGTTTCAAATCGGTATCAAATTTATGAAACAATCAAAAACAAAAAACAAAAAATGAAGAAAAAAATGTTAAAAGCCTGCATTTTATTTTTGTCTTCCACCCGATCGGAACCAAACCTTCACTGGAATTATCCCTGGACTAAACAATATTTACCCTGAAAATTTCATAAAATTCCTTTGGGCGGCTTAGGAGCAGCGCTACCACTTTACTTCAATTGAAGTAGATCTGCTTCTTTTTATCAAAAAAATTTAAAATCTACTTCCTACTTCGCACCATCACCAAAATACTGAAATCTGCTTCATTTTAACCCTGGGCCTCCACTAGAAATAAATGATTGCAAGAAATGTGTCATGTAGTCAATATTTCTGGTGGAGACATAAGGGGATGTCTGGATTTTTAATGTTTGATGTTTTTAGACATAGATTTCTGTATTTATTTCTTGTCTTCGAAGAAGAAATAAATTCGGAAATAAATCTGACATTTCATGATATTCTAAGTTCATTGAACATACATATCAAACAAAACGTGTACTCTTGTTACATATTTTGACATTTTAATGATTTGCTCTTGCATACATATGTTTGTTTGTTGATTATTTGATGTTTTTTAATTGTTTGCATGTTATTGAAATTCTACAAAACATGACATTCTCTTTCATCCTAATGAAGGATGTCTTGTAGCAAATGAGAATGTATTCACCCAAAAATTGTGTTTCTGTTTCCTTTTTTTCGTATTCAGCTTCTTCTAATTTTTTTAGAGTCTGAAGCCCTAAAATTAAACGACGAGATCCACTCGGCCATAGCATGACAAAGAATGAAATTTCATGACATAATTTGCCCACATAGTACAGAAATATAAATTTCAGAAATAATGTCTGACATATTGTCCGAAATAAATATTGCTCGTGGAGGCGCGGCCTAAGAATATCTGTTTCAACCTTCTTCAATTTTACAGCAAAAGGCGAAATCTACTCTCAATTTTTGTTTTACATACTACACAATGTAGAAATGAAGATGAAAATATTTTTTTTTTTGTTAAATTAGATTAAAAAGTGTTATGAAACAATATACTCGTATATAAGAAGTTGGAAAGACTTTTAGTTTGGTTTTCGTTTGATTGAATTAAGGCTATTTAAAGAAAATTAATAATTTAGAGGGTGTCCAAACCCAAGTATTTTTTCGGGCTGTAGCTCACGGATTTTTTATGAAATATTGGCTTTAAGTGATATAATAGCTTCCGGATTGTTGGTATAACGTCAGTCCTTCACGGTTTCCCACAAAAAAGTCCAAAGTAGTCCAATCGCAGCTCAGAGGCGCCCAATCGATAACACGATTTTGGAATTTAGTGAGCAAAAGATCGATTGTAGAATTGGCTGTGTTTAATAGCGCGTTAACCTGCATGTGCATGAAGCAAAGGTCGTCCAAATCCATGTCTTCACATTGTAAAACAAACCGTTGACAGAAACGTTCCCAGTCTCATTTTCGAACAAAAATGGTCTAACGAACGATGAACCCATCCCTTCACAATACGCACCAAACTGTCAGACTCTTTGTGGATGCATTGGCTTCTCGACAACAACGGGCGAGTTTTCCCGAGACATTTTGTTTGAACGTAGCCGCTGAGATGAATATGCGCCTCATCAGAAAGAAAAGTTGATTTTTCAAGCTGCTCTTAGCCCCAACGAACTTACACAGCATTCACTTTGGAAATAAGTTTTCAGTATTTTCCAACGCTGTTCAAGCATAAGGCCACTCACTTCGTTCCGCGGAGTTATGATACTGACTATCTTTTAAGATTTCGAGCGATAAACAGCTGTCAATGTCAAAATAACCTACGATTTAAAAATAAACCACAAAATAGCCCACCCTAGATTTAGATTTTTATAAAAAAGTCTAATTTTGAAATCTACTTCGATTTTTTTTCAATCTACTTCAATTTTTTCTTCAAATCTGCTTCGATTTTTTTTCCTGAAGTGGTAGCACTGCTTAGGAGTCCATACACGACATACATACATACATAAATACATACATACACACATCTAGTTTTATATATATAGATATATTATAACAATACTACTCTGACTTATTTTGAAGCTTATATTATCATATTATTATATTAATTAAAATAAAATTCTATGTTAACTTCATATGTAGAATTTCTGTTTTCTTAAATTGTAATATACTCATAATACACATAATTAGAAATGAACTGTGTGTTTGTTATTTCAAAATATCAGTTTTTTACTAAATACGTATGAAAGTATATATTATATAACAAAAATGCAATTTTTAAAATTTTTATCTGTCTGTCAGTCTGTTTGTTCCGGCTAATCTCGGAAACGGCTTAGCCGATTTTGACGGGATTTTCACTGGCGGATAGCTGATGTTGTAACTTGTAAGGAATAACTTAGGCTATTTAATTACTCCTGTATGTGGCGTTGGGGTCGCAATTTTCAAAAATTCTTATTTATGCTCCGATTTTGACGGGATTTTCACATTCAGATAGCTGATAATCTATACACATATAAATAAAAATAAAGTGTCTGTTTGTAATTTCAAAATATCAGTTTTTTAATAAATGCGTATGAAAATACGGTACGTACAAAAACGCAATTTTTAAAATGTTTGTCTGTCTGTCTGTTTGTTCCGGTAGCAACGGCTAAATCAATTTTGACGGGATTTTCACTGGCGGATAGCTGGTGTTTTAAGGAGTAACTAAGGCTATTTTAATTACTCATGTAGGTGGCACTGCGGTCGTAATATTCAAAAATTCTTGTTTATGGGCCGATTTTGACTGGATTTTCACAATTTTGTTTATACACAAAGCCGTGAAATGTACCACTCACTACTCACGATCAAAGACAAGAAAGTAATGAAAATGGCCTGCCCATTTGCAAAAATTCAGAAAAGAGCAACAGGGATGTTCGCAACCAGTATCAGAACTAATGAGCCTATGATGTTTCTATGGTGGAGTGAAATAAGGATCGCGGAATTAAGGCCCGCGGGCCAGCAGTAGGACGATATGCTCTTATTCCAAGGATACCAATGATGCCAACAGATCTTCCTTTTCAATTCAGACGGGTACGATTTCCAATCAAACCATGCTTTTGCATGACAATTACCAAGGCTCAGGGTCAATCATTTAAATTTGTTGGGGTTGACTTAAGGGAAAATGTTTTTTCCCATGGTCAGCTTTATGTTGCACTTTCGAGAGTTGGCTCAAAAAATAATCAGTATTTACTTCTTCCTGAAAATAATAAAACTGCCAACATTGTTTATCCAGAGGCTTTGAAATAAAGAATTATAAAAAACAACAAAGTCTATTTTTGTATGTTTCCATTAAAGATAATCTAACTTTTCATTTATATATGGTAAGTATGTATAAATAAACTTATGGTTAATAAAGCGCAATTAAACTTTGCGAAGCAACGCGAGCACGGGTCTGCTAGTATAATATAAAAATGGATGTACATATGTTTGTTTGTTTGTAAATATTGTATGGACTCCGAAACCGCTAATCCAACTGAGCTCAAACTTTCAGAAAATCTTTGGTATTATTTTGAGAATGTTCCTGTAAAGTTTGATCCAAATCGATCATCCAGTTTGGCCATAAGGCGAAGAAAGACACGCCTGGTCCTTTAAAAGCTTCTATATTAGAAATTTTTAATTTAAAAAATTTTGTTTGTTTTTAATGATTGTAGTTTGCGGGTGGCTTGAGGGCTGAATATTTCTTGCACTTAGCTGTTTATAGGGTGAAATATGATAAAAAAAAATAGTAGGTATCCTATTGATTTTTGTTTTTAATTTCAGATAGAAAAATCTATTAAAATGTTTTTTTTAACGCTATTTACTGAAGTCTCTTATTTTGAAACAATTCATGGTAAAGAAAAATGCAGTTAAATAGTTCATAATAACAACAATATCTTAACAAAATTGAATGGAAACTACAATTCTTAATGCAGTTGAAGAAAAGAAAAATAGTTCGAAGAAAAAGTTTTATACATCATACATATTTTCATATGCAACTGCAAATTCAATTTTATTTACCTTTTTTTTTGATGCAAGTTGCATTTTAATATACTCCAAAAACAGTAAAGATGCAAAAATACCAAATATTGGAAAAGACAAAGCAGCAACAAAGTCTTTTGGGAGGAGGAGGGGTATGATAGCATTAAAAGATGAACGACTAAACTGATTGAGTTCCTGCAATCATATATATTAAACATGCTTAGTTTGTTTGTGTGAGTGTTATCAAATAAGTTAGTCAGTATATGTATACCTACCTACAACCTACATATTTCAATGATTGGAAAAAAATAAACAAAAACCAAAAAGTTAAACTTAACGATAATCATAAATTTAAATTGGTAGGTGGCGAAGAAAACGATAAGCTTTTGCCTGTTGGAACATTCAACGAACGATCAACTACAAAAATAACGATTAGCTTTGTGAACATGCACCAAAAAAACGATGACGTCAACAAAATAAACTATCAAATTCAAATTTATATTTTCGACAAATGAAATACAAATCTATTGATAAAGTTATGGAGGAGTAACAAACTGTCAACTACCCAATCGAATTCTTGAACTCATTGGAGCCATCTGGAATGCCACCAAATGAATTAGTTCTCATAATAGGTTCACCGTTGATGTTAATGCTCAACGTGCAACTGCAGAAGCTGTGCAACGGAACCAACGAAACTTGCCGTAAAAAAACTCTTATCAAATTTAATCGAGGCCAAAATTATTACCGGCAAGAGCAAAGGCGAAGTTGTCCTGATTCCGCAAATACCAATGCCTTTGACAGATTTGCCGTTTACCTTTAAACAACTGCAATTTCCGGTATGCCTTGCCTTCACAATTACCATCAATAAAGCACAGGGACAGTCGTTAACTATTGCTGTCCTTAATTTAGAAAATGCATGCTTTTCCCACGGCCAGTTGTATGTCGGATGCTCCAGAGTTGGAACACCTAAAATTTATACATTTATACACCTAACAAAAAAAACTAGATACATTGGATATTCGCTTGCACTACGTTAGTAAAATAAAATAATTTTAGCATTAAAAATCGAATAAAACAATAAAAAATATAATACGACTTCTTTTTTTTAAGTTATTAAATTATAATATTCCATTCAATAATAATGACTCACATTTTCAGTAAAAAAAGTAAACTTATGAACGGATAAACTTTAAGGAAAATTTTCTAGCAATTGCCAATTTTTCAACTAAGAAACAACGATAAAACAGAATAGTACACTCGGGCGTATGCGTACTTTTCTGAGTTTATTTAATTTGAAAAAAAAACATCCATGTTTTCATAGGTTAGAGTTTAGACAAACTTATTAGCGCCATAAATATAATAAATTAAGAAGTCAAACTTATCACGCTTATCTGCTCGGAAGGGCAGGACAACGTCTGCCGGGACAGCTAGTCTATTCATAATTATTACAAAATAACATTTAAATATTATTTATAATAAATAACGCAAAGACTTTGCTTGATAATTTAACTTCTTGCCTGCAATATATGGGCATTGTATTTTGAAATTACTATTTTTTAAAGCGCAATCTCTGTGGATTGCAAAACAGGGTCCGCAAAATTTGAAATGATTACACGGCCTTAAAATAATATCTCTATCGTTTTTGCCACAAATTATACAAATACCATCAAACAATTAGATACACCAAAAATTTGGGATTGTGAAATTTAAAAATTAGCGCTAATTTTTAAATTTCACAATCCTAAATTTTCGGTTTAATTGTTTGATGGTAGGTTTATTTAATGTTGGTTGAGGAGGATTATTTAAGATTAATATATTTTTCTGTAAAGGGGTGTTTATAACATGATAAACTGAACTTCCTCACCGTCTAATCCCATTTAGGAAGCTAGCTTTTTTAAAAACAATATCAAATTACGGTAGAATTTTTAGTCACCTTATTGAACCATGTATCGCCATATTTATTATAACTGCAAACTTTTGTGATCTTTCAATAAAAATTATTTCGAAGAAGCTAAATATTAATCAGTATGAGTTTTAACACCCGCGGACTCTTACCATTGCCGAAAGACATTAAGTCCAGGGTCTTAATACTTTTTTGTGGCGGGTCTTACTGCCACCTTGAAAAGGACTTCATGTCGGCGGGTGTTATTTCCTTTCAAAGTGGGAATTAAGACCCGCGGGTCTAAATTCCGCGGGCCTTATTTCACTCCACCTGTTTCTATACATATTACAGTGCTATTACTCACAAATATTAGAAAGGTACGATATATTTATATTATAGAGATTTTCTCCGTAAAACGAAGCTACTACAAACGTTTATTGGCTATCATACACAATCGATCAACTTTCTTATTGAAGTAGTGGTTGTCGCTGCTAAATGCGTCAAACACGATAATTCTTGCGATTATTTATTACACCCACTACTTATTTTTTGCAACACCTGAAAAATTTCGTTGTTGGAAGAACGTACAGAGTCCTGAAAGCTCTGGTTTGGGTGTTATAGTCGTAGTTTGAGTATGGTAACTCAAAATTGGTTACGAAACGATATCTGAAATTGGGGTTTCATAACAGAATTCTTTGTTATGGAAGCCTCACATCCAAATCAATATTTCTAAGCGTGGATATCAAAAATAAACGTGGGCTAACAATAGGCAAACGAGTGGCATTAATTTAGACTCGAAATTTCATAGGTGGGGTCGGGGTGCCAACTTCACGAATTTCAGAATTTTGGGAGGTAAGAAAAATAATATGCACGGCTGGGTCGAAAGTACTTGCTCTGTGGTGCAATAGCACGATGATTTTGAGTCTTATCAAAATCGTAAGAGCCGTTTTGGAGCAAATCCAAAATAAAAAACCGTTACTTGGAAGGTACCGTAGTAGGTATGAGCCGGGCTAAAACGACATAAAAAACAAACCTCAACTACCGTTTTTCTTTAAAGTATGCTGTATGTGAAGTTTCAAACGAATCCGTTAAGTGGTTTAGGCCTTAGCTCGATGTGAAAAAAGCAAAGAAGCACCGACGCGACGGACGGTATGGCGAAAAACACTTTTTTGGGCTTCTCTATTATCTTAATGTCATGTTTGATTAAAACCTCGAATCTTTTTTTCTGCACGAAACCAATACTTGACCTATAGTGCCAGCAAAACAATTTTGGGTGGGCAAACGTTGGCAAACGTTGGCTTACGATGAACAGACGAACTGCATCAATTTCGATAAAAAAATTCACAAGTGGGGTGAAAACTTTACACAGCCTCCTGACAATCAGGTAACTGACTCAAGGCTTCAAAGCAATGTCTTTGATGACTAGAAGAAACACAAATGCCCTCTTTTATTTAATCCTCCTAAGCATTTGGTCAATTTCAGTCAAATATCTCATATCTGCCCGACATTTTTGCTTCCCACACATAGAATTTAAGATAAAACCAAGAAATAAGTGAAAAAAAAAGAACTAACAACTTGAAAGCCATACAGATAAAATGCCAATTAATGAAATCGGCCGACATGGATCTACTTCTACCAGCATATCTTTTGAAATATCTTAATTTTGCGAGAAGTACTTTATTGGATGGAATCCCAACCATTTTCAGACCACATATACCGTGAGGATAAGATATATAAATAAATAAGTTTGCTTTGAGTGGAAATCCTGTGTGTAACCATTTTGCTTATCGGCTTAGCGAGTTAAAGTTTTCTCCATCTGTGTTCTTTCAGGATATACACACATCCTCGCTTCAGAGAGAGAAAATCAAATGATTCACACTCGATTAAGTCCTTATCGGGTATAGAGTGGGGATTCCTGTCCCAACTTCTTGCTCCGAAATTCTTTTATAAGCACATCATGCATTATACCAGCATCTACCTCGAGGTCTATATATTATATGCAGAGTAAGGGTCCTGGTATCACTCCATCCATCGACAGTAACAATCCAGAAGCAAGAATACACACATATAAATTTTAAATGTTAGATAGCCCGATGACAGGCACAATATAGCATCTAACTTGGGGCCATGTACATTGTACGGTCTCCATCCAAAAGGATATGCCGTGGAATTGAAATTTTTTTGTTGATAGGAACAAAACATAAATCACTGTGCTGTGGGATCATTGGATATTGCCTGCCTTTGGGGGTATTTAATGTTGTGAAATAAAATGATTTGAAGTTGTTTCTGTTTCTGGGTGAAGATTAGTTAAGAATCTGAGAAACAGATATATCATCGTTGGCTATTTTTCAAAATAAAATGTTTTCCTTTGTGCGGAATGACTATATGCAAGGATGAGTATATTAATTTTTTTTGTATGGAGATAAATGCGAATGAAATAATTAATGTTTTTTTTTTTGGTATATTACTGCATTTCTTATGTAACTTAACTTTCGATGAGTTTTCTGTATTAATCATTATTACTCGTCAGACATATTTGAAAAGAACAAAACAGGCAGGCCTGTTAAACTTATTTTCCCATAAAGATTTCAAGACTTGTGCGACTCATTTGAAACAATCCAAGTTTAATATCGTTATAATGTTAACAAACACTCAATATAATTTAAAAAAAAAAATTATCATTAAGGGTAGGTTTCCCATCAAAATCGATTGGTGCTTTGTGCTAATCTCTGCGGAGCTCACAATTCTCAAAATATATAGTACTAGATGCACGACTGGGTCGCACAAACTTGCTCTTATGCTAGACATTAGCTTAGGGCCTATGTATTTTGAAAAAAAAAAAATTACCTAGAAAAATCTTTAATTTTTTAAAATTTTTTAAGAGTTTTCTTGGGAGCCAGTTTAAAAAAAAAAATATCTTTTTTAAAAAACTTTTCGAAAAAATATTTTTTAATTTTTTTTGAATACATATTTTTAGTCTTCACCTAGTAAACAAATTAAAAAAAAAATCAATTTACCCGTTTTCAAAGTATTTTAAAAACTAATTTTTTTTTAGAAAATTATTAAAATTCGAAAAATTAAGTTTTTGAAAATTTGTAAACTCATGAAAATTTTGATATCGGTAGAATAGTTTACGAGAAAACCTAGTTTGAAAACCGACCGGTTCTATGAGAGGTATCGTTATAAGACAAATTTCGAAAAATATTTCTTTACTAAAAGATAGACTATACTAAAAAAATAGTATCCTTAAAGTTTTACCAAAATCGTTAGAGTCGTTTTCGAAAAAATCAAACTTTTTGTTTATAATTGTATGGCAGGTACCCTTATTTTTCGACTTAGAGCATAAACGAAAAAAGACTCCCCTAGGAAATTCGAAATAATTACTAAATACCAAGTTTGAAGCAAATCGGCCTATCCGTTTATGCTGTAGAAATGCGAACAGACAGCCAGACGGACGGAATTTACGGACCCACTTATTTCGACTTCTCCATCATCGTAATGTCAAGTGTGATTGTTATCTCACCATTTTTACTTGCGATTATAGGTACTATAAGGCAAGTTACGCATTCGTCAAAAAAAAAAAGTTTTCAGATAACAATCAAACATGACATTACGATGATAGCGAAGACGAAAAGAGATAACCTAAGAATTCTGTTCGTCTGTCTGTATGTAAAGACACCTGTATTTTTAAAAGCATTTTAAAAAAAGTTTAAAAAAATAGTATTTTTAAAAGTGCTTTTTAAATTTTTTCCAAAAATAATAAATAAATGCATTTGCTGAATACCTATGAACTGGCGTTTTTAAACGTTTTTTGGAAAATGTTTTCAAAAAGTTTTCAAAAAAAACTTTTTTTCTCAAAGATTTATCATGAGAAATTTTATATTTCCCAAATATTTTTGACGTTTCTCCTTTTCCTTTTTTTCTTATTCGCTGTTTGTTTAGTGTGTTTTTGTTTACTTCTGCCGTTGCTTTGGATTTATTTCCAAATTGGTGTTTCGTTTTGTTTACTTCTGCAGTTGCCTTTTGTTTAGTTTTGCCGTTGCTTTGGAATTATTTCCAAATTGTTGTTTTGGTTTGTTTACTTCTGCAGTTGCCTTTTGTTTAGTTTTGTTTACTTCTGCCTTTGCCTTGGATTTATTTCCAAATTGTTGTTTTGTTTACTTCTGCAGTTGCCTTTTGCTTAGTTTTGCTTACTTCTGCCGTTGCCTTGGATTTATTTCCAAATTGTTGTTTTGGTTTGTTTACTTCTGCAGTTGCCTTTTGTTTAGTTTTGTTTGCTTCTGCCTTTGCCTTGGATTTATTTCCAAATTGTTGTTTTGTTTACTTCTGCAGTTGCCTTTTGTTTAGTTTTGCTTACTTCTGACGTGTTCCTTTTCTATGATTTGTGCGGTTTACACAAAAATGAATAATTTATGAAAGCAAACATACACTTACGCGTTGGTTGGGAACATGCATGAAAGTATAATAAGAGTCTGTTGCTCACCAACTTTTCATGCGCCGGTAACAGTAGTTGCTAAGGTTTCGCATGTATTTAAGAAGTACTAGCCTTCGCTCGCGTTTCAGCTGATCAATAAGTAGACTGTAGCTTGAGGAGTATAGGCTATCGTCATCTAGCTTCTTCTTCTTTTATAGCTTTATAATTTAATACCTACCGTGATAAAAAGAAACCTATGTGCTATACCAGATTATAATCTAAATCTAGCTATGTGCTAAATTTCATCCAGCTCCGATCAGCAATTCTGGTGTGATTTCGAAAATTAAAACAAATCTATCCCACGGGAACCATATATTTTATCGGGATAAAAAGTAGCAAATATGCTATTCCAGACTATAATCTATCTCTCTGCTAAATTTCATTCAGATCCGTTTAGCCATTCTGGTGTGATTTCAAAAATTAAAGCAACATTTAATTTATTGGGTTAGGTGAATTTGCTGTGACTGAGGTTAAAATTTTGAGACCAAATGCGCTTTTAATGCTTTACACTTTATACCTCCGATGATATGAATCAATTCCTTCTTTTGAAACATCGCACAAACCAGTGCGATGGCGTTGATTTTTGCGATAGCGAAACCCGAAAACCAACAAATGATGGAGTTGACTAACAAAAGTGACTCAAAACATTTTACAAAAACTAGGCCTATTGATAGTCAATTGTCAAGTTTAATCCAAATCCATCAGTTGTCGGCAGCAATGAACGGATTTTCTATAAATCGTTCGTAGTGTTCTTATGTAAATAGTCCTTAGGAGCAAAACCTTTGCTATACAAATTTTAGTATTATCAAGAGGAAGTAATTTCTATCACAAACGCTACATGCTAGCTGTTACAAATGCTGTGGACCAGAGGGCAACTTAGTGGAAAGACACCATCAGATAACCATAGATTTTGTATACAATGAATGTACTCATTAGTGCGATATGTAAATTTTAAATACCTGCAACCCCTGGTTCAACCATGGTGTCCAAATCCGAATAAAGAAACGGAATCGATAACCTTTGTCCAAAATATCATCTGCGTCAAATAATTAACAGCTTGGGCCATACCGAAGACATTGTAAAATTTTAACTCTTCTGTTCTGGCCTATTTCATAAGCTCAGCCATCTTGAATATTTCGGAAATGTTATATCAACCTCGGTGCAAGTGAGTGTTACCATGCGTTAATTTTTTTCTGCAAATTTTGAGGTTCAAAATTTGCACTCCAGGATATTCTGATGCCAGCGCAATTTGAATTTCTGAATTTCTCTTCACTAAGATATTAAGAACAGCTGAAAGTCGAGAACACAATCATTTTGAAATTAGGGATGTTCGATTTCGGTTGTAACCCAATTTCATCCAAATTTGGTGGAAATGAGAAAATTTCGAAATGTGTTTTTGTATAGGAAATGATGTAATTTTGAATCTTATTCGGAAATGTGCTAGGAAATTACATCATTTACCCCAACAAAATTACAGTATAAGATTTGAAGGTACCCGAAATTAAAAAACAATAGCATCTCTGTTTGTTTTATTTACACAACGAACATAATTTGGCAAAATAAAAATAAAAAACCCTTTTTCTTACAAAAATTATGTCTTGGTTTTTAATTTCATTTAAAAGATATTGCATGAAAAGATTTTCCTCGGGTGCCCGGGCAACGCCGGGTACTTTTTGCTAGTATAATATAAAGTAATTGTGAAAAATTCGCGTGAATTTCTTATTTTTTGGTTAGAAATACAAGTAAAGCACATCTAATACAAACAACTGAACTCTATTTAAGGTCTTAGTATAACGAATTAACAGAAAAAGTTAACATATCTGACAAAACTGTCATTATGCTGAAAATACGAGACAGAAGAACTACTTTAACAAAGAATTTGAACTTCTTTTCTAATTTTGTATAACAAACTAGCTGTCCCGGCAGACGTTGTTTTGCCCATCCAAGCAGATAGCACTATGATTATTATACTATTCAAAACAAAATAGAGCTCACAGGGTTTTTAGGTAAATATACGTACCTAAATAGTTATTTTATATTTTTCTGGAAATATATTTGATCTAAGGATTAAGAAATTTTGTTGACATATTCTGAAGTGAAAAATCTTATATCATGATATCTACATATGTCCGTAAAGTTAGCATAACAAATGTCAGCATCTCAAATTTTTTTTTTTTTTTTTTTGAGTTCTTGTCGAATGCACATGAGTTCTAAGTATAGTTCCTGATAGTTTTCCAAAATAATTTTGCATAATTTCACCGAAAAAAATTGATTTAAATAAGTGAGATGCTAGCTTCATGCCAGCATATCATTTCTCGAAAAGTCACATATAAATATTTTTTTCGAGTGTAAGAAACCTTGTCTAGGAGTTCCTCATACCTAAAAAAAATAGTCTTGTGAAATTCAGGCAGAAAAAAAAAATAAAAACAAAAAATGTAATTTCCATAAAAATGTATTAATTTCTTAATATAAAAAAATGCTTTTAAAAATACAACTCATATATTTGGTGCCGTGAAATAAGGCCAAGTAAAATATGGCGAAATGGAGAGATTTGGCCTTATTTCGCTTTTTTAAAGTGAAATAAGGCCAAATTTTAACGTTGGGCGAAACTCTGCAAACAATGAAAAAATCGCGCGATATGGCCAAATTGGCCATATTTCACTTTAACAAAGCGTAATAAGGCTAAATCTCTCTATTTGGCCACTTGGCCTTATTTCACGGCGCCCACATATTTATTTTAAAAATTGATACACTATATACAGCTATATAAACCTTCACTTGTATCCAGTTCTTGAATAATCGGTTAAGCTGGTTCCGGTCTTACCGTTTGAGGCCTTGGTTTGTCGTTTTTCAGCAATATGGTAGGCAATACAATATACAAAATAAAATGCATGACTGGGTTGCACGCACTTACTCTGTGGGTGCAATAACAAATTGATGATAACAAATTTTTTTGAGCAATAATAACTACTCTTTGTTGTATAAATTAGCAAAGAAGTTCAAACTTTTTGTACTCATAACTTTTGTACTTATAACTGGAAAACTCGATATATATGAAGCTACCGTTAAGAAACCTTAAATATAAATGTAGATATCATCTTGTGAGTGCTCTGAAAGATATAAAATTTATAAAGCCTAAGCAATTTCGTTGATGTCGTTGTTCCAACCATTGTTTTCCGTTCGAAATAAAACATGACAAATTTTTCTGTGGGAAAAATTATTGTAAAAAAACCCACATTTATTTTCCGATTTCGATACAATGGCCAGAACGACCTCTCGTTTAGACTGAGTGAGAGCGACTGACTCTCATTTTCATATATTTAGCAGAAGACATGTTTTATACATATATATATACAAAATAAAGAAGAACTATACGTATGGCCAGTGTTGCCATACGTAACAGTCCCGGCCAAAAACATAGTTTTTTCTCTAATATAATTCAAGTTTATTTTATTTCCATTGGCAGGATGCACAGCTTCTGGACGGGTCTTTTCAGTTTGTTAGTGGCCGTTTGTACCACTACGTTGCGTACCAAGCCGTCCTGGCTAGGTAGTAGTTCGCATATCCGAGCCATTGCCCAACTAGTAGGGGGGAAGTTCTCACTCCGGAGTACAACCAATTGGCCCACCTTTAAGTTCTCCTTCTCCTTCCGCCATTTTTTACGCTCCTGCAATGTTGTTAGGTATTCTGATTGCCATCGTACCCAGAAGTGCTGGACCATCCTTTGCCTTTCTCTCCATAGAGCAGTTCCTACTGATTCTGAACGATCGTCCAATCTGAAAGGGAGAGGTAAAATTAGTGGTTCACCTACCAGAAAATGTCCCGGCGTCAACGCCTGGACGTCCATTGGGTCATCACTCAAAGGGTGAAGAGGCCTGGAATTGAGTATGGCCTCTATTTGAGTAAGCAAAGTGTAGTGTTTAACGTTGCCCTATAGTTTAGTGTAATTCTGAGCTCTTCAGCCGCTTTAATCCGAGCATCAAAATGCACGATTAGTATTTCTAAGGTCTTCACCCGAAATTATAAGAGTCCAAAGTTGTTGGTTTAAGACTAACTTTTATTTACAAATGACTAGGCTATTTATACTTAAATCTATCTTACAAAATAGTTGGATTCATCCCCACTCTTATTTTGATTTTGGTTCTCAATATGCTATTATATTATTGACCCACAAATGATGGCCCGAATGACGACAAAGATTCGAATTCCATTTGAACAAAATGAACGTTCAGTTCAATCCACCCAAATGCAATTCGATGCCCTTAGCCACCGCGACACATTCAGGTGCAGTCATTAATTGTTTGTTCTATTTAGAATTAATGAATCATTTTGTGCACAACGATTTATCATGGAAAAATGATTATTCAAAACAAAAAATTGATTGTGTGGTAACTGACCATTCACAAGTTTTGTTCAAATGTAGGTCAGTGTATCCACGTTAAGTGCATGTATGTATATACACAACACCCTCACCCTTTAAAAAAAAAATTATTTTCTTTTTCTTTAAGAATGAGAAAATTATTTTTGATACTATATTTTACATATTTCTTGCTCTTATTAAATTATTTTTGATACTATATTTTACATATTTCTTGCTCTTATTAAATTGTTATTGTGCACTTCTTTATTTACATTTTCAATACTTATTATACTATTTGGACCATTTTGAGCAATAATCTTGTATGGCCCTTTAAAAGGTTTATCTAACTTTTTTTTTATTTCCTACTTTCAAATATACATAATCTCCTATTTTAAAATTTGATGTTATTACATTAGATTGGTTTCTGTGTATTTTATTCTTATTTTGTTCTAAACTTTCTTTAGCTCTATTATGTGCATATTGCAACTTCATTTTGAATTCATTCACATAATTATCAATGTTATAAATACTTTCTTTGTTTTTAATGATTTCACAAGGTAGAGCACATAGTTTTCCATATACTAATTCAAATGGTGAATAATTTGTAGTACTGTGTGGTGTCGTATTGTATGTGTATGTGTAGTAAGGTAGTAGTTCTTCCCAGTTATCTTTTCCGTCTGTAGTCATTAAATAATCATTTAGAATTCTATGATTTCTTTCTACTGAGCCTAAAGTTTCATGGTGAAAAGGAGTAGACGTGGTTTTTTCTATTTTTAGTAATTTACAGATATTTACTAATAGTTCGTTAGTGAACTCTGTGCCCTTGTCTGATTTTAATTTTCTAAAACAACCATATTTCAAAATAAATTTTTCTACAATAGTTTTTGATACTGAAATCGCATCTTTTGTGACTAATGGAAATGCTTCTATGAACTTTGTTAGTTCACATTGAATGGTGAGAATATACCTGTATCCATTTGATGGTATAAGTGGGCCTACTGTATCTACTGTTATTACTTCAAATGATGTATTTGGTGTTTCTGTCATCGTGAATCGTTCTTTAGTATATTTAGTGATTTTAACTTCATTACAGATTTTACAATTGTTTATATAGTTTCTAACCATCTTATTCATATTTTTCCATACATATTTTTGTTTAAGCTTTGCTATACATCTTCGTATTCCATTGTGCCCTCCTAATTTATCATCATGATACTTATGTATTAAATTCTTCATTTCTTCTGCATGCTCTATTCTTTTAGGTGGATTGTATAATATTATGTCTAGACAATTTTCTTTCTTATTCTTTTGCAGTTCATTAAATACTTCTTTAAATTTATGCACTGATATTGTTTTAAAAATATCATTATTATTTGCTAGCGCTAGCTTTTCTTTTCATGCTTTGTATAAGATAACAATTTCTTCAAAATCAATTTTAACTCTGATAGAGAATTATTATTGTATCCAACATGTATTCTATTTTTAACTGCATATATTGTTTCTTTATGGGTCCCCATTAAATTCTTTATATTTTCAAGTTGCAACTTCTTAATATTTCTAGTGTCTGATATAGATATGCATTCCCATATGTGGAGGTGTACAGTCTCCTCTGGGGGCATAATTTCCGGATATTTTTCTTTTTCACTAGTGTTTACTTTTTTCTTTCTCAACTCCATTGCTCTGGTTAGAACGTTAACTCTTTGTTGTGGTATCATTTCTATTAACTCTTCTGAATTCAACTTCATTCTGGACAATGCATCAGCATTTGTGTTCATTTTTCCTTGTTTAAAAACTATATCAAAATCATAATCCATTAAATCTACTCTAATTCTAGTTAATCTAGATGAAGGGTTCTTATGTGTAAATAAACTAACTAAAGGTCTGTGATCGGTATATACTATAAATCTTCTTCCATACAGATATGGCCTAAAATGATTGATTCCCCAATGAATACCAAGTAACTCTTTCTCTATAACTGATTTATTTAGCTCGTGTTTGTTTAATGCTTTACTTGCATATGCAATGGGCTTATCATTTCCTACCTCCCCTTGTGAAAGTATAGCTCCTAGTGCATAATTTGAAGCATCTGTTGTCAATATGAATGGTTTTTCAAAGTTTGGGTAACGCAGGATTGGTGGGGACATTAATTTCTTTTTTAAGCTTTCAAAAGCAATTTGACAACGTTCTGTCCAACTAAAAATTTTATTTTTCTTTAATAATTCATTTAATGGTTTTGCTATGTCGGCAAAATTTTGTATAAAACGTCTATAATAGTTACAGAAAGCTACGAATCTTCGAACCTCATCTACATTATCCGGTTTTGGGTATTCATTTATAAATTTGTATTTACTTGGGTCTGTGGTGACCCCTTCTGCAGTTATTAAATGTCCAAGATATACTACTTCCGGACGGAGGAAATTACATTTACTTGGGTTTAGTTTTAAATTATATTTACGCAATCTTTTAAAAACTTCTATTAGGTTATTATTGTGTTCCTTGAGATTTGAGCCAAATACAATTATGTCATCAACATATAAAAATGCAGATGCTTGTAACCCACTAAGTGCAATTGTTAACATTCTCTGAAAGCTATTTGTTGAAATCTTCAATCCAAAAGGTAATCTTTTGAATTGAAAATGTCCATTATCTGTTGAAAAAGCTGTAAGAGGTCTGGATTTCGGATGCAATGGAATTTGGTGAAATGAACTTGTCATATCCAATGTTGAAAAATATTTTGCTTTTCCTAGCTGCTTTTATATATATATACATATACATATATACACATACACATATACATATATATACATATATACACATATACATGTATATATGTGGATATATGGATATTTTTCTTTTGCCAGCCTGGCCGTTTCCATCACTGCTCTTACAGCGACAAATGGAGATGCTGTTAGTCCAAAAGTGACTACCGTGAGCCAGTATTCCTTCAATCTTTTATTTGAGTCCTCTCTCCACAACAATCTTTGTAAATTCCATTGTTCCCTGGCAAGTCTGACCTGATTGAACATTTTCCTGAAATCCATCCAATCCTCCTGACAAATACAAAATATAATATATGTGTACATCCTGTACCATATTTAAATCTGTACGTCCTGTACCGAAAATTATAAAAAAAATATAATTTTTAAAAATCCAGCCAATCATCCTGACAAATATAAAAAATAATATATGTGTACATCCTGTACCATATTTAAATCTGTACGTCCTGTACCAAAAATTATAAAAAAAATATAATTTTTAAAAATCCATCCAATCATCCTGACAAATATAAAAAATAATATATGTGTACATCCTGTACCATATTTAAATCTGTACGTCCTGTACCAAAAATTATAAAAAAAAATATAATTTTTTAAAAATCCATCCAATCATCCTGACAAATATAAAAAATAATATATGTGTACATCCTGTACCATATTTAAATCTGTACGTCCTGTACCAAAAATTATAAAAAAAATATAATTTTTAAAAATCCATCCAATCATCCTGACAAATATGAAAAATAATATATATGTACATCCTGTATCATATTTAAATCTGTACGTCCTGTACCAAAAATTATAAAAAATATAATTTTAAAAATCCATTTACTCCTCCTGATAAATATAAAAAAAATAAAATATGTACATCCTGTATCATATATAAATTTGTACGTCCTGTACCAAAAATTTTAAAAAATATAATTTTAAATGTCCGCATATACTGCTATTCTATTTCTCGCATTATTGTTTCATGCAGATCCTTCTGCAGTTTCGGCCCAAGCATTTGAATGTCATTGAGTGATAACCCAGTATCCGTTTTACAACTTGCGTCATAAACAATCCTGTAATCCTTTGGTATACAATGGTGTGGTATGTAATACACCATTTCTCCTTGATTTGGTCAATTTTTTCTCTCATTTTAGTGATATAGGTATTCCTCATCTCCGGATGTCTTCCAGACGCTTTTCCAAATAGAAAAAATCGCTTCAACGCTATTTCTCTGGAGCTGCCTAGCTCTCTGATTTCCGGTTTTATTGGTATCCTTACAATGAACCATCCTGATTCGTCTCTCCTATGCTTGTCTTTGAAATGCTTTTCTACTAATACTTCCTCTTCCGAATATTTACTCTCTGTTCTTATTTGGTCTTGTTGCCATAATCGTTCCAATAGTTTATCCTGGCAATTTGTGCTCCCGCACTAAACTATGACTTACCACATTTGGTTGTGACCCTGTATCGAGAAACCCTCTTATAGGTCCGATACTATAATTTTCCCCCACCAGCCTTACTAATATAGTTGGCATAAAAAAAATGTTTCCTGCCTAAAGAATATTGAAAGTCCGTGGAATATAGTTCAAAATTTGATTTATTTATTTTTCCCAATTTTTTGTTTTTTTGAATGTTTTTGGGTCTCCTGCTTGGTCCTCCAGCTTCCGTTGGCTTACATTTACTTGGGGGTAGCTCCGGCTTCCCCCGTCGCTCCTGCAGCTTCTGCTAATGGTTGGTCATCCTTGGCCGTTCTTCGCAAGTGCTGACGAAAAACTTCTGCCGTCGGACGGAGGAAATTACATTTACTTGGGTTTAGTTTTAAATTATATTTACGCAATCTTTTAAAAACTTCTATTAGGTTATTATTGTGTTCCTTGAGATTTGAGCCAAATACAATTATGTCATCAACATATAAAAATGCAGATGCTTGTAACCCACTAAGTGCAATTGTTAACATTCTCTGAAAGCTATTTGTTGAAATCTTCAATCCAAAAGGTAATCTTTTGAATTGAAAATGTCCATTATCTGTTGAAAAAGCTGTAAGAGGTCTGGATTTCGGATGCAATGGAATTTGGTGAAATGAACTTGTCATATCCAATGTTGAAAAATATTTTGCTTTTCCTAGCTTGTCTAGTACATCTTCTAAGCGAGTTAATGGAAATTTATCTTCAACCACTTTTTTGTTCAAAGACCTAAAATCTACCACTAATCTCCATTTTTTATTTCCATTTGCGCTTTTCTTTGGTACTATTAACAACGGTGAGTTATACGGACTAGTAGACGGCTCAATTATATCTTCATCTAATAACTTTTCAACTTGATCTTTTATCTCTTTCAAATTCGCATGAGGCAGTCTGTAATTTTTTACGTACACTGGTGTTTTAGCTATAGTTGTTATCTTTTGTTCATAAAAATTATTTTTAGTTAGTGTTTCTCCCTCTAAGTGAAATATATTCTGAAATTCTTTGCATATTTTTAATATTTCTGTTTTTGCGTCATTATCTAAACTGTCTACCTTTATTTCATTTTGGACGTTATTAAATCGGTCTTCATCTACTAAATTATTTTTAAACTGTAATACTGCGTAGTTCGAAACTGATTCTATTCCTAAAGAAATATGATCTAGTTTTACTTCCTTTTCAGTTGTATTAAGAATTTTTATATGTTTAACTCCTATAGCTGGTATTAATGAATTTGCTACAAATGTTCCCTTCTTAATTTCTTTTCCATAAATTAAACTATCTTCATCTAAATCTAAATTAATTTTTTGAATTATTTCTGTTCTAGGTGGTATAGTGATATTACTATAAATTTCCTTTGTATCCATATTCATTGGCAGTATTATTTCTTCTCCATTTAATGAGATTACCAGAACACATGTCTCATAATCAATTTTGCAATTGTATTTTAATAAAAAATCTCTACCCAAAATTCCATCTGTGGCTAAATTTAAACTATCATCAGTTACATTAAATGTATGTTCCAATTTCATGTCTTCTATGTATAATTCTATTCTTGTTACACCTTTAGTTAATATTGACTCTTCAGATATACCATTTATTTTACAATTACTACCATACTCTATTCTATTAGTACCTAATGCATTATTTTTTATTATAGAAATATCTGCTCCCGTGTCTATTAGCATACTTATTGGTTGATTTCTACCCCTAATTTTAAGTTTTATAAAATTTGTTTGTCCTTCTAAAGTTTTAATGTGAGTTATCTTCTTCTGGACATTACCCCCGGGTTCTGTTGGCCGGGGATGTACCCGTTTCCCTGAAAATGTCTTCTACCAAAATTTCCTTGTACTCTGCTGTTGTTGTTCTGACCCCTGTTTTGTATAAAATATCTGCTATTATTTTGGTGTGGGGCGTTAGGATTTGAAAAACTATTGAAATTTCTGTTGAAGTTACCTCTAGGGTTGCTTCTGCTTCTCTGTACCCTATTAAAATGCATTATTTTGTTTGGTTGGACGGGTTCTGTTTCTAAGGCTACTTGTACAGCGTCTGCAAGCTTTTTTGGTCTTGCAGCTGTCACTAGTGATTTGTATGGTTCTGATAGACCATTCTTAAAAGCTGTCATTCCAATCTGATCATTTAGTTTTACTATTACTTCCCTATGCTCATCCCCTTGTTCAGAAATTTGGAGTTCATTTAAGGAAGCTAGTAGTGCCTCTATTCGTGAAGCGTAAGTCAGAACTGATTGACTTCCTTGAAAACATTTCGAAATTTCATTGTGTAACCTAGATGCAGTTTTATTTGATTTATAAGCAGTTTGAAGTATCTTCTTCAAATCTTTAAATTTTTCTGGTTTGTTTTCCGTCAGAATTTTATTTTTTACTGTTTCTGCAAGCTTGGTGGCTAGAATGAACTTTATTAACATTTCTTTTTGACTGTCATCCTTAAGAGTGTCATGGTAGAATTCAATCAAACCTAAGAAATTATTTAGATCCTTTTGATCTCCTCGAAACTCTGGTATTACCTTTGAGGCAGTAATTAAATCGAAATTTGCCATGTTTATTTTTGGAATAGGCTGTGAGCTAGTATTTTTAATTTTTAAAAAGCTATTTATCTGTTCAACTAATTTTTCATATTTATCTTTTAATCCTTCAATATCCTTCGGGTCCGCTTTTTCTGTAATTTCTGTCCAGGCTTCTTTAATAAGTTTGTTTGTATTTTCTATGTATTCTTTACTATATTCTCTATCTGGTGATTTTTTAAGATTTTTTAATAACTTTTCTAATGTTTCGAACTCCATGAGTTAATTTATTTTAATACTTTTTTATTATATAACTAGCTGACCCACCCGGCTTCGCTCGGTTAGACAAATCTTAGTTTCATACGGATTAAATGAATTACAATTTAAAAAATATAATTGCAGTATTGAAAAACTGACAGGAAACACATTTTTAACTTAAAACATACTCGTACATTAAGTGTTGTCAAGAAATATTTAATTTTAAATACAATGATATCGATATTTATAATCAAAAAGTTTCTTACTTGCGATTATAGGTACTATAAGGCAAATTATGCATTCGTCTTGAAAAAAAAAGTTAAAAATTCTGTCCGTCTGTATGTCTGTCTGTATGAATAGACACCTACAGCCCAAATGGGTGGGCCGAATTGCTTCAAACTTGGTATATAGATTTTTTTAGGTATTGTACAGAGGGGAAATTGAAATTTTTTTTACCTCAAAAATAACGGTACCTGCCATATAACCTTTACGTTAAAGCTTATTCTTCTCAAAAACGGCTCTAACGATTTCGATTTTAAAAAATCAGTGTTGCTTTTTAGGTACGACCAATTATATGGCTGAACAAAAAGTTTTAAAAAATGTCTAAGAACGGTACTTTCAATAGGACCGTTTTTTTGTTTGTTTTCGACTATCTCGAAAACGACTCAACCGATTCTTGCGAAATTTCACACACATATAGTTGTAGGTAGCACAATTTGTACTGCATACCAATATTTTTGAAAAATATTTTTTTGTATTTTTAAAAGCATCTAAAAAAAATTTTTAAATTAATATTTTGAAAACTGCTTATTTAATTTTTTCTAAAAATTAAAAATAAATGTATTTGCTGAATACCTATGAAATGGTGTGTTTGAATTTTTTTTGAAATTTTTTTTTCAAAAAAAACTTTTTTCTCAAAAACCGCTCCACCCGGCTTCGCTCGGTTAGACAAATCTTAGTTTCATACGGATTAAATGAATTACAATTTAAAAAATATAATTGCAGTATTGAAAAACTGACAGGAAACACATTTTTAACTTAAAACATACTCGTACATTAAGTGTTGTCAAGAAATATTTAATTTTAAATACAATGATATCGATATTTATAATCAAAAAGTTTCTTACTTGCGATTATAGGTACTATAAGGCAAATTATGCATTCGTCTTGAAAAAAAAAGTTAAAAATTCTGTCCGTCTGTATGTCTGTCTGTATGAATAGACACCTACAGCCCAAATGGGTGGGCCGAATTGCTTCAAACTTGGTATATAGATTTTTTTAGGTATTGTACAGAGGGGAAATTGAAATTTTTTTTACCTCAAAAATAACGGTACCTGCCATATAACCTTTACGTTAAAGCTTATTCTTCTCAAAAACGGCTCTAACGATTTCGATTTTAAAAAATCAGTGTTGCTTTTTAGGTACGACCAATTATATGGCTGAACAAAAAGTTTTAAAAAATGTCTAAGAACGGTACTTTCCATAGGACCGTTTTTTTGTTTGTTTTCGACTATCTCGAAAACGACTCAACCGATTCTTTCGAAATTTCACACACATATAGTTGTAGGTAGCACAATTTGTACTGCATACCAATATTTTTGAAAAATATTTTTTTGTATTTTTAAAAGCATCTAAAAAAAATTTTTAAATTAATATTTTGAAAACTGCTTATTTAATTTTTTCTAAAAATTAAAAATAAATGTATTTGCTGAATACCTATGAAATGGTGTGTTTGAATTTTTTTTGAAATTTTTTTTTCAAAAAAAACTTTTTTCTCAAAAACCGCTCCACAGATTTTTATAAATTTATCTCATAAATTCAAATTTATTCAAGAAATAAAATGGTGTACTTTTTTTCAGCTCAAATTAGTTCAAGTATTTATTTAAGAATTTTGAAAATTTTATTTTTATCAAAATCTCAAGCCCCTAGACCACTGTCACACATTAGAGCAAGTTCGTGCGACCCAGTCGTGCATTTTATTTGTTGATGCGCCCGGCGGAACTGGAAAAATGTTCTTGATTTAAATAATATTAGCGTCAATACGTGCTCAAAGTGGAATTGCGTTAGCTCTTGCATCTACCGGAATTGCTGCAACACTGTTGGAAGGTGGAAGAACAGCACACTGAGCACTGAAGCTTTCGTTAAGCCTGCGAATCAAAGAAAATCCTGTTTGCAGCATTTCAAAGCAACCAGTCATGGCAAAAGTGGTGATATAGCAAGCGGATTTCCGAAATCACTTCCCGTGATTCTGAAACCAACAGCGGCGTATGAATAAATCTCATGTCTCAAGGTATCGTTTTTTTCGGTATGTGCCAACCATTCCATTGAGTGTGAATATGCAAGTGTTCTTTGGATTTGCCTGGCATGCAAGCTCATCATTTGAGTTTTAAAGTTGGATCTGTCATCCTAATGCTACGAACTTTATGCCCCGAAACTGTTCAATGGAACCCAACTGATTGTGACGAAGCTGATGAACAATGTGATAGTGGCAAGGATTTTGAAAATACCGTTCAAAGGAGAAGAATGGCAAATTCCGCGAATTTCCTTTTCTTCAACTGATTTGCCGTCAGCTATTATAATGTAGCGTATTTCCTAGTTGGGAAACCATCCTCACTCTTCATTTACGCTCCGGAGCAGAAAACAAATTGTTGTGTATCATGCAGCCTTAAACTCAATTCAATCATTTTTCTTATATAATTTTTTAACTAATTTAACAATTTTTTAAGTGAACCATTTGCATTACTCAAGAGCTTTTTGATAAAAATTTTTTTTTATTTTTGCATTTAATGCATAAATAAACAATAAGGACGGTTTACCCACTCGCCAACGTCCAACATAAAGTTGTCCGTGAGAAAAAATTGGAAAAATGTTTGCCTAAATTCCCCTGCTAACAATATCAATGCACCACCAAATAAACGTTGGTTTCCTCGTTAATCTTTTAACGTTCGATAAAGGGCTTAGAATAATTTCTTGTCAACCATCGTGCACTCATCCCAAATGATTATTTTACATTGTCATTACAGATGTTTTTGAAATATTACATGTTTGAAATTCATTTACTTGCATGTTCAATGGCAATTTTAATGCAGAGTGGACTTGTTCGACCACCGTCTACCAAAGTTTGCGCAATCCCAGACGACGCAAGCGCTAATGCTATTTTATTTTCAGATCGAATCGTAGCTAAGAACCAAGTTCTGGTTTGAATAAATATTTCGCATTCGATGTAATATTTCTTCAGTCATTTCATCCCGATGATTTGTCCAAAATCGCAGATTACAAACTTATTCCAATTTGATTTAAATTCAATTGACACATTGAAAATAAAAATAATTTTCTATAATTACGGGAAAAATACTTTATGTAAAATGCTAGATCAAAAAGAATCACGCTACCGCTTTACATAATTTTAACCAAACTTCACAGAAACCTTTGCAGGCATCCTTAGAAGATGCTACCAAAAGATTTGTTAGCATTTTGACAGAATGCAATAAAACTGCAGTTGTGTCAAATTATTTTACCGAAGTTGGGCCTTAAACCTTCGTCGACATACTCAGAAGACCCTACAAAAAATGTTGTTATTAATATGACGAAATGCACTAAAAATGCATTTTGCGGTTTGCCCTTTACCGAAATTTGACCAATCTTCACAAAAAGACCTTCCTCAATAGGATAGCTAACTTTATAAAAAAACGTTAAAAAATTCTGCCCAGCCATTCTCGAGTTTATCGACCCCGAACATAAGGCAACTTATTTTTATATATTAGATTACAAAACATTTTTTTTTTTTTTTAAACATTACTAATATTTTTAAAAGCGTGTTTTCTTAGATATTTCTTATAATATGCATTTAGTTTACATAATGTTAATATTATTAATAATATACAATTTAAATAGACTATTTTGCTATCTAAGTCGTTAAATGTTGTTGTTGATGCTGCTGCATTGTTGTTTATTATTTCCTCTTTTGATTCCTTGCCACCCATCCTTTTTTAGGTTTTTTATCTCCTCAACGAGTCTTCTTTTTTTTTTGTGCTCCAGAGCTTATATTGATTATTTTTTGTAGTTCCGCACACCTTCTCTGGAACGCTCTTTTTCTTCCTCCTCTCTTCTTTTTTGTAGTTAGAGTAGCCGCTGCTGTTCTTATTTGCCGGATTTGGCAGGATCGCCATGTAGTGTTTAACGTTGCCCTATAGTTTAGTGTAATTCTGAGCTCTTCAGCCGCTTTAATCCGAGCATCAAAATGCATGATTAGTATTTCTAAGGTCTTCACCCGAAATTATAAGAGTCCAAAGTTGTTGGTTTAAGACTAACTTTTATTTACAAATGACTAGGCTATTTATACTTAAATCTATCTTACAAAATAGTTGGATTCATCCCCACTCTTATTTTGATTTTGGTTCTCAATATGCTATTATATTATTGACCCACAAATGATGGCCCGAATGACGACAAAGATTCGAATTCCATTTGAACAAAATGAACGTTCAGTTCAATCCACCCAAATGCAATTCGATGCCCTTAGCCACCGCGACACATTCAGGTGCAGTCATTAATTGTTTGTTCTATTTAGAATTAATGAATCATTTTGTGCACAACGATTTATCATGGAAAAATGATTATTCAAAACAAAAATTGATTGTGTGATAACTGACCATTCACAAGTTTTGTTCAAATGTAGGTCAGTGTATCCACGTTAAGTGCATGTATGTATATACACAACAAAAGTCCTGAATTCTTAAGGGGCAACATCCTTTGCCCCATGATTCTCCTTAAGTGAAACTTCCTAGATTTCACTGCCGCTTCATAAATCCCTCCTTGATGCGGGGCGGCTGGTGTCATAAACTTCCAGTCGGTACCCTTCCGGTGCAAATGATCTAACATGTCCTTGTCTGAAAAGATTCTTAATGCTTTATTTAGTTCCTTTGATGCGCCAACGAAAGCCGTTCCGTTGTCGCTAAACATCCTTTCACATCTTCCCCTCCTGGCAATGAACCTTTCATATGTATCTATGAAGGCCATAGAAGATAAATCTGTGACAGGTTCGATATTTATTGCTCTAGTCCTTAGGCATACAAATATTGCTATCCCATATTCACAATTGTACCTCCTGTACCAAAGAATATAAAAATATATGTACATCCTGTATCATATATTGAAAGCTGTACATCCTGTACAAAAAATATAAAAATATATATGTGTACCCTGTACAAAAAATATAAAAATATATGTACATCCTGTATCATATATTGAAATCTGTACACCCTGTACAAAAAATATAAAAATATATGTACATCCTGTATCATATATTGAAATCTGTACATCCTGCACAAAAAATATAAAAATATATGTACATCCTGTATCATATATTGAAATCTGTACATCCTGTACAAAAAATATAAAAATATATGTACATCCTGTATCATATATTGAAATCTGTACGTCCTGTACAAAAATATAAAAATATATATGTACATCCTGTACAAAAATATAAAAATATATGTACCCTGTACAAAAAATATAAAAATATATGTACATCCTGTATCATATATTGAAATCTGTACATCCTGTACAAAAAATATAAAAATATATGTACATCCTGTATCATATATTGAAATCTGTACATCCTGTACAAAAAATATAAAAATATATATGTACATCCTGTACAAAAATATAAAAATATATGTACATCCTGTGTGCACATTCCATTAGCAATCCTGCCAATCTTGATCCATTAGCTACGATTGCCGGATGTTTCATCTCGTAATCGATTTCCGACCTACCTAACCTTCCCCCTACCCGCAAGATATTATTTTTATCCAGTATCGGCTTTAAGCTCATTATTTTACTCTTCTCCGGAAGCGTTTGTCCTTCTTTAAGTGCCGTAATGTCCTTATTGTAATAATCTTGTTGACTAATACGTATTAAATATTCCATGGCTCCTGCCTTCTCCTCTCTCGTTGGTGGCATTACTTCCTGCTGCCCCTTTCTCCTTTTCCTCTTTTGTCTCAGGTTCCTCCTGTTTTTAATCCACTGTTCTATGAACCGGTTTACATAACTGATGATGTTCACCGCCTTTTCCAGCTTGCTAACATAATCCAATAGAGGTACATTACCCCTTCCTCTCCCGAGGCCAATACTTATTGGTTCCTTAAATTCCGAAATTGAATGTACTTTCATTTCGTCCTCCGTTTCCTTATGGATTCCTTCCATTATTCCACTCTTTGGCCAATCCTGTTCCTCCTTTATTATCCAACTAGGACCATGCAGCCATAAGTTATTGTCTACCAACTCCTTTGGTAACATCCCCCTTGTCAGTAAGTCTGCTGGGTTCTCCTTGCCATCTATGTGGCGCCAGTTCCTTATCTCCGTATTTGTTTGAATAGATGCTACTCTATTTGCCACATATGTCCTCATATCCCTTGTCTCCTTCCTTATCCAGAAAAATGCTGGACTTGAATCAATCCATAGCACGTATTCCGTTCCTTTAAATTCCATTGACTCCATGATTTCTTTTATCATCCTTGATAGTAGCTCAGCTGCTGATAACTCCAGTCGCGGGATAGTCACCATTTTTAAAGGTGCCACCCTTGTCTTTGACGTTAAGAGCTTGCTTGTTATAACTCCGTTTCCATAGTTTGCCCTCAAGTATATGACCGCACCTAGTGCTGCCTCACTGCTGTCTGAAAACCCATGAATCTGTATACTTGTGCTTCCCCCTGAGCCCAACCATCTTTCTATTTTTAAATTTTCCAAGTAGATAATAGAATCCCAAAAATCCAACCAACGACGTTCTATTTCTATCGCTGGTTTATCATCCCAATCGATCCTCGATTTCCACAACTCCTGTATTATTATTTTCCCAATGATCGTAACTGGTGAGATGTACCCGTTTGGATCATATAATTGAGCTACATGACTCACTATCTTCCTTTTTGTTATTGTTCCGTTGAACTTGGGATTTTTGACTATGAAAGTAAATTTATCCTTTTCTATCAACCATTTCAGTCCTAGAATGGTTGTCCCTTCCCCCTCAGAAAACAACAAAGTTTTTTCTGACTCAGCATCCATTGCTTTAACTACATTCCTGTTTGATTTCCATTTCCTCAATTCAAATTTAGCTCCTTGTAATATTGTATCGATTTCCTTTGCTAATTTGATTGCTTCCTTGACTGTATGAGCTCCTGTTGTACAGTCATCCATGTAGAAGTCCTCTTCTATTGCTTTCGCTGCTTTTATATATATATACATATACATATATACACATACACATATACATATATATACATATATACACATATACATGTATATATGTGGATATATGGATATTTTTCTTTTGCCAGCCTGGCCGTTTCCATCACTGCTCTTACAGCGACAAATGGAGATGCTGTTAGTCCAAAAGTGACTACCGTGAGCCAGTATTCCTTCAATCTTTTATTTGAGTCCTCTCTCCACAACAATCTTTGTAAATTCCATTGTTCCCTGGCAAGTCTGACCTGATTGAACATTTTCCTGAAATCCATCCAATCCTCCTGACAAATACAAAAAATAATATATGTGTACATCCTGTACCATATTTAAATCTGTACGTCCTGTACCGAAAATTATAAAAAAAATATAATTTTTAAAAATCCAGCCAATCATCCTGACAAATATAAAAAATAATATATGTGTACATCCTGTACCATATTTAAATCTGTACGTCCTGTACCAAAAATTATAAAAAAAATATAATTTTTAAAAATCCATCCAATCATCCTGACAAATATAAAAAATAATATATGTGTACATCCTGTACCATATTTAAATCTGTACGTCCTGTACCAAAAATTATAAAAAAAAATATAATTTTTTAAAAATCCATCCAATCATCCTGACAAATATAAAAAATAATATATGTGTACATCCTGTACCATATTTAAATCTGTACGTCCTGTACCAAAAATTATAAAAAAAATATAATTTTTAAAAATCCATCCAATCATCCTGACAAATATAAAAAATAATATATATGTACATCCTGTATCATATTTAAATCTGTACGTCCTGTACCAAAAATTATAAAAAATATAATTTTAAAAATCCATTTACTCCTCCTGATAAATATAAAAAAAATAATATATGTACATCCTGTATCATATATAAATTTGTACGTCCTGTACCAAAAATTTTAAAAAATATAATTTTAAATGTCCGCATATACTGCTATTCTATTTCTCGCATTATTGTTTCATGCAGATCCTTCTGCAGTTTCGGCCCAAGCATTTGAATGTCATTGAGTGATAACCCAGTATCCGTTTTACAACTTGCGTCATAAACAATCCTGTTATCCTTTGGTATACAATGGTGTGGTATGTAATACACCATTTCTCCTTGATTTGGTCAATTTTTTCTCTCATTTTAGTGATATAGGTATTCCTCATCTCCGGATGTCTTCCAGACGCTTTTCCAAATAGAAAAAATCGCTTCAACGCTATTTCTCTGGAGCTGCCTAGCTCTCTGATTTCCGGTTTTATTGGTATCCTTACAATGAACCATCCTGATTCGTCTCTCCTATGCTTGTCTTTGAAATGCTTTTCTACTAATACTTCCTCTTCCGAATATTTACTCTCTGTTCTTATTTGGTCTTGTTGCCATAATCGTTCCAATAGTTTATCCTGGCAATTTGTGCTCCCGCACTAAACTATGACTTACCACATTTGGTTGTGACCCTGTATCGAGAAACCCTCTTATAGGTCCGATACTATAATTTTCCCCCACCAGCCTTACTAATATAGTTGGCATAAAAAAAATGTTTCCTGCCTAAAGAATATTGAAAGTCCGTGGAATATAGTTCAAAATTTGATTTATTTATTTTTCCCAATTTTTTGTTTTTTTGAATGTTTTTGGGTCTCCTGCTTGGTCCTCCAGCTTCCGTTGGCTTACATTTACTTGGGGGTAGCTCCGGCTTCCCCCGTCGCTCCTGCAGCTCCTGCTAATGGTTGGTCATCCTTGGCCGTTCTTCGCAAGTGCTGACGAAAAACTTCTGCCGTCCCATAGTATTCCTCTTCCATTTCCGCCATCAGGTCCTCCAACTCCGTCAGAGTTCCCTCGTCCGCGACTTCTACCAGGGCCAAAAATTGCCCGTTGGCCTTTTCCCACAATTCCAGTAGGTGGTCGCTGCGGAGTAATATAGCATCCCTTGATGCTACGGTCACCTCCTGGGATTTAGCATAATTTGTTATCCTTGATATACCCTTCCTGGTAGCTTGGAACAGCCTGTCCCCTGCCGCCTGGCCATCCTTCCTTTGTTTCGATGTAATTTCCGAGTTGTCCTTCCTGGAGCCTCCTGATTTGTTTGCGCCTGCAACTATATGGAGAGAAAAACCCAAAAACTCGTATTACTGCTTTTGCTTTTCTTTTCCGAATACCTAGCTTCAACTCTAACAATCCTATTCCTGAAATATACCTATATGTTTTGTTTTTCCAATGCACTTCCTGTGCTACACTTATTCCGTACTTTCCGTACTCCAGACTCCCAAAAAAAATTATTGACTCCTCACCCATCCTGAGCTTATGATGTTTCCAATTCCATCCTGGAAAAATTTTGTTTTTTTTTTTTTTTTAAATTGACTATACACCTCCTGTGTTGATAATTTTGTTCGCAAGGCAAAATTCCTCCTAAATCCCTTCCTGGAATTTTTAAATTTATTTTACACCTCCTGTGCTAATAATAATGTTCGCAAGGCAAACTTCCTCCTGAATCCCATCCTGGAATTTTAAAATTTAATATACACTGCCTGTACTTATAATTACGTTCGCAAGGCAAAATTCCTCCTAAATCCCATTCTGGAATTTTATAATTTATTTACACCTCCTGTGCTAATAATTTTCCACCTACCTAATAAAACAAAATTTAAAAACTCCTTTCCCATCCTGGGATTTTATAATTTATTTTACACCTCCTGTGCTAATATTTTCTCCTAAATCCCATCCTGGAATTTTTTTAAATTTATTAACACCTCCTGTGCTAATAATTTTCCAACCTACCTAATAAAACAAAATTTTAACTCCTCTCCCATCCTGGGATTTTATAATTTATTTACCCCTCCTGTGCTAATAATTTTCCACCTACCTAATAAAATAAAATTTAAAAACTCCTTTCCCATCCTGGGATTTTATAATTTATTTTACACCTCCTGTGCTAATATTTCCTCCTAAATACCATCCTGTAATTTTTTTCAAAATTTATTTAATTTAATTACACCTCCTGTGTTAATATTTCCTTCTAAATACCATCCTGGAATTTTTTCAAAATTTATTTAATTTAATTACACCTCCTGTGTTAATATTTCCTTCTAAATACCATCCTGGAATTTTTTCAAAATTTATTTTATTTAATTACACCTCCTGTGTTAATATTTCCTTCTAAATCCCATCCTGGAATTTTTTCCAAAAATTATTTTATTTAATTACACCTCCTGTGTTAATATTTCCTTCTAAATCCCGTCCTGGAATTTTTCCAAATTTATTTAATTTAATTCTACACCTCCTGTGTTAATATTTCTATTTTGATTATCTATAGACGTCCTGTACCACAGACAATAATATTTCCCTTGAACTAGTTCTCCCGAAAAAAGTCCCCCGTACCTTAAATTCCAAATAGGTAGGTATAATTCCTTAAACTAAGTTTCCATTGTCATTTCTTAAACTAATTTCCCTTTTTCGTCATTTCCTAAACTAATTTCCCTCGGGTTTAGTCCTAACTAAACGTACTCACTACACAAACCAAAATAATGTTCCTTATCATATACATGATCAACATTAATTTCCCCCAAAAATTCCTTATCTCGTATACACACCAAAAATAATTCTCCCCTGAGCTAACATTTTTCCACCATCACACTTCACCACACGCACATATTATAATTATTATTTTTTTCTTTCGACGAGATAAAAATGATTATTCCCATACCTTTAGGTTTATTTTTCTTTTCTTCCATGGTTTTATTGTCTTTTCTCCTGGTATATATGTAATTAGCACTTTTAATATTATTAATTATTTGTTTTTCTTCTCTTTTTTAATTTTCTTTGCTCACTAGTTCTCAACTTCACCGGCTGTTGGTTTACGCGAAACTAAACGAAAACCTCTCTCCCTCTTTTTAATAAGCTGTGGTGGCAGTGCGTTGGTAGTGGTGGTGGTAGGTAACCTTCCCGCTGGCTATGGCTGACCGGTTTTTTTGTGATGTTTATCTGTAAACATCTTTTCATTGTTTGGATTTTGCCATTCGCAATATGTACAGATGGACTTATTGCAATCGAATGCAAAAAAAAATCACCAGTCTGTGTGGTTGTAAGTCACACAGACGGACAATTTAGCCGCAAAAAAACGCAAATGATTGCCAATCTGTGTGGTTGTAAGTCACACAGACGGACAAATTCAACGCAAAAAACGCAAATTATTGCCAATCTGTGTGGTTGTAAGTCACACAGACGGACAATTTTAACGCAAGGCAAAAAACAAAAAACTACAGATATGACCAATATGTGCGGTTGTAAGGCGCACAGATGGACACATCCGAATATCTTTATTTAATCGATATATTTGTAAATTCAAATTGATCGAACTGTACATTTGTATGATGTACAGCCGACCATGATAGCTTCATAATTTTCTGGTACACTCCTGTGCCCGTATCCCTTTTCCTCCTGGACTCCTGTGGTGCCTATATGCGGATGGCTCCAGTCTCCTTGGCTCCTGCGTCGCATGGCCGATCCCTCTAGCGCATGTGTATTTGTGTATTTCACTCGCGTGTGGTTCCATAACCATAGGTCGCTTTGATTTTTTTTCTTTTTAATTTTTTCACTCCCGTGTATTTCCGTTTTTTTTTTGTGCACTCCCGTGTATATATCCATAGGACTTTAATTCGATCCCGGCTCGATTGACCATAATGTTCCAACCATTGTTTTCCGTTCGAAATAAAACACGAAAAATTTTTCTGTGGGAAAAATTATTGTAAAAAAACCCACATTTATTTTCCGATTTCGATACAATGGCCAGAACGACCTCTCGTTTAGACTGAGTGAGAGCGACTGACTCTCATTTTCATATATTTAGCAGAAGACATGTTTTATACATATATATATACAAAATAAAGAAGAACTATACGTATGGCCAGTGTTGCCATACGTAACAGTCGTTGTCCACTTAAGGCCAGGTTAATAAAATTAACACCTATTTCCGTTATTACCTATCATTTATAGCCAAAAACTAAAAAGGCAGTTTTCTTCGAAGCCTTTTATGTATATTAGGTACATAAACAAAGTTAGGGAAATAAAAATTGTTAGAGCTTTTTTATGCAAATTAGAAAAAACTTAAAATTTTTGCCAAAACCTAGTGGGGCGTTGTATTGGAGGCACTATTTAAAAAGGAGTAACTGAAAATTTGGTGAAAACGAAGTCTCAATAGGTGTTTTCCCATTACCAATGTCTAATAGATATTGCATTTGAAAAAACTTCCGCCGATATTTCATTTTATGTCACCACTATCAATGGGTAATTATTGTTAAATGTTAACAACCGTATTTTCTTAGAAAATAAGTAAAATAAAGTGCACGACTAGGTAGCACGAACTTGCTCTAATGTATGACAGTGGTATGTGGTATTGGACAAGGCCATAGCCAGAAAAATATTTCGGTGGTGGGGGGGGGGGGGGGGGGGTATATTTATTCCATACACCAATCAGTGTGTTGTGTACTTGTCTGAACGAAAACTTAATGTTTGACCTTGAAAATCATTTTGTTAAAATATTATCTACCGACCGCTTCGTATTCATTGCTTTAAATGTTCAAGGTTTCACAAAATATTAGTAAAGTGAAAAAGAGATGTTTCTTTTTCGAAACGTAATACATATTTACAATGCGGTAGTTAACAAAAGCAATAATACACCAATTTTGTTTGTTTTACTGTGTCTAGTGCATACTTACTTACTATCAAAACAGAGTGTGTTTTTCTCAACCCAACAGCACAGTAGCCGTAGCGGTAGGGGTACTTTTATACTCTAGCCAACATAAATGGTAGATTTATAAAGTAATGACGCGTCTTATGAGGAAGGTTTTTTTTAAATCAGTAGCGTGCACAACACTAAATTGAAGGAAACCCCCCATACAAATTGTTTACCCACCAATGAATTTTCAATTGTATGTGACGTAGATCCTACAAGTCTTATTCAGAGCACATCTGAGTGTGCAGGTTCACTGATAAACTGTTTCAAAATTCAACACCTATTAAATTGATATGCATTCAGAGTAGCCGGTGTCCTTTTAATAACTCGTTCAACTTATTTTTCTTGGGTTTCTGTTGATGAGCTTTTGATTAAGAGCTTTAAAAAGAAGTTCTTAATGATCAATGTTGTCCTGGAGTGGAGTGCGTAGATCTTGTTTTCATCTTAATCATTTCTTTTAATTTGTGGAAAATTCGTTAAGATGCAGAAACAAAATTCTAAGTTCTTTTCTTTAAGGAAAAAGTTTATTTGCGTAGGTTTTCGTAGCACGCGGTCAGTTTGTTGGTATTTCCTGTGTTTTTCGTAACTTGGATTGTGATGTTAATGTGAAGTTAAGTGTTTTTATGTGCGAAGTGTATATCTAAAAGGTGTTTTTTTTGCGTTTTGTGCAATCTGTGTTTTTAAGACTGGTGACATTTTAAGAATTGGATGAGTATTTTAGTTTTAAGTTATTTATATTTTTAAAGTCGTGTATTTTTGTGTGTTTCCAAATAGCTTCCAAATCATCAAAAGCGACAACTTAGTAACTTACTAACTAATAATATATTGTGTTATTATTGATATTTAATAATAGTCCAGTAACTTTATACATAACAGCATGCGTCAAATCCGGTAGTTCTGATTTTTTGCAGACTACATAAAAGATAAGTATACAATAAAAGTTAATAAACAAGTTTATTTGAACGGAAATTGATTAATATTCAAAATCAAAAAATTAAGTTAATTAAGGCCACTTAAAAGGTCCAGGTTGAGGTTCGTCCGTGTCTTGAACGACGTATTGAGATGTCATATCTCCATCAGGAGATGGAGATGAATCGTCGACGTCTTGTGCCCGCAAGTCATCCTCCATTTCGACATCAGACAGATCGTCGCCTTCTGGGATCAGGTATATTGTCACAAGAGGCCCCGCTGCAGTGCCTGAAGACTGATGAGCATTTTAATCTTGCCTTCCTGCAGCTGCACGCGTTCCCACAACCCTTTGTGCAGCCGCAAGAAATCATCTGCAAAAGGTGTTGTGGGGCTGCATCTCTGGTCATCATTTTGGGGTTGAGGCCTTGTGGCGTGGAATTCCACCCAAGGAGAGAGGGTTCAGTGTGACTCCCAACCACGCCTGTACCTGTAAGAAGATTGTACCTACAATGAGAAAAGAAAATGATAAATGATATGTAATGTGTATTATTGATGCAAGGACAAATTTTTACCTGATGGTATGTCCGCAAGGAGTGAAATCGAGCAGAGTCTCGTGTAGGAGGTAACCTGGCTAGATTGAAGACGGCTTTCGTTAATCCCTGGCGAATATTTGCTACGGCAGCTCGTCAAGGTTATGGGTTTTGGGGTTTCCTCCGTATAGAGCAATTATGACTCGATCTCCTGCTGCTGCTATCTCGCCAGATGTAGAGTTGGTGTCGAGAAAAATCGCAGCTTGCTTTTCAACGTCCGGATTTTTTTTCGACTATGGATATAATTTGCTTCTTCCCTAAAAGAAGCAGGATGTCGAGTCACACAACCACTTAAGGCATGGATGAAGAGGAAAAGCTCTAGTTTCAAAGAGGATTTTGAAGAAGCGATGCTGGAATACATGGCATCTGATGCTTTGCCTCTTCCACATTTATTGTGAAATATTTCGAGTTGGTTTGAGACCGCAGTAATATGATCAGCAGTCAATGTCCTTTAAGGATATAATCGCCAAAATTTGCAAACAACCCGGGTTTTTCACGGTTTTTTCGATTTTCGACCTCGGCGCTCGAGGTCACAAACTTGGATTATTCATTAGGCTAACACCATAAACAAGTCTGCAAAAAATCAGAACTACCGGATCTTACGCATACTATCCCATGCATGCAGGCGACAAAGTTACTGGACTATAAGTGCATTTATATATATTTTTTTATTTTTTTAGTATGTATGTACTTTTATTTAAAAGATGAATTAAAGAATATTTTTTTATATTTGTATATTAATCTTAATAAATAAAACATTTGTTTTTGTTAGTTTTTTTTTATAAGGGATTAAGCCTACTGGGGATGCCCTACAAAAACGAGCATTTTATCTCAACACTTGGTGGTGTGGAAAAAGATGATTTGGTATATTTTTTAATAAATAAAACAAAGCACCTAAATGAAATTTCAATCTTAAAAAAAGAACGGTAACCCTACATAAAAATTTTTCAGATTGTTGCTTATTTAAAATGCTTACTACGGAAACCCTTTAAGAGCTTTTGTATGAAACACCCTTGAGAGTGCGAATGAGAGACAAACATCCCTATCTTCCCTGTACCGCCGATTAATGTTGAACAGAGTATAATTTCATTCTGCCTATGCTTGTGGATGAATTTTTATTTTGCATTGGAAATGTGTATGTAGAAGTAAAAATTAAAAAAAAGTCAACGATGGATTGCTCATTGCTTTTTGTCTATTGCTGGCGAGAGAATAATAACGAAGTTGAAAACTAATACACACAAGGACACCATTTGTTTATTTGGAAGGGAAATAAAAATATACTGTAATATACATATTGTTTCATGTAGGTACATACCTATCTATATATATACTAAATTTCCTTGAGTTGTTTAGAAAAACATCACGTGGAATCGAAGCAAAAGTTACCTGGCAGCCTGGGGCTATGTGGCGTTTGGGGTTATATTTAAAAATTGTCAGAATTACCTTACTAAATTCATGTTATTTGGGGTTGTTTTTGAAAACTGTCAGAGATACCTTACGAAATTCATCAAAAATTATGCTGGTACTACGTCGGCTTAAAACTAAAATCAGAAATTTTGAACATAATCAATAATTATTTGGTACAAATTTTATACTGAAGCGGGAAAGTATGATTTACAGATGCATTTAAAAAAAATCGGGTGGTTCAAACCCCTGTGATCCCCCCCTAGCTACGGCCTCTGCCCGGACAGCTAGTTAAAATATATGTTGGTGATTTATTGGTTGTCTTCAGGTCTTAAAGTAAAGTATTTATTGGGTTTACCACGATATCTAGAAAGAAAATTTAGAGCAAAAATAAAATCTAAAAAGCGAAAATCTAGAATGGAAAAAATCTAGAATTAATATAAATTTTTTAAACAATGGTTACAATTACAAGAATTTCTAAAGTAGAATCAAATAGCGTAAGACAATATTTGCCATGTACCCAAAATGTTAACAGATATGGTAGGTAAATATACTTTAGTAAAGTAAGGCATGGTCACTTACCACAACGTATGCAGACAAATTTAATATGCAAGTGAACGAAATCATAACAAATCAAAAGTACCTAGGTATCTAAAAATTGAGATTAATGTATTCATGTTTCATAAAAGAGCTAATAAATAATTGCTGTGGTATGGTATAACTACAGTAATATAAATCAACAACAAACATATCGTAGTGAAAAATCCAAATGAACTTTCAAAAAGGTTAAAGAAAACCTAAATTTTTTTTGTCTAGATCTATTGTATTCTAGATGTTCCTCTTTCTGGATTTTTTTCACATCCCAGTTTTCTTCTGCTTCTAACGGGTGATTTTTTAAGAGGTTTAGAACTTTAAAAAAAAAAAAAACACAAAAAATTCGAAAAAATGAATGAAATATTTATTTGAATCGATAGTTTGAACCTTGCAATTTAATGTTTAAAGATAATTTCATGCAAATGTTGACCGCGGCTGCGTCTAAGGTAGCCCATCCGCTGAGTCCAATTTTGGCATACTCTTTCACACATATCGGCCGGTATCTCACGAATGAATGCATGGATGTTGCGGGCTTGTCCCTATAGACATTAGCCTTGACATACCCCCACAAAAAATAGTCTAATGGTGTCAAATCGCACGATCTAGGCGGCCAATTGACCGGCCCGAAACGTGAAATTAACTGTTCACCAAACTCGCCTCGCAATTGCGCTATTGTTTCGCGTGCTGTGTGGCATGTGGCACCGTCTTGTTGAAACCACATATCATGCAAGTCAAGAACTTCTATTTCGGGCAAAAAAAAGTTTGTTATCATCGCTCGGTAGCGTTCACCATTGACAGTAACGCTGCGATTCGCATCATCTTTGAAGAAATATGGCCCAATAATGCCGCCGGCCCATAAACCGCACCAAACAGTGGCTTTTTCGGGATGCATTGGTAGCTGTTGCAATGCTTCTGGCTGATCTTCACTCCAAATGCGGCAATTTTGCTTATTTACGTACCCATTCAACCAAGAATTAGCCTCATCGCTGAACACAATTTTTCGATATTTCGACATTTCGAACCGAGCACGAATTTCGATAGTAAAATTCAATAATTTGCAAGCGTTGTTCATTTGTAAGACGATCCATGGTTAAATTGCAAACCAAACTGAAGCTGTTTGACAGTGACACAAGGTACTAAACACACGTCAGCTGTCAAAACCAGTGTTGCCAAAACCAAACCAGCCAAAAAATCACCCGTTATATTTTAAAAATGTATATACCTACATATATTTTTTTTTAAAGATGTGTATATACATAGTTAAAAGCTAGGATCAAAAGTCAATTAAAACTCAAACAAAGGAAAAGCAAAATAGGATTCAGAACATCAATATTGAAACTCCAATGTTTACCAAAATCTCTTTACCCAATTCAACGTCGCCTGTTGCTTATAAATTTATTTGGTTCACCTTTTTACACAGCAATTGCACTGTACATTTCCAGTTCCTCAAAACCCACACTTTTGTTTCAAAAGCAATAAATGTTATTTTCATTAATTCACTAGCATTCCCGTTCACCATGAAAGGGAACGAATTACATTTCGAAACAGGACCAGTATTTACAGAATACAGAGTATTGAAAAGGAAACCAACTTTTTTTTGGTATACAACTTGCATCAGTTTCATTTTCTTGTTTCCTGGCACTCCAAAACCGGAAACTAACATTTGGAATTTATATTTACCATCATGTAAAAATATCGATAACCCACGATCCCCACCAAAGAAACAGCAAAATCCTCCACCTATTACCCTGTGATTTCAAAATGATAAATGTGAACCAATTTCATGACCATGTAATCGTTATTACATAAAGAACGAGGAAATAAGGAGCAAAAAACCGGTTACGGAAGGGAGGATTCAAGTACACATTTTCGGAAAGGAAAAGCAGAGATTTCTGCGGTTCAATTATTCTATTCGTTTATTTCCGCTTTGCCAAATAGTATCATAAAAACTTACAGTAACTGTAAGAACATTGAAAATTGCATTTTGTGGAAAACCATTTAGAAAAATAGGACGGAAAGAGGATAAAATGCAACCCAATCCACCCTATCAACTATCTTTTAAAAAAAAAAAATTGAAAACATCATCAAGGGAAAGAACTTCCATATTGTGTTATATGTTATAGTGTCCTTACCAAAACCTAAATGCCAAAATATATACTTACAATATCTTTTATTTTTTATTTTTTATTGTGATAATAACATTATGTACATACATTATCCTCAATCAAACATTTTGTTATAACAGGGTATTTATAGTAATGGGGAATGTCTTCGTAAGGGTGGAGATTTTTTCGTGTGCTTTTTTTATTCTAGGAAACCGTTGTCGTCGGTCGTCTAATAAAAAAGGGTGATTCCACCTGTTTTGTGTTCAAATCCCACATGACTTAGTGATGGGGCTTCTAAATTTTTTTTCTTTTGACTTAGCTGACTACACAAAAGGCCCTCACCACCAAGATCGGGGGATCTAATTTACACATAAAAAAAGGCATCATTCTTCATTTTTGACACCTTCACTGATGTTGTGTGCAAAGGTTTCGTTTCCAGATGTGGCAAGGTCTTTTTTCTTACAAAAAGGGTAATATTCTTTCGTTAAGCTTCTTACAATGTGGTGATTTTGGCTTTGTTCCTTTTGTACCGAAGAAGATAAGCAACCAACGATGAGATATAAGAAAGTGAATTTTTCTATCCCAATTTATTATTTTCTTTTTCTTATACAAATATTATCCCTTACTTTTAGACCCTACACCTATATAAGATGTAAGGTGGTATACACAAGACATCATGATGAATGAAAATTCGTTTTTTATTATTTTATGTAGGTATCTCTTCTTTACGTTGAAAACATGGTTTATTAGATGTTTTCTTTTTTTTTTTAATTATATCATTTTTAAAAGAATAAAAAGGTGATTATGTAGTTGTTTATGGGATTTTCTTCCTAATTTTTAGCAGATACTTTTCCTTGAAATTGGATCTTAACTTGGCTTGATGGACGGACGGTGGAAGCCAAAAAGCGAGTTTTTGCAGAAATGATAAAATTGTAAAGACATTAACAACCTAATTTATTTATGTCAATTGTTTTGTCTTGATCTTTCAATCTGGTAGTGGAATTATAATCATATTTAATGGCACCTTTGCCGTTTTATTGTTCTTGTATAAAACATTTTAATTAGAAGTGACTACCTATACAAGTATATAGACTAAAAAATGTTATTTCTTGTAGCTTCTGGTAATAAATCTAAATTAGTACCTACCTACCTGAATCCTATGTCACAAAATGTTTTCAACTACCGCATCAGAGCACATAGTAATCATTGAAATCACCACTCTTTGTAAAATCCCTTAAAACCTACATATCGACTATGCCTTGAGAGTTTTAAAGATGCAGGAGGAAAGATATCAAAAGTGATAGTGATAATGATGATTACCATGTATGTAATACAGAGGATGTCTTTGCTTCGAGAAACTAAAAGAACTACGTAGATGTCCGTGAAATTAGCACAGCAAATGTTAGCATCTCTACTTTTTTTTTTTGAGTTCTTGTCGCATGCACATGAGTTCTATTGTTCCTGATAGTTTTCCAAAATAGTTCTGCATGATTTCTTGAAAAATCATATACCTACATATGTATAAATATTTTTTCGGGTGTAAGAAACCCTGTCTACTAGGAGTTCCTCATACCTTAAAAAAAATATTTTTTTGAAATTGAGGCATACAAGAAAATTGAATTTACATAAAAAAAAAATTACACGTATGCCCAAAAAGCTAAGTAACCCAAATTGTGATGGTAAATTTTATTTTTTTTGATTTCAACGGCTTGTCTGAATATGTTTCCAATAAAATCCAGACATTTTTAACTTCTAACACTATTCTATCGGAAGTTACGAAATTTTTTCCTAATTTGTAAAGTGCTTTTTCACGACTTTTTGGTAAATGACCTTGGGATGCTGGCTTTTTTAGGAGTTCCAGCTCATTTATCTATTTCAACATATAGATATAGTGTGTTTACAAAATAATCCGTGAAGTCCCCGTTTCTAACGCTTTTCTAACAAAAAATGATTTTTTAATAATTTTTAGAACGCAAATATTTACATTTTTATATTTTGTATTTTTTTTATTTTTTTTTATGAATTAATTGCAAACAGAGTATATTATTAAATGGGGGCTTATTTTTGTTTTCGTGGAAACAGTTTGACGTTTTTTTGAACTATCTGTCATATTTGTACCAAAACTGCCCTGCTAAACCAAATGCGCTGAAATGTTCTCGATCTTGGTCGAAATGAAAAACCCGAGCAAGCAAATGGTTTTGCCAACTTTAGTAACTTTAGTTATAGAGCTTATATAATGAACTTTTATTGAATCTTTTAATTTGTAAAAAGGATCTGTTGTCAATGAGGAGTCGATGATAATGTGCGCCCCCCCCCCCCAAGCTCAGTTATATTTTTAGTTTAGGATTTGCAATTGAAGCAAGTTCTATAAGTTGCAAAGTTCACTTTTACAAAATTACTCTATTTGAATTTAAAATCGCCCTTAATCGAAAAAATCAAAAGAGGTAGAAATAGGAACTCCATTGATTATTTTGTAAACACATAATATCTATATGTTGAAATAGATAAATGAGCTGGAACTCCTAAAAAAAGCCAGCATCCCAACGTCATTTACCAAAAAGTCGTGAAAAAGCACTTTACAAATTAGAAAAAAATTCGTAACTTCCGTTAGAATGGTGTTAGAAGTAAAACATTTTAGTATTTTATTGGAAACATATTTAGCCGTTTAAATCAAAAAAAAAAATTTATAATCACAATTTGGGTTACTTCCTTTTGGGCATACGTGTAATTTTGTTTTATGGAAATTAAATTTTTTGTTTTTATTTTTTCTGTCTGAATTTCAAAAAATTATTTTTTTAAGGTATGAGGAACTCTTAGACAGGGTTTCTTACACCCGAAAATAATATTTATATATATGATTGTTCGAGAAATAATATATATGCTGGCGTGAAGTTAACATCTCACTTATTTAAATCAATTTTTACTTGCTCTATTGGTTTCGTGCAGAAAAAAAAAATCGAGGATTTAATTTAACCAAACATGACATTACGATGATAGAGAAGCCCAAAAAGGTGGGTTTCGCCATACCGTCCGTCGGTCCGTCGGTCTGTCTGCCTAAACGGCTTGACGGATTTTCTTCAAACTTGGTATATAGCAGTTTGAAGGAAAACGGCTGTCGAGGTTTTTTTCGTTTTAGCCCGGCTGAAACTGGTACCTTTCAAGTAACGGTTTTTTTCATTTTGGATTTGATCGAAAACATCTCTTACGATCTTTATTAAACTCAGAATTTAACTTACCTAAGATGTTTCTAAAAAAAATTGCGTTTTTGTTTTTGGCTCAAATGGTGTTAACGAAAATCAGGTTTAAACGGCTTTTTTTCAAATGGCCATAAGTTTGCAACGGCTTCATTGATTTGACTCAAACTTCGTATGGCGTAGTTCTTAATAGTGTTTTGATGGATGGTGTTTGAGGATGGCTTTGTACATTTTTCAGTGAAGCTTTTCTAAATGGTGGCTCCCATACAACGAGCCGTTCATTTTAATAAAACTTTGTGTGTTATATTTTTTAGTGTTCTTAAGAGAACTGCGTTTTTAGTTTTTGGCAAAAAATGCTAATAACGGAGATCTGGTCTTAACGTCTTGTTTTCAAATGGCCATAAGTTGTCAACGGTTGTATCAAATTCAAACAAACTTTGTTTGGTATAGTTCCATACAACTCTTAATCAGATGGCATTGCATTTTTTCAGTGGCTTTTTGAATGAGAACCACCGCTTAGGTTCTCATACAAAGAGCCACTAGGTTTTTTCCATATTTGTTTGTTTTATCTAATTTACTCAAAAAAGGCTCTACCGATTTTTATTAAACTTCGTATTGTGACGTTGAGAATCAAACAGAGCCCATAAAATCTGAACTTGAAGCTGAGAAAAAGGGCAAAAACCTATAACTTCCAAAATTTTTTTTAACAGGATATTTAGAGCCGTTTTGAAAATAACTGGTAGCTTGCTTTGATGCTTAAATTTCTGTGTATCACACTCCATATTTTCAAAAAAGTGCCTTTAGGGTCGTTTGATTTTCAACGTCACATATATGTATATAGAATGAATTCTAAGAACAAAAATTACACTTAAATACGTAAAATTTTGAAAAAAATTAGTTTTAAAATTATTTTTTCAAATTTTTTTTCAGAATTTTGAGTTTGAAAATTTATGTTTTTTGAACTATTAGTTAAAACAATTAAATTTAAAAATGAAATGAAAGAAGAAGTTTTTGGCTTTCCAAAAAGGAATAACACGGAATTGTAAACGAAGCCGTTGATTTTTAATATTTTTTTTAACAAAATAAGTCAATTTTTCAGAAAATTGCCCCTCCTGGCTAAACGGGGTTGAATAGACCCCCCCTCCTATACGATTTTTTTCTTGTCTCAACTCAACCTACACGCTCTAGCTTTTTGGCACAACGTTCGTGAATCACCCTGTATAGCGTTCTTCAACATAATCTCTGTGAAAAAAATTATTTTAGGATCGATTTCACTGAATCTTTGATGATTTAAAGAGTTGTAAAGATTGAACATTATGCCACACCGATATCTGCCAATAATATGTGTGCTCTGGAACATGTCGGTTAGAGAAGACATATAACAATACTTCATCGGGATATGTCCGAACCCGAGATCCTGAGAGAAATTAGAAGGAGCTTTCTGGGCAGCGACGAAATATATAAATGAAGTTGTTTCAGCGTTCCTTAACTGTGAAGTAAATACAACTTATCTTTACTACTTTTAATTTAATTAGGTATATAGTGATGGAAACCAGTGAATTTAAAGTTTATTTTATCTCATTTATCATTAAAGTAAGTTTATTTAGTTATTTAGATATTTCATTAAATTTGGTTACTTGACACAAAAATTTACCTAATTCATTTAATTTTTTTTCTAAAATAAGGTAAGCAAAATGGACATGAAATATTTTATTAATCACCGTTAGCTTATTAAGCCACCGCGCGTTTTTTTTTTTACAAAAAATATTAACAAAATGTTAAGTAGGTACCTCGAAGTTTAACAATAATTACTTAAAGTGATAGAAAAAAAGTGCACGACTGGGTCGCACGAACTTGCTCTAATGTTTTAAAATGGTCTTGGGGCTTGAGATTTTCGGAAAAAAACATTGCAATCATTTAAAAATCAATAGTTAAAACGTTTTTTGGAGAAAATGAAGTAAGCCATCAGATTTCTTTTAGTTTTCTAAATTGTAAGGAAATTTTTTTCAAAATCGTTCCACCAGTTTTTTTCAAAAAACGGTTTTTTTTGAAAAACTTTTCGAAAACATATTTCAAATTATTTTTGAGTATGCCAATTTCTAGAACTTTATAGTTTTTGCCAGAAAAATAAAATTGAAAAAAAATTGATTACCTAAACCGTTTTTGGAAAAAACTAAAACTAAAATTCAAAAAAACTTTTTTTGAAAAATTTAAAATTGTTTGTTATTTCGTTTATAAAAGGGCTTCTACATTAAAAATTTCATCGAAATTCGTCAAGTGGCTTACGAGAAAATCGGATTTCAAAAAAACGTCCTATGGGAGGTACCGTTATAAGACTTTTCCTGAAAAATAAATTCCAACCAAAACATAAAGTTTGCACAGAAAACATTATTCAGAAAGTTTTATCAAAATCGCAGGAGCCGTTTTTGAGAAAAATTAATTTTTCACTAAAAATCGTATGGCAGGTACCGTTAGTTTTAAAGCTAGAATGCTATTTCCGAAAACCCCTCTGTAGGACGTCATAATATTACTATGTACCAAGTTTGAAGCAAATCGGTCTAGCCGTTTAGGCTGTAGGTGCCAATACAGACAGAGTTGTCGAACCCACTTTTTTCGACTTCTCTATCATCGTAATGTCATGTTTGATTGTTAGAATTTTTTTTTTACGAATGCATAACTTGCCTTATAGTCATGGCCGTCTTAGGCCATACTGGGGCCCTTGAGCATACAAGAATTCGGGACTCTGTTGGAAAGTTAAAAAAGTGCATGAAAAAAATTTTGTATGTATAGATCAAATTTCAATGTAATTTATTGAAATGGAATCGAAAAAAGTAGAGAGTGATATAGTTAACAATGTTTTTCCGTCTCATGTTTTTCCGTCAAAAATACAGCAAGGACGGTTTGCCGATGGCCTCAGTTGCTAGTGCTTGTAAATGTGTCGACTTTGTTAATTCATCGTCGGGGTAGATTAAAGTGTAGTGTAATGTAAAGACGGTTTGCCAACATGCATGGCTTCACTAAACAATTTACAAGTCCGTCCTATAGAACACTATAAAGAACGATGCCAAACGAAGTTTGAGTCAATTCAATCAAGGTTTTTTATTTGCTTAATTCAAGCTCATGTAAAATAATATTAATATTAAGTCGTTGCGAACTTATGGCCATTTAAAAAAAAAGACGTTTAAACCAGATTTTCGTTACGACCATTTAACCCAAAAACAAAAAACGCTTGTTTGTTAAAAATATCTTAGGTTTGTTAAATTCTGAGTTTAATCAAAATCTTTAGAGCCGTTTTCGAGCAAATTCAAAATGAAAAAAACCGTTAAATGAAAGGTACCAGTTTGAGCTGGGCTAAAACGAAACAAAAAAACCTCGACAGCCGTTTTTCTTCAAACTGCTATATACCAAGTTTGAAGAAAATCTGTCAAGCCGTTTAGGCTGTAGCATGACGTGAAAAAGCTCACATCAGCACAGACGCACAGACAGACCGACGGACGGTATGGCGAAACCCACTTTTTTTGGCTTCTCTATCACCGTTATGTCATGTTTGATTAAAACCTTGATTTTTTTTCTGCACGAAACCAATACTTGCCCTATAGAGCAAGTAAATTTATGCTTCAATTATTTAAAATCCAGCACTTGGTAATCAAATTTTATTTAACCGTTCATATATGTATACTCTTAGTTGCTTGCAGGCGGCAAAAGAAAAACAAATATTTATTCTTTTGCAAGAGGAATGTGTCCAAATATATATGTAGTTATTCAACCAGCGGACTAACCAAACCAACGATCCCCCATTTACTTTCGCAGTTCAATACAAACAACAAGTCAAGTGTGCTTGCTGACAGTTAACCCTCCTGAAGACAAATATCCTGCGAGTGATACAATGGGACATGTCATTAATGTGTTACATTCTTACATCAGTCTAACTCGCTTCATTCGCCTTAAAAGGACAAACATCATCGACGCCCCGCAAATCTACTCTCACCGTTAAACTGGAATCAGTAGAAAAGAAAAATATGTACAACATTTAATTAAAAACTTTTCGGACACATCGAGTGCTGGATAAAAGGACAATCAAAGTCTGATAGAAAACACATGTATGGTTGTTTCAGAGAGAACACTAACAACAACATCTAACTAACCACAAAAAGTACGAGTAGGTTTACTGATGAGGGTTTTCTAGGGCTTCAGAACTAACCATTATCAAAACAGAACTTTTCTCTCTCTCTTTTTCTTCCTTTTGTCATCCTGTCGATGTCTTGATGTCGAGATTCCTTCGGCTCAGACAAACACACAACAAACTCCAACTGAGGTGTTTAATCTATAAATTGGACAAAGTTCAAGCAAATATTTGCCCATAATTTTCCCCTCTTGTATGCGGTGGCGGTCGCCTGGTACCGGCCCCGACCCGGTCAGGCAGGATGTGGGATGTGGCGAATGATGTTCTTCTTCTGGAAGACTACTTGAGAATGTTGTTAACAGTTCACATAGTTTCATATAAGATTCTTTGTTGATTGTTGTCATCATGGCCATTTTTGCAATGGATGGGCAATGATTGAATGAAGTTGACTTCGAAGAAGAGAAAAAAGTTCACTTTAGCCATAGTTTGACTTGATTTGTAACTTTAAGCATTTCCTAATACATACATGTAAACATCCTCGCTCCTTCAGACTAATTTATTATTTTCTTTAGCCACAATGTCAATTCTTCCCTTTAACCTCGATAAAATAACTAAGTTCTCAAATTTGATGAAATAAGTTATAGAGAAAGAGAACTTGAGGCTAGTTTGATTTATGTTGTTATATTTATGTATGTATATGTATGTAGTCATGTGCGGCTTAGCATTTATTCACTTTCTTTTGATTACATTATCAAAGTAATAAAATAATTACTTCCATTCTTCTAGTTGTGAAGATTCATATTTCAATTAAGAGTAAAAAAAAAGCAGGTATGCGGTGCCGTGAATTAAGTTCATATGAATTAAAGCCATAATTTCGGGAAACAAATATTTTAAAATCATTCGATCAGTTCTTTCGAGTATGTAACGGTTTTCTTAAAATAGCTTCTTTTCAAAAATGACTTCTAAATTGTTTTTAAGTATTTGAATTTAAAGTTGGTCAAACCATTTCCAACTTATTCAGAAATTGTAAGAAATATTTAACTTTTTAAAATAAACAAAAATATGCTAGTTTCCAAAAATTTTGATTAAAAAGTTAGTTTCCTCTTGTAAGGGAGTTACAACACTATAAATTCCGTCGATATCGGTTGAGTGGCTTACAAGAAAGTCTGATTTCGAAAAAAAAACTTTTCTATGTGAGGTGCCGTTATAAAACCATTCATGAAAAAAATCTTAAATAAAGTGCACGACTGGGTTGCACGAACTTGCATAGCCGTTTGAAACCTTTTAATGAAAGTTCCAGGAAGCTAATGCCCCTATCCACATCTCTAATCTATAGTAAAGTAAAGTAAATCTAGGCCTTGCATCATTCGAAGTTGGTTAAGACGTGGTTTTTGTCTTATTTTAAGGCGTTTAAAATATTCAACATTTTATTCATCATTTTCGCACAGTCCTCATTTCCTTAATTTTGCCTGTAGAGTCGTGCGAATTGGACGCGCGCCTCAAAATAATTCCCTTGTCCGCTGCTGTAATCGCAGAAGATGGTTAGCACGCAGTCTGGAATGCAATACCCAACTGAATCGGATCTTCTTAAAGGAATAACAGTGAATGGGAGGCTATTTCACTTGATTATATAAAAAAATTAGATGACTCTTTACCCAACAGGATGAACGAGGTCATAGTTCACCGCGGTGGAACAACACATTATTAATTCTTATATACGAATATAATACAAAATAAAAATGATCTGAGATCAGTTTCTACCCATTTTCTTACGTTATTCGGCATTTTCAAGGGCGGCGCTAATCAATTGTCGCAAAAAAAAGTGGATTTTTCATATTCAATTCTTTAAAATTCTGTTAAAACGTTATTCATTGAGTTACCAACATCACTTTAATTTCTTTCACTTATAATTTTATAAACTTTCATTAGTAAAAAAATCGTGCTTAGTAGATAAGCTGATATTAAGCTCCAAAAACAAGAAGCATAGGGGGCGCTAATCAGTTGTCGTGCAGTGTACCTATGTATATTAAAAATATTTTCGAAAATTCTTTTATTTTTTACTTGCTCAATAGGGCAAGTATTGGTTTCGTGCAGAAAAAAAAATCGAGGTTTTAATCAAACATGACATTACGATGATAGTGAAGCCCAAAAAAGTGGTTTTTGCCATACCGTCCGTCCGTCTGTCTGTGCGGATGTGCGGATGTGCGCTTTTTCACGTCATGCTACAGCCTAAACCGCTTGACGGATTTTCTTCAAACTTGATATATAGTAGTTTGAAGGAAAACTGCTGTCGAGGTTTTTTTTATTTCGTTTTAGCCCGGCTCAAACTGGTACCTTTCAAGTAACGATTTTTTTCAATTTGGATTTTCTCGAAAACGGCTCTAAAAATTTAGCTTACTTTAAGCATTTGTTACAAAACTGCGTTTTTTGTTTTTGGCTCAAATGGTCGTAACGAAAATCACGTTTTAACGGCTTTTTTTTCAAATAGCCATAAGTTCACAACGGCTTGATTGAATCGACTCAAATTTCGTTTGCCATAGTTTTTCATCGTTTTCTATAGGATGGTTTAATACATTTTTCCCTGAAGCCCTTCTAAACGGTGGCTTCCATACAACGAGCTTAAACTTTGTTTGGTATAGTTTCTTTCAGCTTCCTATCAGATGGCATTGATTTTTTTTCATTTTCTTTGTTTTAAATGGTGGCTCCTATACAAAGAGCCATTAGATTTTGGCCAATTTTTTCGTTTTTTCTAATTTACTCAAAAAATGCTCCCCCCATTTTTATGAAACTTTTTATATAACATATAGAATACTTCAAAGAAAACTGCATTTTTTCATTTATATCAACCAAAAGACGACATCTAAATTTGATATACTAAAGGTAACTTAACGTTAGCTCCTGTATATCGAGTTTTCCAGTTTTAGCCAATTTTTTTTTTAGTTTTTACCAAATTTTTCAAAAATGAGTTGTTCTTATTGATCGAAAAGTTTGTTTTCGTCGTACTATTGCACCCACAGAGCAAGTACGTGCGACCCAGTCGTGCATTTTATTTTGGTTGCTGTCATACAAAGAGCCAATAGCTTTTGGTCAATTTGTTTGTTCTTTTCTAATTTACTAAAAAAAACTATCCCCCGATTTTTAGGAAACTTTGTGTGTAATATATATAGAATGCTTCAAAGAATTGCATTTTTGTTTTTGACTACACATGATAATAGCGAAAATTGGGTGCCATGAACTAAGGCCATACGAATTTATGCCATAATGGCGTAAATTCACATCTAAGTACGAATTAGTGCCATAATCAGGATATGGCCCCAATTCAACTTAAAAGGAGAACTTAAGCCTTATGGCGTTAGTTCATTTTGAAAAATGGACGTTAGGTGGGTGAGGAGAGGGACAAGGAGGCAGACGAAGGGGCAGACGAGGAGGCAGACGAGGAGACAGACGAGGAGACAGACGAAGAGGCAGACGAGGAGCCAGACGAGGAGCCAGGCGAGGGGGCAGAAGAGGAGGCAGACGAGGGGGCAGACGAGGAGGCAGACGAGGAGGCAGATGAGGAGGCAGACGAGGAGGCAGACGAGGAAGCAGACGAGGAGACGGAGGAGGAGACGGAGTGGGAGGAGTCAAGCTGTTGTTATTGATAACAAAATGTCCAGCCCCCTAAATCTGTTTTCAGGAGTTCCCCAAGGATCAATACTTGGTCCATTGCTATTTACAATTTTTGTAAATGATCTCCCGTCTCAGGTTAAATTTTCCTCACTAGATTTGTATGCTGATGATGCTCAAGTAAGGCTTAGCTGTAAGCTTGGAATGATTGAGGATGGTGCAGATAAATTAAATACCGATCTAAGATCCATATTGACCTGGTCAAACGTAAATAACCTGCACCTTAACCCAGGCAAGTCAAAATGCCTAGTCATTTATAAAAATATTCTTGACTACAGCTATTTCCCTGCCTTGTATCTCGGCAATCAACAGCTTGAATATGTCGAAAAAGCTAAGAACCTAGGCATACTTTTCAATCGCACACTAACTTGGGATGATCATATTCAAACGGTAATCGGTAAAATATATGGTTCAATACAAAGCCTCTCCTTACCAAAGCATTTTACTCCCCAGTATATTCGTCTTAGCTTAGCAAAAACACTTATTCTTCCAATCATAACATATGGATGCCAAATAGTAAATAACCATAACTCTGAGACGAAAAGAAACTTAACAGTAGCATTCAATAACGTAGTACGCTATGTATACAATCTCAAGCGATATGACCAGACCATGTGTCAAGCTATACGAACAACATTATTGGCTGTGGTCTTTATGCATATTTTAAATATTTTCCCCTTAAAACACTGAATAAAGTAATAGCCAGTAAGGAACCATCATACCTCTATGAAAAGATACAGTTCACAAACTCGTCTCGGTCAAGATTTACCAAGATTTACTTGTAGGAACTCGGAACGTCAGTTCTTTGTAAATGTTATCAGGCAGTGGAACAGTTTGCCCTATGACATGAGAAGACTTCGTGGCACTACGCAGTTTGATGCGGCACTACTCAGATACCTGGCCGTATATAGAAATTAAAAATTAAGTTAGAGTACTTTCCTAATAGCTAACAAGAAAAAGTACCTAAAGTAATTTTAAAATAAAACACAATATTTTTATAACTTGTCATTTTTACCTTGAATTTGTATATAGAATGTAATTTTATCCAAATTAATTAATTTCTTCATTAACTTTTACTAATAAATTTTATAGGCGAAAAGCCTATTGTAAAAGATTCAGTTGAATAAATAAATGAAATGAAAATGAGACAGACGAGGTGGCAGACGAGCAGGCGGCCTGCTCGTCTGCCTCCTCGTCTGCCTCCTCGTCTATCTCCTCACCCACCTTACATCCGTTGTTTTCTTGTACTAACTGTACCCCAGAGATCAAAACATTTTATGGCATTAGTTCACATTGGACTTATGGCTATAGTTCTCATTTAAAAGTGAATTAAAACCATATCTTGGATATGGTGCTAGTACACACTTAAATGTGAATTAACGCCATTATGGCCTTAATTCGTTTGGCCTTAGTTCATGGCACCCAATTTTCGCTATTATCATGTGTAGTCAAAAACAAAAATGCAATTCTTTGAAGCATTCTATATAAATATTATAAATATTACACACAAAGTTTCCTAAAAATCAGGGGATAGTTTTTTTTCAGTAAATTAGAAAAGAACAAACAAATTGACCAAAACATATTGGCTCTTTGTATGACAGCAACCAAAATAAAATGCACGACTGGATCGCACGTACTTGCTCTGTGGGTGCAATAGTACGACGAAAACAAACTTTTCGATCAATGAGAACAACTCATTTTTGAAAAATTTGGTAAAAACTATAAAAATTTGGCTAAAACTGGAAAACTCGATATACGGAAGCTTACTTTAAGTAACCTTTAGTATATCAAATTTAGATGTCGCCTTTTGGGTGATATAAATGATATAAATTTCCGCTTATGGCCAAATTAATAAATCTGATATTACCAATTTCCGCCATTATCATGTGTAGCCAAAAACTAAAAATGCAGTTTCCTTTGAAGTATTCTATATATGTTACATACAAAGTTTCATACAAATCGGGCGGGGAGCCTTTTTTGAGTAAATTAGAAAAAACGAAAAAATTGGTGGCTCTTTGTATGGGAGCCACCATTTAAAAAAGAGAAACTGAACAAAAATCAATGCCATCTGATAGGAAGCTGTAAGAAACTATACAAAACAAAGTTTGAGTGAATTCGATGCAACCGTTGACAACTTATGGCCATTTGAAAAAAGTCGTTAAGAGCAGATCTCCGTTATTTGCATTGTTAGCCAAAAACTAAAAACGCAGTTCTCTTAAAAACACTAAAAAATATAACACACAAAGTTTAATCAAAATCGTTAGAGCCATTTTCGAGCAAATTAGAAAAAAACCAAAAAAAGTTGGCTAAAACTCAAGGGCTCGTGTATGGAAGCCACCGTCTAGAAAGGCTTCAGTGAAACATTTATTGAACCATCCTATAGAAAACGATGAAAAACTATGTCAAACGAAATTTGAGTCGATTCAATCAAGCCGTTGTGAACTTATGGCTATTTGAAAAAAAGCAGTTAAAACATGATTTTCGTTACGACCATTTCGGCCAAAAACAAAAAACGCAGTTTTGTTAGAAATGTTTAAAGTAAGCTAAATTTTGAGTTTAATCAAAATCGTTAGTGCCGTCTTCGAGCAAATCCAAATTGAAAAAAAACCGTTACTTGAAATTTATCAGTGTGAGCCGGGCTAAAACGAAATAAATAAAATGCACGACTGGGTCGCACGAACTTGCTCTAATGAGTGACAGTGGTTTAGGGGCTTGAGATTTTGATAAAAATACAAATTTCAAAATTCTTAAATAAATACTTAAACTAATTTGAGCTGAAAAAAAAGTACGCCATTTTATTTCTTGGAAAAATTTGAATTTATGAGAAAAAATTTATAAAAATCTGTGGAGCGGTTTTTGAGAAAAAAAGTTTTTTTTTTGAAAAACTTTTTGAAAAAAAATTTCAAAAAAAAAAAATTAAAAACGCCAGTTCATAGGTATTCAGCAAATACATTTATTTAAAATTTTTAGAAAAAAATTTAATAAGCCGTTTTCAAAATATTAATTTTTTTAATTTTTTTTTTAAATGCAATACAAATTAAGCTACCTACAGCTATATGTGTGTGAAATTTCGAAAGAATCGGTTGAGTCGTTTTCGAGATAGTCGAAAGCAAAAAAAAAACGGTCCTATGGAAAGTACCGTTCTTAGCCATTTTTTAAACCTTTTTTTTTCAGTCATATTATTACCTAAAAAGCAACACTGATTTTTTTTAAATCGAAATCGTTAGAGCCGTTTCTGAGAAAACTAAGCTTTAACGTAACGGTTGTATGGCAGGTACCGTTATTTTTTAAGCTAAAAGCGCTTTTTCACGTCATGCTACAGCCTAAACCGCTTGATGGATTTTCTTCAAACTTGATATATAGTAGTTTGAAGAAAAACTGTTGTCGAGGTTTTTTCACTTGCGATTATAGGTACTATAAGGCAAGTTATGCATTCGTCGAAAAAAAAAGTTTTGAGATAACAATCAAACATGACATTACGATGATAGAGAAGACGAAAAAAGATGGTCTAAAAATTCTGTCCGTCTGTATGTCTGTCTGTCTGTCTGTCTGTCTGTCTGTCTGTATGTATAGACACCTACAGCCCAAACGGGTTGGCCGAATTGCTTCAAACTTGGCATATAGACTTTTTTTAGGTATTATACAGAGGGGAAATTGAATTTTTTTTTAGCTCAAAAATTAACGGTACCTGTCATACAACCGTTACGTTAAAGCTTATTTTTCTAAAAAACGGCTCCAACGATTTCAAATTAAAAAAATCAGTGTAGCTTTTTAAGTACCACCAATCATAATGGCTGAAAAAAAGTTTTAAAAAAATAACTAAGAACGGTACTTTCCATAGGACGGTTTTTTTGCTTTCGACTATCTCTAAAACGGCTCAACCGATACTTTCGACATTTCACACATATATATTGTTGTAGGAAACCCAATTAATACTTCATAGCGATATTTAAAAAAAAATATTTTTTTTTGTATTTTTAAAAGCATTTAAAAAAAAAATTATATTTTGAAAACTGCTTATTAATTTTTTTTTCAAAAATTATAAATAGATGTATTCCTATGAACTGGCTGTTTTGAATTTTTTTTTTTCAAAAACCGCTCTACAGATTTTTATAGATTTATTCTTATAAATTTAAATTTAGCCAAAAAATAAAATCTCGTACTTTTTTTCAGCTCAAATTAGTTTAAATATTTATTTAAGAATTTTGAAAAATTAATTTTTATCAAAATCTCAAGCCCCTAGACCACTGTCCCGCATTACAGCAAGTTAGTGCGACCCAGTCGTGCATTTTATTTTTTCTGCATGAAACCAATATACTTGCCCTAAAAAAATGGCATAGCTATGTTTAATTGTGATATGGTTTCTGGTAAAAAAGGATTGTCATCATCATAATAAAGTAAGTAATAAGTTAGCGGTATAGAACTTAACATATATACATGTGTCCTATTTGAACTAAGGATATCAAACACAAAAGTACTATGTCCTTACATATTTTAATCTTTCTTGAACAATAACGCGGCTAATCCGAAAAACGTTTTATAGGACATTTTTTTCTTGAAGAAATTGAAAAGCCGTTAAAGAATTGTTTATTTTTCATTAGTAGGCTTTTAAAAAGGAATAAGGCCATAACAGACTTGAATATCAAAGCCAATTGAGCTGCCTTAGTATAGAATTATGCACAAACATATCAAAACTTTTTCTCTCTGAGTTTCCCAAAAACAGTAAGAATGGACATAGTATATTTATGTGCTTTAAGATATCGTTTATAGTTCCTAAGGTCGCTGTGATATTTATGATAAAATTTTGAATTCATTAACTATATATCAATGAATTATCCCTTATATAATAATAGCCGGTTGTATGCAATGTTTTTTCGAATCGAATCGAATCGAATCAAATGGTGCTGTTTTCATTTTCAGAGACCCCTAGTGGGTAGTAGCTTTGTTTTTGCTATGCTTTATAAATGCACATCAATGCACATAGAAAAAACATGACATCTGCCGTATAGTAGCTATGCCAAAGTTTACAACCCCATAACTATTCTATGCATATAACTAACTGGAATCTAAGTGGAATCATTCTCTTAATCCAACTGTGAGTTTAAGTGAGCTCTGACCTCTTAATTCTGAGTTCTAAATAATAACGTAAACAACACGTTATTATAATTATAACGTTTCAAAAGAACTTTGTTGTTACAGTTGGAGTGTGATGTTGATGTGAATGTATTTTAAAGAAAATTGATTTTCTCTTTTCCTTTTATTTCCCTTTTTTGACTCTAAGGTTAAGATCGTTTGTAAGAGCATTCTTCATTCACGAAGTCTATGATAATGATAAACAGCATAATATTATATCACCTATCCTCTTTTTAATTCCAATTGGAATTAGGTACATTTTTATCGTAACCTTCACTGAACACTGAACAGAAACCTATACATTTACAAGTATTGTACCGCTCAGGGTAGGTATTCTCAATCTCAATTCTCATGCGATTGATTTCGCCTTAATGAAGAAGAAAAAGAGCATATCATTAACAGACGTGCAAATACAATACAAAACAAACTAGACACTAATCTGCAGGAAGTGACGGGAAGTATTTAGTGCTGCCATTCCTCCATCTTAATAATGCTCAATGAAATTCATAAACACAAAAATTCTTATAAAGCTTTTTTTAACTGCCTGAACTTGAATACTATACTATATGAATACCTGTCAAAACTAAAAAAAAAATATTTGCACATAAATACAGCACACTTTATATCTTTCTGTCCTTTTCTAATCAATTTTCAGTCATGAGCCTTTTGTCAATTGTTTTATGTTCTAAACGATCTCTTATCAGGCATACTTTATATAATGCACATAAGTTTCTTAGTTCAATGTTTATGTATGTACAATGTACATACATATATATTTGTAAAACTCGCATTATAAATACACACGAATACAATGCCATAAGTACCAAGTAGCTATGATCTAAACATATTGCAGCCTGCAAATGTTAGATTTATAAAAGCATCCCATCAATTTACAGTACTATCTTGCATACCTAACCAATCACTTAACTCTCTGAAAGCTTATAGACATAACAATTGCACCCTGATTAAAAATATTAGTTTTAAAACTTTACGTATTTTGTTTGTTGATGTGTCGCCTATATTCTTAAGAAGATTCTAGGTACATACAATTGCCTTATTATTTTGCTGATCAGTAATTGCTTAAATATCTTCAACATGTGAACAACATATGTAGGTATATCGGTTCTTGCCAAAACTTACCAGATAATTCGTTTTGGTACTTTGTATTAAAGGAATAGTATTTTTTTTTTTTACTGTGAAATTAAAATAAATCATAGTTTAATATAATCGTTTATATTTTCCTGCACATAACCGTAATTTTATTCTACTTTGGCTATTTTAAGTATCAGAAGTAAATCTCCATAATGTTTGCATTAGTTTTCAGATTACGTAAGGTCTGTCCTTTGAAATAACACAAACTCATTATGTTAGCGGACAATGTATATTCATAAAGTTTCTTAATCAAAAAAAGTTCATCGTTCAAAACTGAAGGTTTCAATTTGGCACCACTGCGTTGGAGGCATCATAAAAACGAAAATAACACCCTGTTAAAAGGACGGAAAATTCGCCCTGAAAGAAAACGTCTAAAAGAAAGAATATAAAAGAGTATAAAAAAAATCAGTTTACGAACAAACGGATCCGATCAGTGTTTTTGTATCCGACTACTGTTTATTTTTAGTTTTTTCAATTAAAAAGAACAATCGGATGACTACATAGTGTCTTTTGAGATTTTCACCTTTAAAAAAAAAAAAAAAAAAAAATCTGTTTCTCGGGGGAGTTGATGTGATTTCAACTATTACTATTAAGAAAAGTCAATGGTTACCATCCTTATTACTGTACACCACCTTTCAGTGCAAACTATGAGAACCTTATTCAAAGTAGGCGCCATAAATTACCGTCGTTTTCGACGGGTTTTCAGCTAGTTAGAATATAATGACAAGCTGATTTGCCTCGGCAATTTCTAAGCAAAATTGCTTGGTTATGTTGTCCTGAAATAAGTGTTGTGTTGCCAACTGAAAATCTTAAATCTAATGACTCAAAACTAATTGATGATTTGAACTCTCTTGGACTGCGCCAAGATTAACGATGTTTCTAATTGCAATGGGAGAACCTTGGATTTTATTTTTGCAACCTGCGACGAAAATATTTATTTATTTATTTAATTCCTTAAATACTAACGTGAACAAATTTATACTTATTACATAATACTTATAAACTAAGACAACTGTGCTAAGCTGTTAGAGATCAAATTTTTCATTCTCATACATTTTATGTTTTCATTTACAGAGTCTACATATATAAAAACTAGCCTTTACCCGCGGCTTCGCTCGCATTTCAGCTGATCAAGAAGTAGACTGTAGCTTGAGGAGTCGTCTATCGTATTCCGACCTTTATAATTATATAACTACATTTAACCGGGATAAAAAGAAATCTACGTGATAAACCAGATTATAATCTAGCTCTGTGCCAAATTTCATCCACATCCGTTCAGCCATTCTAGCGTGAATGGAAAAATTAAAACAATTCTATCCCACGGGAACCATACACTTTACCGAGATAAAAAGTAGCCAATATTCTATTCCAGACTATAATCTATCTCTGTGCTAAATTTCATTCAGATCCGTTCAGCCATTCTGGTGTGATTTCAAAAATTAAAACAATATCTATCCCACGGGAACCATACATTTTAACGGGATACAAAGTAGCCAATATCAAGGGCGTATGCAGGATTTTGATCAGGGGGGGGCAAACTCATTTAAGAACCGAAATAAAATGTACGTGATAATACAAATTTTACCTTCGCTTCGTTTGAAACAGATTAAAGGTTTTTGAAAATTAATTTAATAAAGTAATTTTTAATTGCAATGTACATATAAGGATCACAATATATGCAAATATTTTCAAAATAAATAAATTAAGGTTTATATAATTGTTTATATAATCTAAATTAATACCAAACGGCGGCGAGGGTCTTGAGCGAATCTTTCCAAAACTTGTGGACACTCAACATGCATAAACCTGCAAATTTAAACATTCAATCACCTAAATCTAAATTTTTTAGATTATTCTATTACCATTTAAACGAGTTTCAACCATGGTTGAACGGAGCCAAGTTAGGGAGCGTATCGGAATCCCGCTTTTCAAAAATCCCGAAAAAAAAGTATTAAAATCCCGTCTGCTAAAATACCTACTGCTTTTTTAAAATCCCGTAAAAAAAAATGCAGGATTTAACCAAAAATATTGTTTATCCGCTAGCATTGATATGAATAAATAAATACATTTAATTTCACATTAAATATGTAAGTGTTTTTTTTAGCGTAGCAACGCGCCGGGTACCGCTAGTATACACTAAAACTAATAAAATAAAAAAAATTGCTAATGGTTTAAATTTTGTTGTTGTTGTTCCCTTTTAAAAAATATTTAATAGCATTACTTTATACTTTTTTCTTGGAATTTATTGAAGATTGTCATATTCATTGTTAAAATAAAATGCATTTAAAAAATCATTTAAAAAAATCACTCATTGCTTAATTTATTTTAATTTTCTTATTATCCCGCTTTTGCAATCAGAAGCAAGGTAGACTCGGGTAATAAGGCCTAGTTAAGGGCGGTTTTAAATAAAACGAAAACTATAAATCAAAATAAACAAATTTTATTGGTAAAGAAGGTAAAATATATAAAATTATTAAAAACAAACAAAAAATGCCAACTTTTGCCGGAAACATAAACAGATTTCACATTTAAAAAAAAACCTGGTCAGTAGGACTTATTATAATGCAGTCGGGTAATAAGGCCCAAAACTTTCAACAACTAAAAAAAATTAAAATATACTTTTTACATATGGTAGTTGAGATCAAAATGTATAATAATGCTATTATAATTCTAATAAAATCTTAAAACTAATAATTTTTCTTTAAACACCCATCAGAACATTTAAAATTGCCTTAATCATCCGGTTACAAACCGTCGACGCACTCATCATCACCGATTTCATCGAACTCACATGTCATACCATCACAGCACCAACTCTCCTGGTTCTCTTGAGTTTTACCACCTTAACTTTTGGGGGTTGACGTCTTTTTACTTGCGATTATAGGTACTATAAGGCAAGTTATGCATTCGTAAAAAAAAAATTTTTTTTTGGACAATCAAACATAACATTACGATGATAGAGAAGCCTAAAAAAGTGGGTCCGACAATTCTGTCTGTCTGTCTGTCTGTCTGTCCGTCTGTATCGGCAACTACAGCCTAAACGGCTGGACCGATTTGCTTCAAACTTGGTACAAAGTATTATTATGACGTCCTACAGAATGGTTTTTGAAATTAGCATTCTAGCTCCAAAACTAACGGTACCTGCCATATGATTTTTAATGAAAAACTCATTTATCTCAAAAACGGCCCCTACGATTTTGATAAAACTTTCTGAATGGCATTTTTAAAGTAAACTTTATGTTTTGGCTATAACAGATTCTTCAGGAAAAGTCTTATAACGGTACCTCCCATGGGACCGGTTTTTTTAAATTAGATTTTCTCGTAAACCACTTCACGGATTTCCATGAAAATTTTAATATAAAAGCTCTGTTATAAACGAAATCATATACATTCTTTAATTTTCAAAAACAAAACAAAAATTTTGAGTTTTTTAAAAAAAGTTAAATTTTTTTTTTGACTTTTGGTTTTTTCAAAAACGATTTGTTCAAATTTTTTAAAATTTTTGTTTTCTGATAAGAACTTTAAGCCGTTAGATTTTGACATACCCAAAATAAATTTGGAATATGTTTCCGAAAAGTTTAAAAAAAAAAAAGTTTTTTGAAAAAACGGCTCCAACGATTTTGAAAAAAAAAATTCCTTAAAATTCAAAAAAGTAAAATAAATCTAATGGCTTACTTTATTTTCCCCAAAAAACGATTTTACGTTAATTTTAAAATGATTAATAAAATTTCATATGATTTTTTTATTGCTTTTTTCCAAAATCGCAAGCCCCAAGACCACTGTAACACATTAGAGCAAGTTCGTACGACCCAGTCGTGCACTTTATTTTATTTTATTTTTTGCTTTGTCAAACAAACAGGTTCGTACAAAAAAGGAGGGTAATAAGGCCCACGGTGAATTTCATAGGCCTTATTAACCACTGGCACAATTTGTAAATAAAACCAAATAAATCGTTATTCAGACTATGATGCATAGTTTAAAACATACAAGTTAGTGCAAGCAGGGACCAATAGAACACTACAGCGCAATCTCTACTATATTAAAAAGAGTAATTTTGTTTGTGTGTCAGTTTGTTTGTATATGGCAGATAAACTTACCTCGCAATGCAGTTTATTCTAAAATCTTCCCCATTCACTGCCCAGGTTATAGGCTATTTAAATTAAAAAATAAATTATTTTAAATAGGTTTAATTTAATAATATTTGAACTTACCTCTTAGATTTATCATGAGAAATTTTATTATTCTCAAATATTTTTGAAGTTTCTCCTTTTCCTTTTTTACTTGCGATTATAGGTACTATAAGGCAAGTTATGCCTTCGTCGAAAAAAAAGGTTTTGAGATAAAAATCAAACTTGACATTACGATGATAGCGAAGACGAAAAAAGATGGTCTAAGAATTCTGTCCGTCTGTATGTCTGTCTGTCTGTCTGTCTGTCTGTCGGTATGTCTGTCTGTCTGTCTGTCTGTATGTATAGACACCTACAGCCCAAACGGGTCTGCCGAATTGCTTCAAACTTGGTATATAGAGTTTTTATGTATTGAACAGAGGGGAAATTTAATTTTTTTTTTTAGCTCAAAAAATAACGGTACCTGCCGTTACGTTAAAGCTTATTTATCTCAAAAACGGCTCTAACGATTTCGATTTAAAAAAATCAGTGTTGCTTTTTAGGTACGACCAATCATATGACTGAAAAAAGTTTTAAAAAATGGCTAAGAATGGTACTTTCCATAGGACCGTTTTTTTGTTTTGTTTTCCACTATCTCGAAAACGGCTCAACTGATACCTGATACCTGATAACTGAACCAGCGACTTCGTGCTTGTGTAAAACTCACATCAATTAAATAACGTTTTGCTGTAAAATGTAGTTCCGTATAGTGCGGTAATTCTTTTATCCAAATCTTGCTTTTGTAATGAAACGACTGAGAAAGATACATTAATTAAAAATACGCCCGTATGATAGAGAACCCCAGAATGAAGACTTTTGAAGAATTCGACGAAAGAAATTCAACATTAAACGTGTTCCTTTTTTTTATAATTTAAGCGCACTCAAGGGCTTATTAATACCCTTAACATGAATTAACACAGTGCGAGCGGTTAGGAAAGAAGGATAGGAGATATCGATGCACATTGGTTTTGAATGTCTGTATATTACAATGGGAGGGAAAAATTGAGCCGGGTAAAGCATTCCACATTCTTGTAGTGCGGCTTAAAAAAGAGTCTCTATACTTGAAGGTACGTCCGAGGTTAGGCTCTGGGTCTAAGATTGTAGCCAGATCAGAGGGGGAAAAATATTTCTTACATCGACTTAGGAAACCTAAGCATTTTGTGGCATTTTTAGCGACGTCAAATATGTGATCGTTCCAAAAAGGTGGTTTGTAATACACATACCTAGAACGCAAAGCTGTTCGGTTTCCTCAATGTAAGTGCCACTCATGGATAATGGCATAGGGGGCAGGTTGTGCTTTAACGACAGAAGACAACATTGAGTTTTTGAAGCATTAAATTCCACACGGTTGGTAATTCCGCATTGTACTATGCTGTCAAGATCTGAATTTAATGAGCTTATCATACGCTGCCGTTGCATTTCCACGTCCGAAGAACATGGACGTGAATCTGGAAACGAATATGAGAAGCTGAGAGTACTGTCGTTAGCAAAACAATTTAGTGGATTAGAAGTATTAGACAAGAGATCATTAATGAAGATTAGAAAGAGTGTTGGAGACAGAACGGAGCCTTGGGGCACACCAGCATTTATTTTGTGGGTAGCAGACTGAAAACCATCCAAAAAAACGCGAATTGAATGGTCCGAAAAATAATTTCTAATCCATCGAAAAAGGGGTTCTCGATGCCAAATGCACGCATTTTCGATAAGAGAGCCTGGTGCCAGACTCTATCAAATGCTTTTGAAATATCAATATTTTCTGTGATGAATGAATTTATGAAAGCAAAAAGCAAAAAGAATGTGTAAACATACACTTACGCGTTGGTTGGGAACATGCATGAAAGTATAATAAGAGTCTGTTGCTCACCAACTTTTCATGCGCCGCCGCGCCGGTAACAGCAGTTGCTAAGGTTTCGCATGTATTTAAGAAGTATGAATTTTTTCATGCACACATGGAAAGTTTGCAAGGAAAATTAAGTTTTGTGTGTAAGCCTTTACAAACGCGAAAATTTTGTAGTCTCACGGTTACAGGCGCTTGCCGGTGAATTTATGCATGTGTAAGCCCGCGTGTTTGGCATATGTTAATAAATAGTTTGTTGATAGTTTTGAAATGAACCTATTGGAATACTTACAAGCGCCAGTGGATGGAAAAAGTAAAAATGACCTTACAAGTGTAAGCTCATGAGAAACTGAAACAAAGTTGGGTGGTTCCCAACTTTTCATCCGCCTGCTATAAGAGTTGGTAGGATTTTACATTTAACTGTCATCTTTTTTATTCGCACATGTTAAGTTAGCAAGGAAAATCGGGTTTGCCATGCAAAGCTTTCACAGTTGCGCAATTTGTACTTTCAAAGTTATTGTCGCCGATACGTTAAAAACAAATTATGTGCGTTGAATAAAAAAGCAAACAGAGATGATATCGTTGGCCATTTCGGGAACCTTCAAATCTTTTACTGTGTTTTTATTGAGGCAAACGAGGTAATTTCGTAGCAAATTTCCAAATAAGATTCGAAATTACCTCATTTCGCATACAAAATCACATTTCGAAATCATCCCATTTTGAACATCCTTAATTTCAATATGATTGATTTGAGTTTTTGCACACTGAAGAAGCCAAACGATAGCACTAAAAATCTTCAGGCTTTTAAATTAAGTTCTAAAAAATGGCGGGATGACATAAGGTTCACGGGCATTATGTCTGTTTGAAATAGGCAAAATGTCCATGGACATTATGACCAATTGTTTGAATCCACCCAGTTTTTAAAGAGACCGTAATTAGATCTTCAAAAAAATCAAACCAAAAAATAAAATTTTCATAAATAACACCATTATAAGTAACTAGCGAAAAATACCCGGCGTTGCCCGGGCGCTCGAGGCAATAGTCTTTTAATGCAATATCTTTTAAATGAAATTAAAAACCAAGAAATAGTTTTTGTAAGAAAAAAGGTTTTTCATTTTAATTTTGTCAAATTATGTTCGTTGAGATGCTATTGTTTTTAATTTCGGGTACCTTCTCTCGAACATCCCTAATTTCAAAATGATTGTGAACATGTCTAGAGGAAAAATCAATTTGGAAATAAATCCAAGGCAACGGCAGAAGTAAGCAAAACTAAACAAAAGGCAACTGCAGAAGTAAACAAAACAAAACACCAATTTGGAATTAAATCCAAGGCAACGGCAGAAGTAAACAAAATCACTTTTTTAGCTAATTTCCTTTTTTTCGTATTTGTTCTTCGATACAGCGCAGCGGCTGCGTTTAGGGCAGGAATACAATATAGCGTTGCCCACAGCCAGCTACTGGCACGAAAATTGCAACACGCATATTTTCCATTCACACACACAAACTTTATAAACATGCCGGCTAACTGGCAGTTAAAGAAAAGAAAGTCTGGTAATTCAAAACGGGTGTGTCAAACAAAATCAAATTGGATTTTTTTTTTTAAAGAATTATAGAAGAGTCCACAAAACTAACTGCGCCAATAAAAGATATTCTAAAAATTATTTAAAAATACGTTTTAATACGATAAAATAAATACAAAAACTCTTTTTTGGGTTTTTCATTTCATTTGGAAGATATTTCATAAAAAGACTTACCTCGGTCCCTGGACAACACCGGGCACTTTTTGCTAGTTTATATATATAAAAGTAATATTTAAAAAAAAAACTTACGATTTGTTAGGTTGATTTTTTATAATTTCACATGCAGAACCGCCTCTCACAATAAAAAACACATTTCCGATGAAATCAAGCGAGCAAACAGGTAGCAACAAGTTTCATTTGTGAGTGTTAGATAGAAATGGGTCCTCAGGCTACTGCGATTATTTTAAATCGTTTTTCTGTGACTTATTAACCTACAGGCCTTAACCCCCTCACCTACCTTATATAAAAGTAATATTTGAAAAAGAAACTTACGATTTTTTAGGTTAATTTTTTAAAATTTCACCTGCAGAACCGCCTATCACAATAAAAAACACATTACTGATTAAATCGAACGAGCAAACAGGTAGGAACAAGTTTCAAATGTCATTTGTGAGTGCTAGTTACATAGAAATGGGTTCTCAGGCTACTGCTCTTATTTTAAATCGTATTTCTGTGATTTAGGCCTTATTAACCGGCAGGCCATAATCCCCTGACCTGCCTTAGTTGTTTTATTTTAAAAAATCGTGCGATTTTTTAAAATAAAACAACTACTTTTGATTGCAAAAGCGGGATAGTAAGAAATGGGGTCATAAAAAACGGGATTATAAGAGACGGGATTTTAAAAAGCAGGATTTCAAAAAAGCGGTAGGTATAATAAAAAGCGGGATTTTAAGAAACGGGATTATAAAAAGCGGGATATCGAACCCAACCCGCCAAGTTTTCACTCTTCTTAACGTGCTGAAAGTCCTTTCAACCGAGCTTGTGGTGCAGGGTAACGCTAAGGTAATATGAAGAGCAAGTTTTGTTATAGGGAAAAAATCTTCTGCTTATTGGAAAAGATCACACAAGTCCAGTTTTTGAAGATCTTCTGGGCTTGATTTCATACGTTTTCAGTGATCGTACCATAATTCAGCCTCTTAATTTAAACCTTGTAATGAGTAGAACTCGGTAAAGATGTTTGATCTTATTCTGAAGTCTTGAATATTCATTTTCAACATGTCTGTCTGTACACTGTGCTAGGTACAGCCTAAACCATAGAGGAATAATAATAAAGAGAGAAATGTTTCGTACTTCTTACCCTCCAAAATCCATTTGCTATTTTTTTTTAATTTCGTGTCTGTGAATAATAATTGTGAAAACCAAAAACAAAACAAAGGTGTCCAGTTACATTAGTTGCGAGGATATGCGTGTTTTTACACACACTCTTGTACCTAATGCGACTTTTTAGCTTGTAGGCAAAATGAATTTGTGTGCATACATTACACTCTCCATCTAATTCCTCTATGGCCTAAACGGACTAACGAATTTGCTTCAAACTTTCGTGTCGTAGGTATAGAACTTTTTTGTGATTCCCTAGAGGCAAAATCCGAATTTTGGTTTTGGCCCGGCTATAACGGGTACCTCCCATATAACAGTTTTAATTATAAAAAATTTCTACAAAACTAATAAAATAGGTTTTATAAGAACTCGAGTATTTAATGTATTTTTCATTAATAACAGTCCCTATAGATCAACTATCAGCAGCACGCACAGAGCAAGTACGTGCGAACGAGTGTGCATTTTATTCTAATTGGTTTGAGAGTTTTATTGGAAAAACTAAGCACCAATGCAGCAATATTTTCTTAGCAATTGTATCTATCTAGGAAAAAAATATTCAAATTGATTCCAACAGTTAAAAAAATGGTTGTTTTTTTATATATCACTAGCAAAAAGTACCCGGCGTTGCCCGGGCACCCGAGGAAAATCTTTTCATACAATATCTTTTAAATGAAATTAAAAACCAAGACACAATTTTTGTAAGAAAGGGTTTTTTATTTTTATTTTGCCAAATTATGTTCGTTGAGTAAATAAAACAAACAGAGATGCTATTGTTTTTTAATTTCGGGTACCTTCAAATCTTATACTGTAATTTCGTTGGGGTAAATGATGTAATTTCCTAGCACATTTCCGAATAAGATTCGAAATTACATCATTTCCTATACAAAAGCACATTTCGAAATTTTCTCATTTCCACCAAATTTGGATGAAATTGGGTTACAACCGAAATCGAACATCCCTAATTTCAAAATGATTGTGTTCTCGACTTTCAGCTGTTCTTAATATCTTAGTGAAGAGAAATTCAGAAATTCAAATTGCGCTGGCATCAGAATATCCTGGAGTGCAAATTTTGAACCTCAAAATTTGCAGAAAAAAACTAACGCATGGTAACACTCACTTGCACCGAGGTTGATATAACATTTCCGAAATATCCAAGATGGCTGAGCTTATGAAATAGGCCAGAACAGAAGAGTTAAAATTTTACAATGTCTTCGGTATGGCCCAAGCTGTTAATTATTTGACGCAGATGATATTTTGGACAAAGGTTATCGATTCCGTTTCTTTATTCGGATTTGGACACCATGGTTGAACCAGGAGTTGCAGGTATTTAAAATTTACATATCGCACTAATTAGTACATTCATTGTATACAAAATCTATGGCTCTCTGATGGTGTCTTTCCACTAAGTTGCCCTCTGGTTCACAGCATTTGTGACAGCTAGCATGTAGCGTTTGTGATAGAAATTACTTCTCTTGATAATACTAAAATTTGTATAGCAAAGGTTTTGCTCCTAAGGACTATTTACATAAGAACACTACGAACGATTTATAGAAAATCCGTTCATTGCTGCCGACAACTGATGGATTTGGATGAAGCTTGACAATTGACTATCAATAGGCCTAGTTTTTGTAAAATGTTTTGAGTAACTTTTGTTAGTCAACTCCATCATTTGTTGGTTTTCGGGTTTCGCTATCGCAAACATCAACGCCATCGCACTGGTTTGTGCGATGTTTCAAAAGAATGAATTGATTCATATCATCGGAGGTATAAAGTGTAAAGCATTAAAAGCGCATTTGGCATTGTATATATAAACTATAGTACTACCACCAGAGGTGCGCCATCTATCGACGAAAAACTAAGCTCGAGAATGTCATGGGAAGCAACAAAAACAATTAAAATGGTGGAAATTGTTGTTGTTGCTTCCCATGGTATTCTAGAGCTTAGTTTTTCGTCGATAGATGGCACACCTCAAGTGGGAATACTATAGTTTATATATACAATGCATTTGGTCTCAAAATTTTAACCCCAATCACAGCAAATTCACCTAACCCAATAAATTAAATGTTGCTTTAATTTTTGAAATCACACCAGAATGGCTAAACGGATAGATTTGTTTTAATTTTTGAAATTACACCAGAATGGCTGAACTCATCTGAGTGAAATTTAGCACAGAGATAGATTATAGTCTAGAATAGCATATTAGCTACTTTTTATCCCGGTTAAATGTATGGTTCCCGTGGGATAGATTTGTTTTAATTTTTGAAGTCACCAGAATGGCTAAACGGATCTGAATGAAATTTAGTACAGAAATAGATTATAGTCTGGAATAGCATATTTGCTACTTTTTATCCCGGTAAAATGTATGGTTCCCGTGGGATAGATTTGTTTTAATTTTTGAAATTACACCAGAATGGCTGAACTCATCTGAGTGAAATTTAGCACAGAGATAGATTATAGTCTGAAATAGCATATTGGCTACATTCCCGGTAAAATGTATGGTTCCCGTGGGATACATTTGTTTTAATTTTCGAAATCACACCAGAATTGCTGATCGGAGCTGGATGAAATTTGGCAAATAGCTAGATTTAGATTATAACCTGGTATAGCACATAGGTTTCTTTTTATCACGGTTAAATGTAGGTATTATATTATAAAGCTATAAAAGAAGAAGAAGCTAGATGACGATAGACTATACTCCTCAAGCTACAGTCTACTTCTTGATCAGCTGAAACGCGAGCGAAGGCTAGTACTTCTTAAATACATGCGAAACCTTAGCAACTACTGTTACCGGCGCATGAAAAGTTGGTGAGCAACAGACTCTTATTATACTTTCATGCATGTTCCCACCAACGCGTAAGTGTATGTTTACACATGCTTTTTGCTTTCTGCTTTCATAAATAAATTATTCATTCTTGTGTAAACCGCACAAATCATAAAAAAGGAACACGGCAGAAGTAAGTAAAACTTAACAAAAGGCATTTGCAGAAGTAAACAAACCAAAACAACAATTTGGAAATAAATCCAAGGCAACGGCAGAAGTAAGCAAAACTAAGCAAAAGGCAACTGCAGAAGTAAACAAAACAACAATTTGGAAATAAATCCAAGGCAAAGGTAGAAGTAAACAAAACTAAACAAAAGGCAACTGCAGAAGTAAACAAACCAAAACAACAATTTGGAAATAAATCCAAGGCAACGGCAGAATCAAGCAAAACTAAGCAAAAGGCAACTACAGAAGTAAACAAAACAACAATTTGGAAATAAATCCAAGGCAAAGGCAGAAGTAAACAAAACTAAACAAAAGACAACTGCAGAAGTAAACAAACCAAAACAACAATTTGGAAATAAATCCAAGGCAACGGCAGAAGTAAGCAAAACTAAGCAAAAGGAAACTGCAGAAGTAAACAAAACAAAACACCAATTTGGAAATAATTCCAAGGCAACGGCAAAACTAAACAAAGGGCAAAAGCAGAAGTAAACAAAACGAAACACCAATTTGGAAATAAATTCAAGGCAACGGCAGAAGTAAACAAAAACACACTAAACAAACAGCGAATAAGAAAAAAAGGAAAAGGAGAAACGTCAAAAATATTTGAGAACTATAAAATTTCTCATGATAAATCTAAGAGGTAAGTTCAAATATTATTAAATTAAACCTATTTAAAATAATTTATTTTTTAATTTAAATAGCCTATAACCTGGCCAGTGAATGGGGGAAGATCTTTGGATAAACTGCATTGAGAGGTAATTGGTGTGTCGTCAGTTTATCTGCCATATACAGACAAACTGACGCACAAACAAAATTACTCTTTTATATATAGTAGAGATAATGTTAGAATTATATTCTGACCAAAGAAGTTTGGCATCTGTGTAATTGGCCAATATGCTATTCCAGACTATAATCTATCTCTGTGCTAAATTTCACTCAGATGAGTTCAGCCATTCTGGTGTGATTTCAAAAATTAAAACAAATCTGTCCCACTGGAACCATACATTTTACCGGGATAAAAAGTAGCCTATATGCTATTCTAGACTATAAGCTATCTCTGTGCTCAATTTTATCCAGATCCGTTCAGCCGTTCTGGCGTTAGTTAGCAACAAACATCCAAACATACAAAGTAGGATAAAATTTGTTGAATATTGCTAACAATTGATTGAGGGAGCTATTGGCACAATTGTTTGTTCTGCTAAATACTTGGCGCAGTGGTTGCTGTCAGTGGCGTATCCAGAAAAAAATTTGGGGGAGCTCACATGTAAAATTTAAGTTTATGTATGTAGGTATATATGCGTGTATTTTACACTTACTTTCGCACCTACTTGACTTATCTCAATGCTCACATTTGTTTTGTTTTTGGATTTCTTAATTGCGATTCAGATTCACGTTCACGAAATTAAAGAAAAAAATATATAGAAAACGCGATTAAGAGCAGTGCTGGGAGGATTTTTTGAGGAAATTCACTTTTTCCCACAAATCATTTCATTTTCCCTTTTTATTTTCCTCAGAAAAAAAGCAGCAAACATCGTTCATTAGAAACATTTAGTTTTGTATGTATGTATGTACATATGTATGATAAAGTAACAATAAAATTAAGATTCTGTGCCAATCCAATCGGCGTACTTCTTCACAGTCCAGGTAATTATCAACTCCAGAAGAACAGATTCTCTATTTTTATACTTTTTTAAGTAACATATTTTATAAAATTATTATTTAATGATTTCTTGATTATAAACAATTTCTCAAGTTATTTAGTACTACAGTAGGTACTTTAACATGTATATCGTTTGTAAATAGCTCAAATTCGAACAAATAAAGATAAGAAAAACCTATTACTACGTTTTCATTGGGGCCGAAATCAGCTCATTTCTCGAAATTGAAAGGAAAAGTATTTTCATTTGAGTTTGCTAATGTTGTTGACACCAGGCTATTTTCCTTCTTTCTCTCTTTTACTCCTCTTTCGTAAAAAATTCAAAAGAAGAAAAAAGTGTTTCTTTCTTTTGAGTTGCCTTGAAATTTATTTATCTGTTCAATTGAAGTTGGATTGTTTTCAATTAAGTTGCGTTCGATTTGTTTTAACACAATTTGCAAGGTAAAGTTTCATTCAGATGAGATAATTTCGAAATAAGAATTTGTATGGGCAATGATGTGATTTGACGTGGGCAATGATCGAATTTGGAAATTCGTTACGAAATTACATCATTTGCCTGATAAAAACGTAGTATAAGCCGCAAACACATGGCGATTTTAATTCGTGATTACAGATTTTGCTCGCCCGATATAAATCAAAACGAGATTGATCTTTTCTTGTAATCGTATCAAAATGACAATTTTTTCATTGATTACCACAACACTTGTGCGCACTCTTGTTTGCGTGCACTGATATGTGTGGTCTGTATAGGCTGGATACTCTGTGTGAGACACCGTGTCAGAAAAATCAAAAATTTTGATTTTTAAATTTGAATGTTTTTAATATTGCAATTCTTGTACTTTAATTCTAACTAAAACGGAAGATAAATTTAGCGTTTTTACTAAATTCAAATTCAAAGTAGTCATCATTGTACATTATGATAAAATCTCCTGAATAATAACACGATATTATAGGCTTGCGGGGGGCCGGGCGCACTGGGCCCCCTCCTCAATACGCCTTTGGTTGCTGTAGTCTTATACTTGAACGACTAAAACTGAAGTTTAAACGACCAAGAACCGATGGAGATGATATTGAACCATTAGGATAATTCCAACAATAAAACAAAATTTCAAGTACATACTTCCTATGATAAGTGAGTGAAGGAAGGCTTATTAAAGCGAGTCTTTGAGAGTAAGGATTAAGAGTATTATGATGTGACCATGGAAGAAAACGAAGGCAGAAACGCGAAAATCTTCTCTGAACTGCTTCACGTCTTGTTATGTGAATGCAGTAGTGAGGAAGTGAGGTGCCCACACCACACAACTATATTCTAGGATTGGTCTCACAAATGAAACAAAAATAATCTTGAGAACAATGAATGAATCCTAGGACTTTATTGGCTTTTTTGGCTATGTAATTTAAATGATTAATAAAAGTTAACTTAGTATCAAGAATAACTCCTAATTCAGAAAACAAGGAAAATTTACTTAGAGGACATAAGTCGAACGTATAATTAAAAACAAACGGAATGTTTTTGCGTGTCAAACTCATGGCTTTACACTTGCCAACATTTAAAACGACGATTTTTACTGCACCATTACCTAAATATTAAGTTTTCTTGCAAAAGTAAGCAGTCAGAAGTAGGTTTAATTAGTTTAATGTCATCAGCATAAATATGGACGGCTAATTTCTTATAATCGAAACCAAGTCTTATGAGTAAGACAAATAAAATTGGACCTAAGTGGCTGCCTTGGGAATTAACAACAAATTGGTTCGAATACTCATTGCAAAACACAATACTATAGAGTCAATTTTTTTAAATACAATGAAATCCAATTTATGAAATAACTGTTAAAGCTTTGATTGCTTAACTTTAAAATTAAAGTATGATAACAAAACATGTCAAATCGACGGTTAAACTTCATAACCTCGTAAGTTGTTTTTGCAAGTTTTTCAGAAATCAAAAAATAAAAAAGGTTAAAATTTTTACCTTTTTTATGTTATTTTTTTTTTTGTATTCTTTTCAACTTGATTAGGTTTACGCTTTTTAGTTTTTAAGTTAGTTTTTTTTTATAGTTAGTTTCAATATTATAATCATAGGTATTTTAGAGTGACATTTGTCTTTGATCATATAGTTAGTTGCCTATTAAAATTGATTTATAACGATTTGAAAAGTTTTGTTTGTTTTGAATGAAGATGGATAAGGAGATTTTCAGATGAGCATAGGAAAGTATAAGTGATGGATATGATTGAGTAAGTTTTTAGGAGGATGGATGAGGGTTGCTGAAATTGAAAGATGGTAAGCTGAGGTGAAGGAAACGGAAGATGGCGAGTTAAGGGGTTGCTCAGACGAGTACGGCAACCGTGGCAGGGTGGGTAGAGACAAACATTTCGTGCTTCACAACACCTCGACGCAAAACGTGGCGTGAGTTTTGTCTGCGCGGTTCTGACAGGGATCAAGTTCCTACTCCCTCCGACGAGCGTGAGGCCGGTCAAACATGCCAGCAACGATCCCGACGGCAAGCAAGGAACCCGCAAGCCGCAACAATGGCGTCAAAGTCAAATGTGCTGCTGAGTACGCGATTTAGTGGCTACAATATTAATAATTTCAAATGTTTATTTGGACGTACCAAGATCTCTATTCTCTAAAAGAACTTTCAAATACATTCCTTTCTTAAACTTGATTAAATTTTGTTATTTCCTGTTGTTTAAACTAATATTTGATAAAATTTACATTATTGCAATAAGACTTTTAAGTCACACAGTGCGAAAAGTGGTTATTTCTCTTATATTTCAAGTGTAACTGGACTGCTCTTTTTCAAAAATACTCCCATAATTCCAACATACTGATACTGATCCGCATCTCACGAGCTACGTACACATACACAGAGGGTGGAGTGAAAAATTTTTTCTTTGAAATTCAAAAATGTACCCCCCGCAAAAGTTACATATATAGTTATAAAACAAATTTTAAGAATTTTTTTTTTTTTATTTTCACCACTAGGGGTCGCGCAACGCAAAGAATTTTTTTTTTTTTTTTTAGTGAATGAGGTGTTCTACAACTTTGAAATGTATTAACTTGTTTAAGAATGCCCTTTTTTTATAACACTGACCTTTGTTATTCTAGCGTACGGTGTTATTTTCCCAACATTTTCTTCTTAGCAAAAATTTTCTATTAGGTACCTTTATTTTAATTCATATAGAATTTGACTGTTTTTGGTATAGTGTCATAATCAATGTTTCTGAAAGGCTTCTTTCGTTATTATTATTAACAGTAGTCAATTTGATTTCAGCAGTCTGCACTTCTGCAGTATTATAAAATTTAATTTGAGAAAAGAATCGTTGTTTCCTTGCACCGTTGCTTGAAATAAAATTTAAAACCAAAAACTTAGATGCCCGGCGTTAGGTGTCATTTTAATAATTCAAAAGAAACCTAATTGCTTTTCACTCGTGACGCGTGTTTTACAAAAGAAAATTTGATTATTAAATTACTTTAGTGTCCCTTTAATTATTTTCTACAAACATTATTGTTTAAAAAAAGTAAGTTTGTTGAGATGTACGATTGCCTTCAAAATTAAAAACAATATTTTGCTGGACTTTTCTTCCAGAAATTAAAGTCAGAATGGATACTCGCTCACAAACAAAAGTTTGCCAAATATTTGGAATAGGGAAAATGTTTTCGATGCGTCTGTTGCCAACTAACGAAGATGTTTGTCGCCACATTTTCTTCGTCGAAGAAGAAAACTCCTTGATGAAAAGAATATCACTCACAGCTTCGAAAATCATGCAAATCTACGTTATGTCTTCAATTCCAACGGTCGGTAAGTTCTGTGTTGAGAAAAAAATTAAAAAATTAAACGAGAAAAGGACTGCCCTTCTTAAAACACCAAAAAACAGAAGGTCTGGTGCATTTGAGCTGCAGTTAACTGAATTTAAAAACGATGGTAAAAAACTCTGACATATCAGCTTGTAAGTGCATTGATTTGAAGTGCTGCACCTGTTCAAAAGAAAAAAAAGTTCCAGCAAAAGAGCGTTCCTTTCTTGAAGATCAAAGGACTCAAAGAAAAATGGCCATTGGCACAGTCGATGTTATTGAAACCAGTAAGCTTCAAAAATTCCTTGCGAGAAAGTTGACGAATTCTTCAGCTTCAAGCTCTTCTAGTAAGCCGACGCAATTCATTACTGAAACTGATACAGACGATACCGAAATCAATTCTTCAGATGCCGAATCTGTGATTTTAATGCCACTAGAAAAAAAAGCACGGCTAGGCACAGCTCTTTTCAACGCAAACCGAAAATGTCTACCTAATGTTGCGAAGGTGGCAGACAGATTCAGGATGTCTGATAGAGCAACAGCAACAATCGTAACAGCAGTTTTAAGAGACTACGGTGTTATCCATGATATGGATCAATCAAATAAATTGCTGATAGAAGCAAGGTAAGGAGGGAAAGGTCAAAATCAAGGAAGCAATTGAATAATGCATCTATCCGGGAACCCTTAGGGATCTATTTTGATGGTCGCAAGGACTCAACAAAAGCGCTTCGTGGTAATGTTATTGAAGATCATATCGTATTGATTGCAGAACCAGAATCCAAGTACCTTGGTCATATTTCCCCAGAAAATGGAAAAGCCGATACTGTTACAAATGCCATAATCCAGTTTCTTGAACAAACTGGTATCTCAATGCATAATATTAAACTTATTGGGTGCGACGGAACCAATGTAAATACCGGGCTAAGAGGTGGAATTATTCGGCAAATTGAGGTACAAACGCCCTCTGCAATGGTCTATTTGTATGCTCCACGCAAATGAACTGCCTCTTAGACATCTATTTGAGAAGCTTTATGGAAAAACATCTGGTCCAAAAGCTTACTCTGGTGATATTGGAAAAGATCTAAAGAACTGCCAAAATGTATGCGTTGCTCAGTATCAGGCAGTTCAAATAAACTTACCTGATCTCCCATTGTCTTGCCTGAGCTCGGATCAAAAATATTTTTATGAAATATGCAAAGCTATCAGCAACGGTGTCCGTGAAGGATCAATTTTTGAGAAGAATCCTGGAACGATGGTGCATTCAAGATGGCTTACTACAGCTAACCGCATTCTTCGAACTTATGTGTCAAAAGAATCTCCAGAAGAGCCATTGAAGCAGATAGTCGAATATATTGCTAAAGTTTATTCTGTTATGTGGTTTGAGATAAAATCTCAGCCTTCCTTCGTGTATGGTGCCAAGCACTTTTTTAAGACCATTAAGTTAGCAAGGTATTTGCCAGATGATTTAAAAAAAGTAGTACATGCTGTCTTCGCTCGGAATGGATATTTTGGGCACTGTGAAAGCATTTTAGTAGCTATGTTGTTTGATGATCGCCAAAATATTCGAGAGCTAGCTCTTCGCCGTGTACTTAAAGCAAGAGCAACAGCCAATTGCAATAAAAACGAAGAAATTGTACGACAATTTCAGCTTCCAAACTTTCGTTTTGAAGCAGATGAATACTACGAGTTAATAGATTGGTGGCAAATTGAAAGGAACCGTTTGACTGAACCTCCTTTACTAGTGGGTTTTACTGAAGAAGACCTTTGGGACATTGTGCATGAAAATGAAACCACTAAGTCAAATCTGTTAAAACAGCTTCCATGCCACAGCCAAGCAGTTGAAAGAGCGGTTAAGTTGGTGACCGAGGCTTCCCAGACTGTTTGTGGGTTTAAAAACAGAGATGGACTTATTAAAAACACTTTGATGTCTCGAAAAGAACTGCCATGTTTAGAAACAAAAAGAAATTATATAAAATAAAAGTTGAAAACAAAAAAATATATATAAACACTATCATGTTTTTTTTTTATATAATAAGATGAAACATTTGAATGGTTTCTAAAATGTTTAAGCCATTAAACGTTTTATTTGAATATGATGAGTACATAAAAAAAACTTGTAGAAACGACCTCTCTTTTTTAAAAATTAAAACAAATTTAAAAAAAAGTACCCAGTAGTTTCTGAATGTTTTTAATATTGTTTTAAAATTCGTTTTTTTTAGTTTTTGAAGGGATTGCCCGACCCCTTGCGGTCATTTTAAAAAAAATTAATAGAACTAAAAACAAAAAATTTAAAAAACTACCCAAAGAAACTTTTGGGGGAGAGTACGATAACTGAGGCGCCAAGATTTAATAACGGTTTTGTGTAGGGGCGTCAAAGGCAAGTATTTTTTACTATGGGAGGGGGGGTCTACCTCGCCCCGTTTAGGAGGTAGGGGCGATTTTCGAAAAAAATGTCTTGAATGGAAAAATAAATATTAAAAAACAACGGCAATACCTAAAATACATTACTATAACGGTTTTAAAAGCCAGAAGTCTGTTCTTTAATCCTACATTTAAATTAAATTACTCGTTACAATAGTTTTCAAAATATTCGCATTCAAACTCGAAATTTTGATAAAAAAACGTAAAAAAATATCTTTAAACCAATTTTGTTCAAAATTGTGAAATGGAAAATAAATTTTTTTTTCTGTGATCCGATGCTTCAATAAATATTTAATTGAACGCAAAAAACCAAAAGCTTTTATGTTTTCTAGTTCTTGTGAAAATTGAAAATTACTGAAACTACTTTTGTATGAAATTTTAGATTCTTTCAAGTTCTAGTCAGTCAGTTTGTGAGTAAGGAGTCAGTTGAAAAAATCAAGTCAATTTACAACTCACATGATGTATTTAAAGGGTATGTCAGTCTCGTCAATGAAGTCATCGTCTAGGTTTTCACTTTGGATGGTCGAAGTCTTTAAGTTGCAGACCAACACTTTCTCTCCCATAGACAAGACCTGACTATACATTTTTGTATGTCCAATGTCCGCGACGCGGGCCACCCAGGTACTGTTGATTAAAACTACTATTGATACAGGCGCCTGCCAGGCAGCTGGAACTACCCTTAGCGGAGCAACGAAGTTGCGTGAGCGGGTGTGCCCCCGAAAATGGAGTTGAAATGCCTAGATCCCGCGGAGCGGGCCACCCAGGTACTGTTGATTAAAAAATACTATTGACATAGGCGCCTGCCAGACAGCCAGACCTACCCTAAGCGGAGCAACGAAGTTGCGTGAGCGGGTGTGCCCCCGAAAAGGGAGTCAAAATCTCTACATCCCGCGAAGCGGGCCACCCAGGTGCTGTTGATTAAAAATACAATTGACACAGGCGTCTGCCAGGCAACGAAGTTGCTAAAAACAAAAAATTTAAAAAACTACCCAAAGAAACTTTTGGGGGAGAGTACGATAACTGAGGCGCCAAGATTTAATAACGGTTTTGTGTAGGGGCGTCAAAGGCAAGTATTTTTTACTATGGGAGGGGGGGTCTACCTCGCCCCGTTTAGGAGGTAGGGGCGATTTTCGAAAAAAATGTCTTGAATGGAAAAATAAATATTAAAAAACAACGGCAATACCTAAAATACATTACTATAACGGTTTTAAAAGCCAGAAGTCTGTTCTTTAATCCTACATTTAAATTAAATTACTCGTTACAATAGTTTTCAAAATATTCGCATTCAAACTCGAAATTTTGATAAAAAAACGTAAAAAAATATCTTTAAACCAATTTTGTTCAAAATTGTGAAATGGAAAATAAATTTTTTTTTCTGTGATCCGATGCTTCAATAAATATTTAATTGAACGCAAAAAACCAAAAGCTTTTATGTTTTCTAGTTCTTGTGAAAATTGAAAATTACTGAAACTACTTTTGTATGAAATTTTAGATTCTTTCAAGTTCTAGTCAGTCAGTTTGTGAGTAAGGAGTCAGTTGAAAAAATCAAGTCAATTTACAACTCACATGATGTATTTAAAGGGTATGTCAGTCTCGTCAATGAAGTCATCGTCTAGGTTTTCACTTTGGATGGTCGAAGTCTTTAAGTTGCAGACCAACACTTTCTCTCCCATAGACAAGACCTGACTATACATTTTTGTATGTCCAATGTCCGCGACGCGGGCCACCCAGGTACTGTTGATTAAAACTACTATTGATACAGGCGCCTGCCAGGCAGCTGGAACTACCCTTAGCGGAGCAACGAAGTTGCGTGAGCGGGTGTGCCCCCGAAAATGGAGTTGAAATGCCTAGATCCCGCGGAGCGGGCCACCCAGGTACTGTTGATTAAAAAATACTATTGACATAGGCGCCTGCCAGACAGCCAGACCTACCCTAAGCGGAGCAACGAAGTTGCGTGAGCGGGTGTGCCCCCGAAAAGGGAGTCAAAATCTCTACATCCCGCGAAGCGGGCCACCCAGGTGCTGTTGATTAAAAATACAATTGACACAGGCGTCTGCCAGGCAACGAAGTTGCGTGAGTGGATGTGACCCCGAAAAAAGGAGTGACACACCTCAATATCCGCGGACAAAATATCCGCGGACAAAATAACCGCATACACCCGACCTCGCACCTACCCCAAGTCCTATAGTGTGCCCAGGCAGGGGGGTTGCACCCCCTTACATAGGTCATTGTTTATACACCGTAATATTATGCGTCGCGGATATTTTGACGCGGATATTTTGTCCGCGGACATTTTGTCGCGGATATTTTGACCCGGATATTTTGTCCGCGGATATTGAGGCGTGCAGCCCGAAAAGGGAGTTAAAATCCCTAGGTCCCGCGAAGCGTGCCACTCAGGTACTGTTGATTAATCCTTAAAGTTAGATTACCGTAAATACCAAAAATAAAAATCTCATAAAAAAGTAGTTCAAGTAATTTTCAATTTTCACCAGAACTAGAAGACATAAAAGCTTTTGGTTTTTTGCGTTCGATTAAATATTTATTAAAGCATCGGATCACAGAAAAAAAATTTATTTTCCAAAATTGGTTTAAAGATATTTTTTTACGTTTTTTTATCAAAATTTCGATTTTGAATGCGAATATTTTGAAAACTATTGTAACGAGTAATTTAATTTAAATGTAGGATTAAAGAACAGACTTCTGGCTTTTAAAACCGTTATAGTAATGTATTTTAAGTATTGCCGTTGTTTTTTAATATTTATTTTTCCATTCAAGACATTTTTTTCGAAAATCGCCCCTACCTCCTAAACGGGGTGAGGTAGACCCCCCCCTCCGATAGTAAAAAATACTTGCATTTAACGCCCCTACATAAATCCGTTATTAAATCTTGGCGCCTCAGTTATCGCACTCGTGCCAACTTTTGCGCGAGGTATGATTTTTTTAGACTCTTAGTCCTTTTTTAGTTTAAAATTGCGATGCGCGGCCCCTAGCGTTTGTTTTTAAAACTAAAAATAATTTTCTTAGTTCATTAAATGAACAAACAAATTTTTTTTTGGGGGTATGTTTTTCAAATATTTTATCAATTTTTTTTTTCGTTTTAAATTGCGATGCGCGACCCCTAGCGGTCATTTTGAAAACTAAAAACAAAAATTAAAGTTATTTAAAGAAACCTATACAACTTTTGCAGGGTGTATTTTTTCATATTCTCATTTTTTTTTTCATATAAAATCACTCCACCCTTCACACCTCTTTTTGGTTTTGCCCTTGCCACCCGAATCCAAAATCCACGCCACATCTGAACCTCACGTCACACACGCACTTACCTGCTTAACATATTTCGTGCACATGCCCGCACCCGGCAAACGAATTCGTGAAGCCCTATCAACATCTCCTGGTCAACCGCTGCAGTCTACCTCTCCAGATTCTAAACACGCAAAGAAGACTCACTCAACACATAATCATTCTTTATACAATTCCTTCGAAAACTACACCGAAATGTCCCTTACCGACAAAGCTCTTCGCGTACAAAGTGATTACATTATATCACTTCTTTCGTCAAAAATGCATGAGTCTGAAGAGAGAATAACCGCAAAAATTGAAACTGACGTATCAATACTAAAAAGCTCTATTGATGACGTCAACAACCGCATAAAAACAATGGAAAACAAGTTAAGCAAAGTAGATGTCATTAAACATGAAAACAAAATATTGAAGGAAGAATTAAAAAAACATGATGACGCACTTCAACAAATTATTGATAGTAACGAAGAACTTCAACTTTACAAACAAACACAGAGCGATGCTTTAATTCATGGTTTACCTTTACTGCAAAACGAAGATCTTAAATCTACATTTAATCACTTGTGCCACACGGTTGGAATGAAGCCATTAATTATTAGGGACATTTTTCGACTAAAAACTAAAAAATCTACACCGAATCCACCTGTTGTGATTAAATTTTTTTCACCACGCGACAAAAGCACTATACTGCGATCGATCTCTAATTACCGCACTAAATCAAAAAAAGCGCTCAGTCTTCGTGATTTTGGACATTCTTCTGATAGACCAGTGTTTGTGCATGAATGCCTCACAGTTAAAAATCGATTACTTCCTCAGAGTGCAATCAAGATGAAAAATGATGGGAATCTGTTTTCGGCATTCACAATGAGAGGGTTTGTTTATGTTAAAAAGAACCGCAATGATGAAGCTCTGTTAGTGGACAACAACAATAAATTGATTGATATTGCCACCAAATCTTTCATGACAACTGAAACAGCTGATTAGCGAAACTCAACTGGAAAAGAAGAGGAAGTAAACGACGGCATTTTATTTACCAATAACTTCTTGTTACGAGTACCTCTTTTTAATCTTTAATCCCTTTGTTTGTATAATTAGTAATTTGTATTACTCTTTTTCTTAATCATAATCTTTCGATACAATTTTCTTCTCTTTATCTTTATTCTTTTTAATTCAACTTTTTGTTAATAATGAATATAATTTATTTAGATAAATTTAAGTTAGTGTTTCTCATTTTTATTGTCATTGTCATGGCCGTCTGCGTCTCTCCATTTGTTGCCGGTGAGGAGGTTTCGGGGGCAAGATCCCCCCCATCCTGGCGAGTTAAGCTGAGCATAGCAAGTAGGCCACGTTCCCCGGAACCTACCATTCATATCCTTTTTCTGATCTTTTCCTCTTCCAACCTCCTAACCGTTCCTTATTTTCCTACCCTACCACACTACCGACTATCCAACGATTCCTCTTGCCTTGCCACAAGATGGCTTTGCTTACAGGTCCGAGCAGTTTCTCATCTTTCTTTTGCCATGGACTATTTTGGGTCCTTGTTGTCTAATTTTTTTTATGAATGACTAATTCAACGTTTAATGGTCGTAATAGGGAGACTTCTATACTGGGTGGACATGATTCTATGCGCTCAATGATTCGAGTTTTAGGTCAGCAGCGTACTGCCTTAAAGGTTTGCCATATAAATGCCGAAAGTTTGACTCCGAAACTGGATGAATCTCGTTATTTGTTTCAAGATTCTAATATTGATATTGTCAGTGTTTGTGAAACTTGGTTCTCTAATGATAGCATTTGTTGGATGGATGGTTTTAATGTATTTCGTTGTAATAGAATTGGTAGTACAGGTGGCGGTGTTGCGATTTTCACTCGAAGTGAATTAAGCTGCATGATAATACGAAAGTCATCACCAGGTAGTGAAGTTGAATATTTATTTCTTGAAATTAAGTGTAACAAAAATAAGGTACTGCTTGGAACGGTGTATCGCCCACATCGTAACATTGATTTGACGCCGTTATATTCAATTTTGGATGAGTTATCATTTGTGTCAGCCTTCATCATAGTTGCGGGCGATTTCAATAATGATGTGTTAAGATGCTCTGAACTTGTAATAGTATGGGATCACTCAATTTGGTTCCTGTTAATACGACAACTCCCACCCACTTTACAAGCCACAGTAGTACTTTGCTTGATATGTTCCTTGTAAGTCATTTGGAAAAAATTCTTTTCTATGACCAACTATCGGCTTCATGCTTCTCTCATCATGATCTAATTTTTCTTACTTTTCAATGTTCACCCGTGCTCTCTCCGTCTATGTACAGCTACAGAGATTTTAAAAATGTGAACAGACAGCAGTTAGAAACTGATCTAAATTCGATTGAGTGGTACCGAATTTATAGCATGCCGTCTGTTGATGAGCAGGTATTATTTCTTCAAAATAATAGAAATTGTCTCTATAACTTACATGTTCCTCTGGTTACAAGACAATTTTGCAGTAAAGATCAACCATAGTTCAACAACGATATTAAGTCTCTAATCAGAGAACGTAACTCAGTATATAAGCGCTGGAAGATTTTCCGGCTTGAAGAAGCATAATGAATACAAAATATTAAGAAATAGAGTAACCTGTAAAATACGTGAAGCAAAACAACGGTTCCATGCTCCAATATTAGACCTTTCCTTAGCCAAAAACAAACTCTGAAAGAATCTGAGAGACAAAGGTGTAGACAAACAAATAAACAACAACATTATTGCCATTGACTGTAACGAACTTAACAAAAGATTTGTTAACATAAATTCCTCAGATTTTGAAACTCGAACTTTTGTTTTTACAGACATCTTAAATAACCGACCATCTCAGACTAGTTTTGGCTTTCCACCTGTTAATGAGCTTGATGTTTTAGAAAGCTTTTTAGCTATTAAATCCAATTCTGTTGGAACTGATGGCATCCACCCAGTTTTTTTTTTTAAAGCTATACTGCCTCACGTACTCAAGTATATAACGTATACATTTAATAATATTTTTATGACGTGTACTTTTCCATCGGTTAGGAAACAAGCAAAGGTAATACCAGTTTCTAAAAATCGCGATACAGATGATTTTCGACCTATAGCCATGTTACCATTTCTTTCTAAGGTATTGGAGAGACCTATAAACTACCAAATTAGGACATTTTTAAGCAACAACAAATTGGTATGCATCAATCAATCAGGTTTCCAACCTAAGCACAGCTGTACTACCGCTTTAATTCAAGTTGTTGAAAACATAACAAATGATTTGGACAGTGATAAAGTAACTATACTAACGCTCCTGGATTTTTCTAAGGCTTTTGACACTGTCAATCACTTTACACTTTGTGAAAAACTCAAAAACCAATTTTATTTCTCATTGCCTTCAGTCAAACTTATTCTTTCCTACCTTACTGGTAGGTCTCAAGCAGTTTTTGCTTAAAATTCTATGTCATCTTTTCTTCCTCTGTACAGAGGTGTCCCTCAAGGCTCTATTTTAGGTCCTTTACTGTTCTCGATGTATATCAATGATCTTCCCTCATGTCCACTTAATTCTTATGTGCACATGTACGCAGATGATGTTCAATTATGTAACAGTTTCCAACTTGGTATGCTCGAGAATGGTGTACATGAAGTTAATGAGGATTTAAATTTAATTCTTATTTGGTCCCGCAAAAATGATCTTAGTCTAAATCCGAAGAAATCAAAATGTTTAGTCATGTCTAGGACAATAACTAACACTTCCTATTCCTATTTTCCAGAGATATATTTGAATGACAAAGTTGGAACAACCATAATAGGCTTACGCTTGAATTTTTTTTGATTATTTTGAATTAATAATATTTTTTTTCGAAATTTTTCGACTTCGGAAGTCGGTTATGAAGTGTCGTCGAATCGTCGAAAGTCAATAAACACACAATCGACTTGTTCACGTTTTTCAAAAACATCTAAACAAAAGGACGCTAAGTTAAATAAATTTGTAACTTTAAATTTTTTTTTTGACAAATCTAGGCTGGTTATCACATATGTATAATTGAAGAACAGTGAAAGGAAAGAATGTTACATACAATTTACTCAAACATTTTGTAGTTCATTATTATATTTTTCTGACCTTTCTTGTAAACAGGGGTAAAAAAAGCATTTTTCCAGGACTTATACATATGATAAATAATCAACACATTTCTTCAAAATAGAAGATGGCACACCATCAGGGTCTGAACTCAAACACTCATTTCACAATTTCATGATATTTTGTGCTACGGTATCTTTGCATATTTCAAAACTAATTGAATTCAAGTGAAGGTGACTTGGCTCAGAAGTAGAGAAACAGGAGGTGTTGTCATAGTTTACATCTTCGAAAACTTCCTTGAAGTAGTTTGCAAACATGTAAACAAATGTTTGAAGTTAACAAATTTCCAGAAACTATCTGGATTTCATTTAAGATCATATTTTATTTTACGAATATAACGAATTTGAGTATTCTGTGAGAAGTTGTTTTAGAATTAAGAAAATTCTACCATCTTCATCAGTTCTTGTCCTATTGTATTTTACCCACGCTTTGTTTCTTTTGTTTTTTAAGTTTTTGAGATGACAGTCAAACCATGGTACTAGTACATTAGAGTTACTACGAGGTTTTTTTTAATGGAATAGTTTTGCAAACAAAGCAAAAGAGCGTATTAGAAAAAATTTTACACATATCATTAATATTACAGTTAAAGAATAATTGATTCCAGTCAATAGAATGTAATAAAATAATACATTTTTTAGAACTCTTTAAAATTACACTTACTAAAGTTAGAGATTCAAGTTTGTAGTATTCGGTATGATGTGGAGAAGACAGGTTTAATTAAAGCGCAATATCTAATAAAGGATGATGCCGATAATCTTCTATTAGTTAAAACAGCGAATTCTATAGCTGAGGTTTCGGCGCATACGGTGTCGGAGAAAAATACTAAATCCAGAGTTCTTTCAAAACAATTTTTAACTCCGTTGAATTGGCTCAATCTACACAAAGACATACCATCTACGAATGAAAGCTCATTAGGACTCGACGCATCAATCGAAACGTAGAAGCAATAATTATCAATTATCGAAACTCAATCCACATTTGGTAAGTTATAGTCACCTACGACCAAAATTTCATCTTCAGGTTCAAGTAGACACTTTCAATACATTCATTAAATTTTTCATAAATGTCATTATTTGAACTCGGAGGTATAAGTAAGCCACTATGATCAATAAATTACCAGACTCCAATTTTATCTTAATGCACAAAACTTCAACATCTCTGAATCTAAAGTCGTCAACTAGGTAGCATAAGAGAGAATTTGTAATCGCAATTAGTATTCCACCCCCTGTGGTGACGATCACGTCTGAATGTTAGATAAGAGCTATCGAAAAGCTCCGATTCAAGAATAGAGTTGTTCAGCCAAGTTCCTGTTAGTATAATGAGGTCGTGAGGAAGATTGCTTAAATTTTTGTAGATAGTGTTGGTCTTTGTCCGAAGTCCATCATCTATATTTATCTTTTTCTCTTTCTTTTGATTTAATATCTTATTACGACCTCAATGAAAACTTTTACACTTTTAATTAGTAGACAGATTTGCACAAATTAAATATGCTGCTCTCAAAAGTTGATTGGTCATATCTCATTAATTGTTTAATTGTCAACACTATTGTCTTTGAATTTTATAATGTTTTGTTTGATTAGTTTTTAAAATCTGTACCTCTTACTCCTGTAAAATGGAGATAATCAGTTCCAGATCGGTACGATAGCAAAAATAAAAGCCTGAAGAACCTCAGAAACAAGTTTTGGTCAATTTACCAGTTATCTCGAAGTGAAGCCGAATTTGAAAACTTTTGCGTGCTCGTGAAAATTTCAATAGATTTTCAAGTTCAAAGTATTTGAACTATCTGCAGAAGGTACAAAGAGATTGAAATGAATCCGAAATATTTTTGCAAATTTATAAATAGTTAAAGAAACACGTGGCAGCACTGGTTGTATCTAATCGTAGTAGTCGTGTTTTATTTAAGCTCTTATATCTACATATAAATAGGCAAGCAGTTTTGTATGGTACCAATTGTGAGGTGGTTAGTAGATTAAAATGAGTATGTTCGAATAAGTTCGAACACTGCGATTTTTTCTATTTGATCGCTCATACCCGATCGTTTTGCTTCCATACTCATAAGTCATTTTGGTCATGAATAAAAAGAATCACGAATAAAGACAAACGAACTGATCGAACTCATGAGTATCTTCTGACTTTCATACCCACGAACAAAATTATTCGCAAACAGTTGTAACCAGTTTCGGGTACTCGAAAAAAGACCAGAAGAAAAAGGGTTTCTTATTTTGAAGAGATTTATGAATAGGTAGGTGGCTAGGTAGGCAAATGATGTAATTATAAAACAAAAGATGGTCAACATTCGCGGTTGGTGTATGTATTTAAGTGAAGTCAATTTTTTCTTTTATTGAAGGCGCAGGTTAAAATTCCCCGAAACAGGTACTCTTTTCTTTGTTAGTAATTTTAGTAGGTCAGTGGTTTTAATTACTTATTTAATTTACTGTTTTTTTTTTCAAGTTAATAAAAATAAAAATCATTGTGACTAATAACATTATTTACTGCACTTTTTCCTAATAAAAATGCCTTATTTGCATACGCAAACTAAGTATATTGAATCATGAAGCAAAATCAACCAACACCGATCTGCCCCTAATGGTACGAGTAAAAGTATCTTAAATACAAAAACCAACCCCAATAACACAAGAAACAGAATCCTTAAAATACCAACCCCGAATACACATTTTACACAGCGAGTAGTCGAACGATCGTGATCGATCGCACTGATCGTGAACATTTTGATCATGAGCACATTGATCGTGAACATTTTGATCATGAGCACTTTATTCGTTTTGTTCAAACTCGTTCATACTCGGTTGGAAGGTATACTCGATCTTATTCGTTTGAAATGTGTTGTTATTCACGGGTCATCATACTCATGAACAAAAATACTTGTAAGCATAGTTTGATAGGTTGACTCTGTTTGTTCAAACTCGCTTTTTTCGAGCAAGTATTCGTTGATCGTGAACAGTACTCGACTCGTTTTAATCTCCAGGAGAGTTGGTACTGTCACGGTGTGACACGTGAGCTAGATGAAATCGGTGATATGAGGCAATGTTATAAATGTGGCAAGTGTTATCATGAGGAGTGCGTCGACGGTTTGTAACCGGATGATAAAGACAATTTAAAATTTTCTGATGGGTATTAAAAGAAAAATTATTTTTAACAGTTTATTAGCATCATAAATGCATTATTATTCATTTTGATCTCAACTACCATATGTAAAAAGTATACTTTGAGTTTTTTTAGTAGTAGAAAGTTTTGGGCCTTATTACCCGATTGCATTATAGTAAGGCCTACTGACCAGGTTTTTTTTAAATGTGAAATCTGTTAATGTTTCCGGCAGAAGTTGCCATTTTTTGTTTGTTTTTAATAATTTTATATATTTAACCTTATTTACCAATAAAATTTGTTTATTTCGATTTATAGTTTTTGCGGGTGGCAATGGTACAGTGGATGAAATGCTTGGTTGCTAACCTTAGAGTTGTGGGTTCGAGCCCCAGCCTGGTCAGCAACTTTTCAATATTCCCCCAGCTTCAACTGGACGCCACCCGTGGGATTTTCATGAGATAAATATCACCTATTTCTCAATCCATTGTACCAACAAAAAATCTTTCCTATCTTTCTATTCCTTCTAACTATTGCCGTGCAGTTTGCATTCAAAAGACCTTGGGTCTTACAGGCATATAGATAAAATTATTTTTAATTATTATAATTTTATTTAAAACCGCCCATAGCTAGGCCTTATTACCCTCATGTACCTTATACATATATCATAACTTCAATAATTCTTTTTTTATTATGTTGTGTTAAGAGTAGGTATCATTAGCATTTGTTTCTTAAGTGCAGTAGTTAAGCTTTTGTGAAAGTAATTTACTTCCCCTCCATTTGACTTTTTTTTCTTTCCTCTAACATTCATTAAAACTTTTAATCCTGCATTAAGCTCTATCTTCTATTAAGCATGACATTTGTACGGTTTTGCTTTTTAAATAAATAATAGCTGCTTATTAAATTATTAACACGACCGTCGGTACTGCCTGAACGCGATCTATCAGAATTGCGGTGTTGTCCCTGGTTCGAATTTCAGCCGGGTCCAAATTGTTTTCTCTTTTTTTTCTCTTTTCTTTTTTCTTGATTCTGGTTCTACACATTCTTCACCCCCTTCCCCGAGCAACACTTCTACTTCTTCTACTAAGCCCACCAAAAGGACATCATCTTCAACAACTCCTTTTCCGGCACTGAAGCGCCCTTACTCACGAAATGATAGCAGTGCTACCACTTCAGGAAAAAAAATCGAAGCAGATTTGAAGAAAAAAGTGAAGTAGATTGATAAAAATCGAAGTAGATTTCAAAATTAAACTTTTTTATAAAAATCTACATCTAGGGTGGGCTATTTAGTGGTTAATTTTTAAATCGTAGGTTATTTTGACATTGACAGCTGTTTCCCGCTCGAAATCTTGAAAGATAGTCAGTATCATACCTCCGCGGAACGAAATGAGTGGCTTTATGCTTGAACAGCGTTGGAAAAAATTGAAAACTTATTTTCAAAGCGAATGCTGTGTAAGTTCGTTGGGGCTAAGAGCAGCTTGAATTGGACAACGATTTTCGGCTAAAAATAAACTTTTCTGATGAGGCACATATTCATCTCGGCGGCTACGTTAACAAACAAAATGTCTCGGGAAAACTCACCCGTTGTTGTCGAGAAGCCAATGCATCCACAAAGAGTGTGACAGTTTGGTGCGGATTATGAAGTGATGGGTTCATCGACTTGGAAGACCTCTGCTTCATGCAGGCTAACGCGTTATAAAACACAGCACATTCTACAATCGATCTTTTGCTCACTAAATTCCAAAATCGTGTTATCGATTGGCCGCCTCGGAGCTGCGATTTGACTACTTTGGACTTTTTTATGGGAAACCGTGAAGGACCGACGTTATGCCAACAATCCGGAAGCGATTATATCAGTAAAGGCCAATATTTCCCAAGAAATGCGTGAGCTACAGCCCGAAAAAACTTGGGTTTGGACACCCTCTAAATTATTAATTTTTTTTAAATAGCCTTAATTCAATCAAACGAAAACCAAACTAAAAGTCTTTCCGACTTCTTATGTATACATATATTGTTTCATAACACTTTTTAATTTAATTTAACAAAAAAAATATTTTCATCTTCATTTCTACATGTGTAGTATGTAAAACAAAAATTGGAGTGAATAGGAAAAAAGGGAGTAGATTTTGCCTTTTTCTGTAAAATTTAAGTAGGTTGAAACAGATATTTTTAAAATGAAGCAGATTTCAGTATTTTGGTGATAGTGCGAAGCAGGAAGTAGATTTTAAATTTTTTTGATAAAAAGAAGCAGATCTACTTCAATTGAAGTAAAGTGGTAGCACTGAATGATAGTCCAACTATAAACAAAATGTCACTTGCTTCTCTCCAGGTAAAAAAATTTAGCCACTGAAATCATTGCACTTTCCGACATAAATCCAACGTCAGTTCCTGTTCCTGTTCTGAACCAAAAACTGTATCGAGTAGTTCCAATACCTACCAATAACAACAGTGGCTCTGAAACTCCCAAAAAATTTGGGTCCGTTACAAAGCCTAAATTAGTATTTATATCCCGACTCCACCCTGAACTTCAAGCCAATGACATAATTTAACATCTTGTTGTCAGTTATTGCATTTCAAGTGCGTCATCTATAAAATGCACTAAAATCAGCAAGCCTGACAGTTTTGTGTCATCTTTTAGGATAACCACTACTCCTTCATTATTCGGTTCTGTCTGTGACAATAAATAAATTGGCCTCCTGGAACACTTGTAAAAGAATTTGTAGTTCGATCTAAGAATCTAAGTAATCGAATCGCTAAAGTTCCGGCTCCAAAAAACTAAAAAGGATTACCCTCTTCTATTAAAATGTAAGAGGGCTACGCAGCAAATCTGCTGATGTTTTCAAAAACTCTCAAGCATTTCCACATGATATTTTTTGCTTTTACAGAAACATGAAAGTTCATTTTTGGACACAGAAATTTTCAACGATGAGTTTTCTGTTTTTAGAAAGGACCGTCATGTGGATAAACCAAAAGAATTGGGGGTGGTGTGTTGATTGCTGTTCGTAATTGCCTCTCATCTTCCCTTGTCTCTTTTTTCTTCAATGTTTCAATTGAACTCATTTGTGTTAAGGTTTCCCTTCAACCAAATGCTCTCTTTGTTATTAATGTTTACATTCCCCCGAAAAGTTCTGCATCAGTTTTTACCGAGCTATCCTACATCCTGGATTATATGATCGATATTGCTGGTTCAAATAGCAATATTTTACTAATGGGCGACTTCAATTTTTTTTTTTACCGCGTTGATTTTTCGTAAAGCAGACTTTCAATTACGTAATAGACGAAATAAGGCTTGGAAGTCTCATTATTAAAAATCTCTCAATTTCTGATTTTAATGTGTTTCGTGCACTATTTGAAGAATTTAATTTACTTCCCAAAAACCTATATGCAACATATGTGAAGGAAATGGAAATATCGTTGAAGCTAGATCCGAAGAGATGCTGGAAGTTTGAAAATTCAAAAAAGAAGTCTAATGGGTATCCAGTCAACTTCGTTTACAATTAAGATGCCACTTTAAGCAGCTCACCTGAGATATGTAATGCATTTGCAAAATATTTCAGCAAGTCTTTTATTGAAATTCCAGTCAATATAGACGAAAATTACTTTCAATACTGCCGTGATTTCCCCCAAGCCACTTTTTACAACATTCCTATCGATAAGGATAAAGTTTTGCATTATCTTTCGTTGCTGAAAGATGATTACTCTCCTGGACCTGATGGTATTCCTGCCATTATATTAAAAAAATGTTCATCCATTTTGGCTTCTCCGCTTCAATTTCTTTTCAAGCCGTCCCTTACGTGCAGTAAATTTCCTCGGGTGTGAAAAGAATCATTCATTACTCCTGTCTTCAAAAAGGGTATTAAATCTGACATCGGAAACTATAGAACAATTTCCAAACTTTCTTCCATTCCAAAGCTTTTCGAACAAGTAGTTTGTGATAGTTTAACGTTTTTCTGCAAGCATTTAATCTGTCATCAACAACATGGCTTCATGCAGAAGCGGTCTACTTTGTCTAACTTACTAACCTTTATGCACAAAGCACAAGTGCTCAAGGGCATTAGAGAGTGAGTCCACCGTTCATACTTGGGCTAAACGCACTTAGGCCACGGAATTTGCTTTTATTTTAATGATCTTAAAAAGCAACAACGTTTGTTGTTGTTTTTTATTTAATTTTTCATTTTGATTTTTCATTTTGAAATTTTATTCATCAATTATTTTTGTCAATAGAGCATGAACAAATTTTTTAGGGTTAATGCTGGTTATGAAGCTCCCTAAAAATATATAATTCGCAGTGCAGTTTTGCACTAAAAATTATTTTCAAATTAAAAGCTTTAGGTTTCCCAGTTGGGTTTCTTAACTGGATATATTCTTATCTCCAAAATAGATTGTATAAAGTTAAGTTCAGAAATTTGATTTCTTAAGACCTTTTACAGCAAAATCAGGAGTCCCACAAGGAAGCCATCTTGGTCCGTTACTGTTTATACTCGCTATCAATGACGTCACTTCGTGCATTCATTCTAGTGAGATTCTCGTGTTCGCTGACGATATAAACATTTTCAAAACTATTAACTCAGCTAATGACCGCGTTGATTTACAAGCCGACATTGACAGATGTGTTATCTGGTGTAGCAAGAATGGCTTAAATCCGGCAAAATGTCAGACAATGACCTTTTCTAGGAAACGGGTACCAAGTACATATAATTATTATATTTCACAGCAAGATTTGCTTCGCGTTTTTAGTTTTAAAGACCTGGGAGTACACTCTAGCTCTAGCCCAGACTTGAGTTTTACCGAACATATCAACTATATTGTTTAATAATAATAAAAGCCAAATGCAGTCTTTGTTTTTTAGTCGATTTTTATTTAATATTTGCCGACGTTTCGATTCTGGTTAGAATCTTCTTCAGGGCCTTGAACAGGAGAGTGGATTCATAACTATAACATTTATACATATATATACATATCAATTTTCACTTGAACAAAATTATAACGTTAGCACTTACTGTATAAGTAATATCGACTGTGTCTGTAAAGATACTTTCTCAACAACAGCCATATAAACAATATTTCTTAACAAAAATTATGTAAATAGCTAGTATTGATACGTAAAATTATTATAAATTAATAAATAAAAAGGCGAAAATCTTAAGCAAACTTAATCAGCAAAACGTAAACAATTATTTGAAGTGAAGGAAATGTCAAACTTTTCCATATGAAATTGACAAGCTTCAGTTAGTGGATCGTATACAGGGTGATTCAAATTTTACAAACAGATAGGTAGTTTAAATATTTTGGATATTTTAAGATATTTTAAGACAATTATGAAAGTTTTTTAAAAAGGTTCATATAAATATCACTAACATTTTTTTATTCTACACTTTTAGAATTTACACAATTTTTACAAGCTTTTATGTGCATTTCTTCTAAAATCATACGTTTTCGGTAGAATTTCTCACGTTCGAGTATTTGAACCTTTTCAAAATTGAAATTATGTTTGTAAGTGGTAGCATGCTTGGCCATCAGGGCACTCCTTGCTATCCGATTGTTGGTGACGTCTGATTCATGTTGATTCATGCGTTCTTTTACTTTTTGCGAGGTAGTACCAATGTAACATTTATTACAGCGATTGCATGGTACACGATATACAAAATTTACGAAGTCACGACGAGCTGCTTTTGTTTTAACTTCGAATAAAGTCGGCCTACATTGTTCGAATTTTTGAAAGAAATGCGAACGTTGTCACAAGTTTTGGTGATGGATCTTGCAATAGATTGTGATACGTTTGGAACGAACTGTAAGGAGTATCGACTTATAATGTTGTTATCAGTAGCTGCTATTATTGTAAGTGATCGTGATTGCAAATTGTTTCGTATGTTATAACGGTTGATTAAACGGTTTACAAGCCTTTATGGATAATCGTTTTTTACAAGCATTTCAATCAATAGCTTCTTGTTGTCCTTTGAGAAACGTGCGTGACTTAGGCGATTGACACGATCTATGAGTCCGTACGCTGTGCTTATTTTTTGGTTCATTGGGTGTATTGATTTGTAGTTCAACAAACGTCCTGATGAGACAGGCTTCCAATACCATTTTGTAAAAAATGTTTTTTCTTTTTCATCACGGAATACTGTCATATCTAAAAACGGAATACTATTCGAAAATTCACGTTCGACAGTAAATTGAATTCTATTATCAATACAATTGAATAAAAACAAAATTTCATCAATCGAATCTCTGGGAAGCAACAAAAACATATCATCAACATATTTTTTCAAGATCTTAATTCTCTTGGAGTGCTCTTCCATTATTGCTTGCATTTTGTCTAAAATATCATCCAATAATAACTCCACTAGAATCGGTGATATTGGAGCGCCCATTGGGGTGCCGTAGCCCTGTTTGTAGCACTGTCCGTTAAATGAAAAATAACTGTTTGAAGTACAAATCTTTATCATTTCAATAAATTCAATCATATCAAGATTGGTAAGACAAGCGATTTCGTCCCATCGTTTTTCTAAGATATCTAAACAACAATACTACATCGAATGAAACCATCTCTTCACCATCTTCAAATTTCGTCTTATTAATGAACTCACAGAATTCGTAAGAATTTTTAATATGATAGGATGACTTCGTTAGTTTGTTAAGGATTCCTACAGCGTGCTCGGATAAACTTCTAGTTGGACCGTTCAAATCAGCTGAAATCGGACGAAGTGGCATATTTTGTTTGTGATGTTTTGGCAAAAAGTACATAAGTGGTGGTGTGGCGTGATGCGATGATAGTTTATATTTAGTACCAGTATCGATTTTGCCACCATCAAATAATTTCTTAACGAATGCATTGTTAACTTTTTTGATTCGGACCGTGGGGTCAGAAATTTTTTGATAGGTGGTGTTATCACTCAACATTTCTTCAGCCTTCGCTATGTATTCTGTTTTTTGCATGAAGACAGTCTTCGCACCCTTATCCGAGCGAACGCAAACAATGTCTTTATGTTCTATAAAGAAATTCGCACAAACTTTTCTTTTCTCCAGCAAGAAATTATCCAACGGCGAATGATGATTGCTTGTAATGGCTTTTCTCAGTAAATTAGTGGTGTTGTATCTTATATTATTACGTTCAGAAGCTTCCACACGATCAATTAAAATCTGTTCAACATCTGCGATAATGCTATGCACAGGAATTTCATCATTGTTCAATGGTAACCCAAATTTAGGTCCTAAGCCCATTAAAAGTTTGACATCATCCGGTATTTGTATATTTGTAGCGTTGTGAATGTAATTATCTGTGTTCGCTGTGATATGAACTTTCAACTGCGTTTCGCGTAAACTACTCAATCTTTGTGATAACTTCAATGTACTCGCCTCTACCCGAACACCGAACTTGTCGAGTTGTAGAGGCTTAAGTAGGGTCAAAGATTCTTGGGGCTCTGTGTCACTAGAAGAGTCTCGAAAACCAAAGGGTGTTCTCACCTCATCCTCACCCATTCCTTCCCTCCCCTCCTATCCAACATCCATAAATCCATCCTAATTCACTCCCTCTCCCTCTCCCCCCCCCCCCCCTAATCCAGGGTGTCATGTGACCCGTGCCCATTGGATGGTTTGCAGCCAGGGGGTATACCGGCTGTATTCTAACGGAACCTCTTTGAAACAGGCAAAATCGAAGAGTAAGTGCCTTATCTGCTACAGGGGGTGTTGCAGATGGACCTGATTTCCCCCATAACTCGTGGGACCAAAAATGAATCAAAACAACAATAAAAAACAAAACAACATAAAAACAAAAACAGATGAGACCGGTTCTCCTTTTAAACCGGGCGACAGTACGGCGCCAAAGCTGTCTGGCGTTAGTTCTCCTGCAACATTGTGCAGTGGAGGGGTTGTGGCTACTCATGGCCCCTCTACAAGCGGTGTTCGCAGTGAGGTGAGAGTAGGCAAACATCTCTCTAGGCATGGGAATGGGACTAAGGACACACCTGGTCTCATCACCACTCCTAAAGCCACAGGGGTTAAACCTCTTCCGAAGGGCGTAGATTTGCAGAGCAGAAGGACTACTAAGGTCAAACCTGGTGGGCCTTCTGCTTCCAGCACCCCGGGGGGTAATCCTCCTCTTAGGAAAAGACAGCGGAGCATAGCTCCCTCGAAAGTCCTATACAAAAACCGTCGCAATGCTGAACGGTCTCGTCAACTCATAGAAGCAATTCCAGAGAGTGATAGAACCGTCCAGCAGAAAGAAAAATTAACCTGGGCCTTGAAGGTATTGACCGAGGACATAAAGCCTGTGGACTGTACGTCCAAAAGGCAGAGGTCAATTTAGGACCGGTTCCCAAAAGACCAAAGGGGAACAAAAGCAACCCTCCCTATCCTTCTGGCCTCATTAAGCAAAAATCTTTCAGCGACGCCTTGAAGGGAAAGATTGTCATCGCCGTTATTGACAGGAGCGATCCAGATGGCACGATCTCGTCCGATAGATGGCAGCTAGTAAAGATGAAGCTCTCGGCTAGCTTCTTAAGTTTGATGCTGGCAAACCCTGGTGCACCACCTATCACTAGTGATGGAGGCTGGTACCAGGGGCATGTCAAACTAGTTGTCTGCGAGGACCAGAGATCGTGTGATCTGTATAGGCTCGCGATCGGTGGTCTTGGGGAAGTATGGCCAGGAGCGAATCTTGAAGTCGTAGCAAAGGAGGATATCCCGAGCAGACCCAGGACTCGCACCTGGATCCCAGCTGAACCCTCCGCGTGGGATGAGATCATCCAGATAATCAGGCTAAGCAACCCGCATATACCTACTCACAACTGGAAGGTCGCCAAGCTGGATGAGCAGAAGGGTCTTTATAGATGCGCGCTAATTGTGATCAATAAGGAGTCTCTTGCCCATTTGGCAAAGACCCAAGGTGTGATTAGGTATGGGTTTGAATCTATAACCCTAAGGGTTTATAAAAAAGACGAGTTAGAGGCAGGTATTATTCCTCCACATCCTTCGCTCTCCGACAACGAGGAGCCTATGTTGGAGGCATCGGCTTCTCCACCTGATAATGTGAGGATCACCTTTCCTTCCATGGGTGAGGAGGCGGATGTCTCTGACTCATCATCCTCTACTGGTAAAACGTTGTCTTCTCTTACCTTTGACGAACAGTTGATAGTAGAGACGTACGACTCCCTAAAAGGCTCTCTGAATGAGGATGAACTTCTCGGATTATCTTCAGACGAGGACCTGAACGACACAGTGGTGGAGGCTTCCCTGCCTGATTGTAGCAACAATGCTGCAGTTAGTTCAGATTAACCTCCAGCACTCCAAAAAGGCTTCGGCCTCACTCCTCCTTCGGCTGACTAACACTGGGGAGGACATAGTCCTGATCCAGGAACCATGGATATACAACAACCAGGTCCGTGGACTCAGGACTCCGGGATACACACTGTATGCATCAGACATAGGTAACTTGAGGTCCTGCATTATGGTGAAAAGTAGCATTAAAGTATTTTTACTCCCTAATTTCAGCAACCAAGATATGACTGTCGTAAGGCTAGAGGCGGCTAAAGACCATTACTGGCTGGCATCGGCATATCTTGCCCACGACCTACCTATACCGGGTGATAACCTAGATAGGCTGGTCAAGGAAGCTGAAGCAACGAACACTGCTCTCATCATCGGTAGTGATGTCAACGCCCATCATTCAGTGTGGGGCAGTTCCGATATAAACAGTAGAGGTGAGTTACTTTTTGATTCTATCTTAAGCACTAACCTTATTGTAAGCAACATAGGCAACGAACCTACGTTTGTTACTAAAACCAGACGAGAGGTACTTGATATTACTCTTGTCTCCGATTTCATCTATTCAAGTATCAAGGATTGGAGGGTGTCACCAGACCATTCGTTCTCTGATCACAGTTATATCCAATTCAAATTAGAAGATGATCCCCCTTGCCAGGTAGCTTTCAGAAATCACAGGAAAACTAACTGGCTAAAGTACAGAGATACACTCAAAAACCTGATAGATTGTAATCTCTCAATACCCCCATGTAATACCCAGGAGCTTGACAAGAAGGTTGATGATCTTACATTGGCCCTCAACAATGCTCTGGCAACCTCTTGTCCTCTCATAACACCAAGAGGCAAGAAGAAGCCTTTCTGGTGGAATACAGAACTAGAAACGCTTAGGAGAAACAGTCGTAAACTGTTTAACAAAGCCAGAAGCTCAAGAAACGAATCGGACTGGGAATCATACAAGAAGTCCCTTCAAAAATACAAAAAAGAACTTAGGAAATCTAAAAGAATGTCTTGGAGAAATTTTTGTGGTAAAATCGAAAATGTCTCTGAAGCATCAAGGCTTAGGAAAGTTCTCTCAACAAACCCAGTAGTACCAAGTTTTATGAAAAAACCTGATGGCTCCTGGACGACATCAAGCGAGGAATCGCTCAATTTACTACTAGATACCCACTTTCCTGGTAGTTCCTCTGATATCAGTAATATTCACTCTAATAGGTCAAATATTCAAAATATCCCTGAAGGTCTGATCAACAGGGACAAACTGCTTTGGTCACTGAACAGCTTCGAGCCTTACAAGTCTGCTGGGCCAGATGGCATAATACCCGCTGAACTACAGAAGTCTTCAGATATTATTCTGCCTGTGTTGGAAATATTATGAGAAGCTGTTTGGAACTGGTTCACATTCCCCGGTCATGGAAAGAAGTTAAAGTAGTGTTCATACCAAAAGCGGGAAAAAGCTCCCAAACCAACCCTAAAGATCTAAGACCCATAAGCCTATCATCATTCCTTCTGAAAACCTTAGAACGTCTGATTGATATATATTTACGCAATAACATTGATACTAAACTTTTGTCGATGTCTCAACATGCTTACTGCAAAGGGAAATCGGTAGAAACTGCGCTACATTCACTTGTCCGCACTATCGAATACTCCCTCCATCACAAGGAATACACAATGGTGGCTTTCCTCGATATAGAAGGCGCTTTTAACAACGTCGATACATCTGCAATCGCTAATGCACTCTCAGGTCTGAAGGTAGATGGCTCACTTGGTAAACTGATCGACCAAATGCTGATAAGTAGGGTGATCAACTCAAAACTGATCTGTTAGTAGAGGTACGCCACAAGGTGGTGTCCTATCTCCACTCCTTTGGAATTTAGTGGTAAATGAACTGTTAATAAGACTGGAAGAGGGGGGATTCAATGTGATTGCCTATGCGGATGACACTGCTATAGCCGTTTCAGGAAAGCATCTCAGCACCTTATGTGAACTTCTTCAATCTGCACGCAATAAGCTCACAAATTGGGCAAGTCGTTGTGGACTAGGTGTTAACCCCCACAAAACTGAACTTGTCCTCTTTTCAAGGAAATATAAAATTCCACACGTCGACCCTCCATCTTCTCTGACGAAGCAAAATACTTGGGTCTTATTTTGGACAAGAAATTAAGCTGGAAACCCAATATACAAAGAGTAAGGAAAGCCACAGTAGCCCTTTTCTCTTGCAAAAAAGCCATCGGCAATAAATGGGGTTTAGAGCCCCATGTTATGCATTGGCTATACACATCGGTGATAAGACCGATTCTCACTTACGGGGTGGTCGTCTGGTGGCCTGCCCTAGACACAGCGTCGAATAGTGCTAAGCTCAGTAAAGTCCAACGTACCGCCTGCCTGTGTATAGGCGGTGCGCTGCGCACTACTCCCTCTGCAGTGCTAGAAATACTTTTCAACCTGCTACCCCTAGATATTTTCAGCAAGCAAATCGCTGCTTGCTCAGCAATTCGCCTGAAGGCGATCTCTATATGAAAAAATAATAATTATGGCCATGCTAACATACTGAACACCTTCAGTATTCCCCAAAGTAACATAGACTACTCCACATCCCAACTTCATTTTGATAAAAACTTCCAGGTAAGCATACCCTCTAGATCACTCTGGGAGGAAAATGCCTTCCAGGACGACGATCAAATTCAGTTTTTTACCGATGGGTCGAAAACAAATGATGGGGTGGGGGGAGGTGTATACTCTAATAGACTAAATCTTAGTCTCTCCTTCCGTCTACCAAACCATTGTAGCGTGTTCCAGGCGGAACTAATGGCAATTAAGGAGGTTTTATCTTGGCTTAAAGAAAACGTGATATCTTCTAAGGATATCATCATTTTCTCTGATAGCCAAGCCGCGCTGAGGTCCCTGGATTCCATCTCCTATAACTCTAAAACAGCTCTCGACTGTCGATCATCTCTTAGAGAGATGACGGAACAGTTTAACATTCACCTCTGCTGGGTGCCAGGGCACAGAGATATTCCAGGGAACTGTAAGGCCGACGAACTTGCCAAAAAAGGAACAACACTACCTATACTGACTGAACACAGTTACCTGGGTGTTCCCATCGCTACATGTAAACTTTTGCTAAGGCAAGAAGCTATGGATAGAACTAATCTTAGGTGGACAAGTGGCAACACATGTCTAGCGACAAAACGGATTTGGCCAAAGCTGGATTCAAATCGCTCTAAGACTTTGATCTCTCTGAGCAGACGGCACATTAGCTCCATTATAGGTGTCATTACAGGACACTGCCTCATAGGTAGACACGCCATAAGACTTAGCGTGTCCGCAAACGACTTTTGCAGAAGTTGTATGGACGAAGAGGAGGAAGAGACAATTGCCCATCTTCTTTGTACATGCCCTGCACTAGCTCACAAAAGGAAACTCCATCTGGGAGCATACTTCTTCAACGATAGTAGTGATCTGTCTAACGTGGACACTAACTCTCTTTTAAAATTCATTAGAAGCACAAACTGGTTCTGAGTTACTAGGGGGAAACACCCCAAACTCGTGGTATCACAACGGTCCTCTTATGGACTAAGTGTGTTGGTCTTTTCAGCCAACAGCAACTTTAACCTAACCTAACCTAATGTACTCGCGTTGTGCTGGTTGGAGTATCTTATGTTTTGTGAGTCAAAGAATACTCCACTTACAGAAAGTCGTAGTGACAGGATACGTTGTTCCAGTTTATTGCACTTTTTCTTCGGCACGAACACGATAGGGGTAGGGGAATTTATTTAATTAAAATTATTTATGTAAACGAATTTACTACCGCGAACAATTAAATTAAAAAAAAAATATTAAAGAAAGAAAACAAGATTTGAACGCGTACCGACGGCGACACACGACACGAATTTACTAATGATAACTAATAATAATAATGATCGACACGAACGAATGACACGGAAAGAGAATACGAAAAAAAAGTGCAATTACAGCTTGATAAAATAGCTGTCACCACGGCTGCTCAGCTGGGGTGGGTTCTGTGGAAGAATTTTTGGGTTTCCTTTGATAAACTTTATTGATTTATCGAATCAAAATAGTTTATCAAAAGAACATATAGGTATGCACAGTAGGGTGCAAAAAAAGTTAGGCGCCAGGAATTTTTTTTTCTAAAACCGAATTAGAAAATTCCAAAACTAATTATAGAAAGTAAAGAACCGAATAAATGGAATAAAAAGAAAGAGTTATGTTTAAAAATGTAATTATTTTATTGTTTTGGGAAACCATGGGACAGAAGATCCCTGGACTAAAACCCATAAGTCTTTTCAAATAAAAGGGTAATACACAAAGAAATATGGCCGTTTGGCTTAAAGAGAAAAAAAAAATTAACAAGCAATGTAATTCATACTAAGTAAAATATGAAGATCAATAAAAAAAAAGGAACAAAAGCAAAAAATGGGTCTTTAACAAAACCAAGCGCGCCTCGTACACGAATAGGAAGAATATAAATATATATTTTGAGATTGCAAATATATGTTTACATTCAAAATTTAACACGAACTACTTATCTTATTTTTGTAACGTCTCCTATCTCCTATCTCCTTTTCGTCTCAATCTTTACACGTCTCGAATCCTTAATCCAAAATGTTTACTATCCACAATTAAAACAAATGTCTCCTCCTCGATTTTATTTTTCTTTCTCCAAATTTCTCGATATTTTTCTTTCTAAAATTTTTGTATTCCTGCTTGTAAGTCTCTCACCAGAGTGCCTTCCAAGCTAATTTTTAACAACCACTTTCTTCCCTCGTCCATTCCAATCATTCACTCATACATACAACGCTACAACACAACCATTCGTTTCGAGATCATCGGTCACGGCTTTCTGGAAGCATGACGCTCTCCTAGAAAACAACCGTCGTGGGATCTAACGAAACATACTCATACGCACACAAACACGGTTTCAAAAAGTTGTTGGATGTGTTTCCAAAACTTGCCAAAACATACTCTCACGCACACAAACAACGTTTCGACAAGTTATTGGATGTGTTTCCAAAACTTGTCGAAACATTATGGACGAGTTCAGACTATTTTCCAACTAAAACAATTTTCGAGAAAAATTGAAAAGAATTAAAATTGAAGAGGAGTCTGAACTAGGCTTTTTCCTACTACTCTACAACTATCGCGCGGGATTCGAAGCGTGAATTATTTAACAAACTATTTTTGGAGATACAGAGAGGAGCGTTACTTTAATCATTATTTTAAAAATTCTATAAAACTAATCTAAACGCGTTAAAAACCCATTTTGTACATTTAACAAATTTACGTTATTTTACGTTAAAGTTAAAATTACGTTACGTTAAGTAAGATTTAAAAAATGCATAGATAATTATAAGAAGGGGTTTAGTTGTTGTTGCTCATTTTATATCGGTAAGTAAGAGTCCACCTGACTCGTTACTTCTTCGGCTCATCCGCCGGCTCTCTTCTCGTTTAGAACGTCGTACTCGAACACCTGCTTTTGTTGCTTTTGCAAGATACGGCTAGGTACACCACTGGTTGATGAGACCATGGTTGCCCTCAACTTCGCCAATATTTTGCAGCCACAACGAGAAAAAGAAAAGGGAAAAAGAACGACCGAAGGGAAGTTTTTGTTGCGGTAAAATTTACCGTAACAAATTCCACCCTTACCTCCCAAGAAATGTGTTTACTTTTCAAGAAAAATAAACCATTTCTTAAGGCTCGGCCAGGATTGGAGGGTAAAAGAACAGGGTGTACAACACAACACAGGGTTACCATCATATAAGAAAAGAAAAAAGAAAAAAAAAACATAATTAGTGGCACGAATTGAAAATATATAATTGGACAATTTACCAAAAAAACAAACAAAGTACAAAGAAATTACGAATTAAAAGAAAGATTAAGGGACTTTTGACTAAGTGTCAATAAATGGCTTCAAATCCTTTACGTGCCACGTCCCTCGATCCTTCCCCTTATCGTCTATCAGGAGGTATGTCCAAGGTGACACCCCCCTACTGATCCTAAATGGACCAACCAACTTGGTCGCTAATTTGGCCGCAAAATAATTTGCCGCATCGGACAAGGAATAATTCCTACACCAAACGAGATCACCAGGTTGAAACTGTATGTCTCGTCTTCTCAAATTATAAGTTTTAGCGGTCTTATTTCCCGCCGCTTCCAACTTCCTAGCTATCTCCTGTCTCAGTTTCTGAAACTGCCTAACAGTATCCCCTCTATCTTAGTCCCTATCACTATCTCTAAGCCCTACATCATGGCAACTAGTTACCATGTTCCTACCAAAATTTACAAAGTATGGCGAAACACCTAATACCTCATGTTGCGAAGTTCGGATAGCACAGGCCACTTTTGCCAGTTGCATATCCCAACTCCGCTGGTTTTCGGAGACATACGCTCGGAGCGTAGTCTTAATAATTTGATTTATGCGCTCCGCAGGATTCGCTTGCGGATGGTAATGCGCCGTATATCGAAGTTGTGACCCGTACGCTTCACTAAGCGTCTTCAGTTCCTTGCTACGGAACTGGGGACCGTTGTCACAGACGATCCACTTTGGAACACCGAAGAGAAGAAACACGTTTTCTTCTTATTCTCGACAAACCGCTTTCGCCGTCGCGGACCGTAACGCGAACAACAGGGGAAATTTACTAAAGTAATCGACGACCGTTAAAATATATATAAAACCGCGCGACGACTTCGGAAGTGGGCCAACCAAGTCCACACCAATCATATCCCACGGTTGGGAATTTCCCACCCTCTCAGTCATAAGACCAGCTGGCCTCTCATTCACTGGTTTCACTTTTTGGCAAGTCTTACAAACCCTAACATATCTCGTAATATCACTCCTCATTTTGGGCCAGTAATATTTGTCTGCTACCCTAGCAAAAGTCTTTTTAACACCCATGTGTCCTGAAAGCGGAGCATCATGGCAATCGTTTAAAATCTTTGCCCTATCACCTTTCCCTACAACTAATTTCCACTCCTCATTCTCGTTGTGAACAACAATATGGTTCACCCTAACATGTTTATAGAGCCGCCCATCCTCAACTCGCCAGGATGGGTATTCTAACGGGCTCTTTTCTACCTGTGATTTCATTTTGATCACCCAAGGGTCCGAATCCGCTTCAGAGACACCGGCTACTTCGGGGACTCCTCGCGACAACATATCAGGAACGACATGTTCTTTGCCCTTTCGATGGATGATCTTGAAATCAAATTGTTGGAGCCGAATGGCCCAACGAGCTAACCTACCCTGCGGATCCTTAAGATTGCTAAGCCAGATCAGTGAGTGATGATCCGTCACAACCGTAAATCGAACACCTTCGAGATACGGCCGTAACTTTTCGATCGCCCAAAGAACCGCTAAGCACTCTTTTTCGGTCGTAGAGTAGTTCCTTTCATTCCTATTCAATGACCGACTCAAATAACAAATGGCTTTTTCCCCCTCTTCAAAATTCTGAGAAAGTACGGCCCCGATACCAAAATCTGACGCATCTGTCTGAACAACAAACGGCCGGGAAAAATCCGGACATGTCAAGATCGGTGCCGTAACCAAACACTCTTTGGCTTTCCTAAAACACTCCTCACACTCTTGTGTCCACTCAAATTTCTTACCTTTCTTTAAGAGATCGGTAAGAGGCCTAACTAAAATTGCAAAATTTGGCACGAATCTTCGATACCAAGAAATAGTCCCTACAAAACTCCTAATTTCCTTCACGTTTTTCGGTGGAGGAATCCTCATCATGCTTTCCACTTTTTCCGGGTCTACATGGAGCCCGTTCCTATCAACTACATAACCTAGAAATTTCAAAGAAGGCCTACAGAAATTACACTTTTCCCTACCTACTTTTAAACCCGCCTCTCCTAGCCTTTTAAAAACTTCTTTGAGAATTTCTAGGTGTTTCTCAAAAGAATCGGTGACAATGATAATGTCATCTAAGTACACAAAGACGAACGGTTCTAAATCGGGACCTAGAACGTCGTCAATAAACCTCTGCCATGTCGCTGGTGAATTATGGAATGGCATCCTACAAAATTGAAAAAGACCCCTCCCTGGCACGGTAAAGGCTGTGTACTTACGCGATTCTTCCTCCATTGGAATCTGCCAATAAGCAGATTTAATGTCTAATGAGGACAAATACTTCGCGTTTCGAAGCTTGTCCAAAATTGCCGAAATAAATGGAAGTGGATAAGCATCCCTATCAGTAACCTCATTTAATTTCCTATAGTCAACGCAGAACCGATAACTGCCGTCTTTCTTCTTAACGAGAAGAATCGGCGATGCCCAAGGACTCTTCGACTTCTCGATCACTCCAGCTTCCAACATCTCTTGGAGTTCCTGATCGATATGTTTCTGAATCGCTGGCGAAACAGGGTAATATCGTTGTTTTATTGGTTCTGCGGACGTCCTAATCTTGTGCTCAACTAAGTTGGTGCACCCTAATCCCTCGGTCATTGATTTAAAAAGTTCTCCTAACACGTGTTCTAACTTCCTACTTTCAAAATCGTTCAAATCCGATTTTTCCCTAATCGCTACCATGTCTGTTACCGAAGCCACCATTTCCTGGCTTGAAAAACTCCACATACCTGATCTCAAATCCGGGACTATGCCCGATAGTGCCCAAAAGTCGGCACCCAAGATCAATTGGTGTGGGAGATTCGGTATTACCAGACATTCTATTAAAATGGATCTATTCTCAACCTCCACTGGTAGAGAAATAGACCCAGCTACTCCTACACCTGCCCCATCTGCTAACGCTACTGACCCAACACTACTCTTTTCTAATCTAAGTCTTTCAAAATTTTCCACCCGTCACCACCCACAATGGTACGAGAGGCTCCTGAATCAAGAAGTCCCAAAAATTTGACTCCATAAACCCTAACCCCTAAATATGGTCTAGTGTCCCTACCGCTTGCCGCTAACGTGAAACTTAAGTGAACTTGACGTTCCAGCTGATCGTCAGCAGACGACCTAACTAACGCCGACGGGTCTCCTGTCCTGCTGACACAAGAGCCCGTTCCCCATTTCCCGAACACCGCCTACAGTCCCTACGATATACACCTACAGCCCCGCAACCGAAACACTTCCTTTGCACAGAACAGTTTTGTGCCAAATGCCCATCCCTGTTACAATTGTAACACCTAACTACCTGTCTAAAAGGGTTCTCTGGGACTGGAGCAACAGCCGCAACTCGGTGTTGTCCGGACGAACTCGGTTGGTAACCACATTCTGGTTCCAACAAATGCCTACCTCTACTTGGTGGAGTAAAACTATCTACATTTACCTTAAGGGTATCTAGTTCCCTACCTAAGACAGCAAGTTCCTTAACCGTCTTTGGTTTGGCACTCGCTATCTGAACCTGAAAAAGGGGTCTACGTTTTTCCTCAATAGCGAAATCATTCTTCCCTCTGACAAAGGTTCCGACAATCTTCGGAACAATGTCCTCATAGTAGCAAGGTACGCGCCGAAAGTTTCATCCTTTCCCTGCGAACGCCGATTAATTTCTTCCAAAAGAAGATCATCGTAATTCGCAGGAAGGAACTCCGCTTTGAGTTCCTTGACGAGTTCCTGCCAATCCTCCAAATCTTCCCTAACCGTCCTATACCACATAAGGGCCCTACCCAACAAAAGCTCCGAAGCGGATTTGAAAAGGTGGGAGTCCGGAACATCGTTAGCCAGACGAAGTTCCTCCACTCTTTCCAGGAATGAATTCACTGATGCTCCATTAGAGTCACCAGTAAATTTCACCCCCCACTTCCCTACACGTTCAGTGCACTTCTGTTGAACGACCATCTGTTCAGCAAAAGTGTCACCCCTATCAACCCTATGTCCTAATGGGACCCTAACACTAATATCATTGACTGATGGACTACTGCCAACACGCATTGGTTCAGGCAATGACCCACCAGCCAATCCTAACGCAGACCGCACACCACTTGGGGTCTGACCAACTTGTACCTGAAGTTGGGTTTGCCTTTTAACCGGAGTCTTTTCCTTCTCAACTTCTTCTTCCCTATCACTATTCTCACTATCACCAGTGAGATCTCCTAACAAACACAAAACCTTATTACGAAGTGAGCTGATCGCATCTTCTTCGTCTTCTGCTTCACAAGGGGTCCTAGCTAACCTACCTATACACCACTCAATCTTTGTTACAATCTTAATGTACTCCGAAGACTTTGGATTCTTCGGAGGTACTTTAAGAAGGCCCCTAATCTCCTCAATTTTTGCTTCTATAGCATCCTTGTCATCATCATAGGTGAACGGGTACACCATACTAACTTCCATCGAGTTCCTCTTAACGAGCAACCTCGATGACCTCAATGCTTTTCGCATCTCATCTACCGAACCTACTTTCAAACCCCTGACCTTCATCTCATAGGCCAGTTCGTCCTGCGCTAACCTTTCTATATTCATATTTATTAAGAAAAAACAATTAACCAAAAGAAACGAGAAAAGCTAAAACAAAAAAACAAAAAAAATATTAAAACCAAAATTTAAAAAAACTTGGCAACCCTTAACGATTTATATAAAAGAAAACAAATATTCAAAACAATAAATATTCAATAAAACACGAAACTATTTTTTTTTACTTCCCGATCTTATGTAAAAAAAGACTCTATTAAAATTTTTATCGAGATATTTTTCACGTTGGTGGCAACTGTAAACACCAATCACAATCAATTTTAAACCAAAGAAAAAAAAAACATTAACTGAAAACGATAACCTATAGCCGCGAAAAATTATGTATTTTCTTCTAAGAACAAATATTATACTACCTATCCTATTACTAAAAAAAACTCAAGCGAAAGTTTCTCGATTTTCAAAACAAAACAAATATCGCGAAATATCCCACTCGAGAAAAGCAATAAACAAAAACTCTTTCAGCTACCACCGAAAATAACTCAAATTAATTTTCACTCAAAACTAATTTGCCAAACACGAAAAAAAAATGCCACTATATAAATATCCCACGCGAGAAAAACAAACAATATCTAATAAAAAAACTCTAACCAAGGTAAGTAAAGGTATATGACCAAAAAAAAAACAAAAATGAATAAAATGAAATTGAGAACAAAAGAAAATATAAAACAATAGACACCACAGAATTACAAACAAGTTTACAACACTAATGAAAAAAATATCACCAAAAACTCCTTGCTGCTACACTGCTTCTTAAGCTGCTTGCTGGATTCCCTTTTGGCTTTGGTTGCTCCGCTTTTCACTCGCAACAATTTTTTCCACGAGAAAACTACACCAATAAAAAAAAATGAATTAGAAACCAATCAAAAGATTGACAAGAAAAAAAAAACACCACACACAACAATAAAAAACTCTTCCACTTTGGGCCCTTAACGTTGGGCACCACTTTATTGCACTTTTTCTTCGGCACGAACACGATAGGGGTAGGGGAATTTATTTAATTAAAATTATTTATGTAAACGAATTTACTACCGCGAACAATTCAATTAAAAAAAAAAATATTAAAGAAAGAAAACAAGATTTGAACGCGTACCGACGGCGACACACGACACGAATTTACTAATGATAACTAATAATAATAATGATCGACACGAACGAATGACGCGGAAAGAGAATACGAAAAAAAAGTGCAATTACAGCTTGATAAAATAGCTGTCATCACGGCTGCTCAGCTGGGGTGGGTTCTGTGGAAGAATTTTTGGGTTTCCTTTGATAAACTTTATTGATTTATCGAATCAAAATAGTTTATCAAAAGAACATATAGGTATGCACAGTAGGGTGCAAAAAAAGTTAGGCGCCAGGAATTTTTTTTTCTAAAACCGAATTAGAAAATTCCAAAACTAATTATAGAAAGTAAAGAACCGAATAAATAGAATAAAAAGAAAGAGTTATGTTTAAAAATGTAATTATTTTATTGTTTTGGGAAACCATGGGACAGAAGATCCCTGGACTAAAACCCATAAGTCTTTTCAAATAAAAGGGTAATATACAAAGAAATATGGCCGTTTGGCTTAAAGAGAAAAAAAAAATTAACAAGCAATGTAATTCAAACTAAGTAAAATATGAAGATCAATAAAAAAAAAGGAACAAAAGCAAAAAATGGGTCTTTAACAAAACCAAGCGCGCCTCGTACACGAATAGGAAGAATATAAATATATATTTTGAGATTGCAAATATATGTTTACATTCAAAATTTAACACGAACTACTTATCTTATTTTTGTAACGTCTCCTATCTCCTTTTCGTCTCAATCTTTACACGTCTCGAATCCTTAATCCAAAATGTTTACTATCCACAATTAAAACAAATGTCTCCTCCTCGATTTTATTTTTCTTTCTCCAAATTTCTCGATATTTTTCTTTCTAAAATTTTTGTATTCCTGCTTGTAAGTCTCTCACCTGAGTGCCTTCCAAGCTAATTTTTAACAACCACTTTCTTCCCTCGTCCATTCCAATCATTCACTCATACATACAACGCTACAACACAACCATTCGTTTCGAGATCATCGGTCACGGCTTTCTGGAAGCATGACGCTCTCCTAGAAAACAACCGTCGTGGGATCTAACGAAACATACTCATACGCACACAAACACGGTTTCAACAAGTTGTTGGATGTGTTTCCAAAACTTGCCAAAACATACTCTCACGCACACAAACAACGTTTCGACAAGTTATTGGATGTGTTTCCAAAACTTGTCGAAACATTATGGACGAGTTCAGACTATTTTCCAACTAAAACAATTTTCGAGAAAAATTGAAAAGAATTAAAATTGAAGAGGAGTCTGAACTAGGCTTTTTCCTACTACTCTACAACTATCGCGCGGGATTCGAAGCGTGAATTATTTAACAAACTATTTTTGGAGATACAGAGAGGAGCGTTACTTTAATCATTATTTTAAAAATTCTATAAAACTAATCTAAACGCGTTAAAAACCCATTTTGTACATTTAACAAATTTACGTTATTTTACGTTAAAGTTAAAATTACGTTACGTTAAGTAAGATTTAAAAAATGCATAGATAATTATAAGAAGGGGTTTAGTTGTTGTTGCTCATTTTATATCGGTAAGTAAGAGTCCACCTGACTCGTTACTTCTTCGGCTCATCCGCCGGCTCTCTTCTCGTTTAGAACGTCGTACTCGAACACCTGCTTTTGTTGCTTTTGCAAGATACGGCTAGGTACACCACTGGTTGATGAGACCATGGTTGCCCTCAACTTCGCCAATATTTTGCAGCCACAACGAAAAAAAGAAAAGGGAAAAAGAACGACCGAAGGGAAGTTTTTGTTGCGGTAAAATTTACCGTAACAAGTTCTTTAGTCTCTTTAACAAGAATATTCGTAAACGTGTATATCGTGTACCATGCAATGGCTGTAATAAATGTTACATTGGTACTACCTCGCAAAAAGTAAAAGAACGCAAGAATCAACATGAATCAGACGTCACCAACAATCGGATAGCAAGGAGTGCCCTGGCCAAGCATGCCTGTATACGATCCACTAACTGAAGCTTGTCAATTTCATATGGAAAAGTTTGACATTTCCTTCACTTCAAATAATTGTTTACGTTTTGCTGATTAAGTTTGCTTAAGATTTTCGCCTTTTTATTTATTAATTTATAATAATTTTACGTATCAATGCTAGCTATTTGCATAATTTTTGTTAAAAAAAATTGTTTATATGGCTGTTGTTGAGAAAGTATCTTTACAGACACAGTCGATATTACTTATACATTACATTTTTCATTAAATTTCCTAAAAAAAGTTGTCTGTCTGTTTCTAAAATTTCGCCATATAATAAAACAGACAAATTTTCATACATTGTATTATTAGTTCGAGTGGTTTTTATCTAATTTATTAACTAAATCTGCAAAATAAAATTTTCATATTCCTCAATTTTGCCTACAATAACACAAAAAAAAAAAAAAAAAAAAGTGTTGAGTGTTTCTTATAAACGAAAAACTCTCGTTCTTCTCACTTCTTCTCATCAAAAACTGCAAATCATTCATTGCTTTGCCTCGTCTTCCCCGGTGAGTCCGGTGAGTGCACTTTTTTATTTGTATATGTTCTGCTTATGAAGCAAACCTGTGATTCTACATATTAAAAAAAAAAAAAAAAAAAAAAAAATTTTCTCCTTGTGCCTACTTTGTGTCGAACGTTGAAGAGAGTCGTTGGATAGGCCGTCGTCATCATCACTGATACTTTTTTTTTTCGTTGTGACTCCATCGTGCCTAGCATCTACTGATCTGAGACCCTGCACTACACGAAAAAAAATAATATAAATTCTCTTTGGCTCATCCCGCCCCGGTGAGTACAATATTAGCATATGTTCTGCCACTCACTAGCTTGAATAATACTACATTCTAACATACATTATTGTTGTTTTCTACTCATTCGCCTAAAATTAACAACAACAATTTCTGACGTGGAAAATACTCACAACGACAAAACATAAAATGGATAAGGAATTACACTGCGGTTACATTGATTGTGCTGTCAATGATAAAATAAATGATTGGGTAAATTGTAAGGGTATCTGTAGTAAATTTTTCCACCCTTTATGTATTGGCCTAAGCAAACGTGCCAAGGCCTATCTGCCAGAATATTTACTCCATTTTAATTTCTACTGTGGAGAATGCAAAACATTGACAACCTCACATATACTACTTGCACTTAAATGTAACAATGAGCGAATAGACCAATTATCCGATACTATCGCCGAATTGAAAAATGAGATTCGTAACAGCTCTTCCAATATAAATAATCTCATGGCCGAGAATAACGAATCCACCACTAAAAACCTTGAAAGCCATCACTTTTTATTCACTACTCAACTTTCGAATATCGAAAGTCTATCCAAACAGGCATTGAACAAATTTACTGAATGCGTTGATAATATTAATTTGATGCCAAGCCACCTTAATACCCAATATGGAAAATTAAAAAACGCTATTGCTGACATAAATCCAAAAAATGAATTATTAACTTGCATCCAATCAATAACTTCGTTAAACGAAAGGTTGGAATCAATTGAAGTCTCTGTAAACAAACAAACAGATGTAATAAAATCGGTTGGCATTGACTACACAGCCACTTATGATAAAATCATCGGTGATTCATTAGCGCTTGCTGACGTTTTGATAAAAGAATCCACTGCCACTCGTATTGCTATCTCTGATGTATCCGAAGAAATGAAACGCACGTCATCTATTCAAAATTGCTTACTTCAACCTCAACATCTTAACAACAACGACAAATCCTTACTTTTAGAACTTCAGAACCTGGACACATCTGACGATCACTTAAGTGATAGCTCTCATTCTTCATCTCCACATACTCTCCCAGCACAGACACCAACCTGTACTGCACACCCAACTCAAGCACCGACCTCTCAATCCTCCACCAACATTATCAAATTCAACTTAGCTTGGACTCCCACCGAATGGAGAAATCGCCTGACAAAATTAAGTCTAATCAACTGAGAAACTCTGGTTCTTCTAACTTTATAATCAAGGGTGCACCTCTACATGCAAATGAACATTGGTTCATTGGTTTCCGCTGAATCTCGATGCACAATGTCTAGATTGAGAGATCCCCGAATCTACGATAATGTCAGACTATACCTTGCTTATTTACATGATAAGCCCAATTTTGTCTGCATATTTGGTAAAACTAAAACCAATATCTTGCTTTCTATCCAACAGAAAGGTCTCCCTACCAACACCTCTAGCCTTCGTAAAGTGTCCTATTCCTTTCACGAAGCTTATAACGTTACCGATCAAATGGTCTCGGATGACCTGGCTACCTACTCTTCTTACATTAATTCAAAGAGTACCGCATATCGCCAACGTAATCGACATGCCAATAATAATTATCTTTAACATAGAATACTCTACTTCTAATTCTCTTAAAACCCGTCCAACGTGTCTAACGATCTACTACCAAAACGTAAGAGGGCTTCGCACTAAAACGTCAACTGTCTTTTCCAACTCTCAAAAACTTCCCTACGACATTTTTGCATTGACAAAAACAAATCTTACTCCCGATTTTCTTAGCAGTGAATTATTTACCTCTGACTACGTTACTTTTCGTTGCGATGGGTCACATAACGATAGCGATTTTTCCGGACGTGGAGTTTTAATTGCAGTTAATAATAATCTGGACGCTTCCCTTTTTAAGTCTTCAAATACAACCCTTTTCGAGTTTATTTCTATCAAAATAAAGTTATTAGATAATCGAAATATATACATAATGTGTTGCTACATTCGCCCCGCACAACCAACTAGTTCTTACCAACTCGCCGTTGATGCAATTGATCTGCTTTTGGAAGCCGCTGATATGAATGATGATATTTTGTGTTTGGGAGATTTCAACCTTCCTAACATTCAATGGTGCCAATCTGATGATGCAACTTACTTTTCGCCAGTAAATGTCAAATCTGAAAAAGAAACCTTGTTCACGGACTGCGTTCAAAACTCCTGTCTTTTTCAAGTGAGTGGGGTCACAAACTATCTGAATAGGCAACTTGACCTCATTTTCACATCTGACCCTGCCAACTCCGTGGTGACTGTGAGTGATCAATTATTATCTACCCTCGATCAGTTTCATCCACCCTTGTTAACTTCTTTCTCTTATGACGCCTCCTCTTATAATATAGATCCAGAATATATTTTTAACTTTCGTAAGGCCGATTTTCAGAATCTTAATACGCTTCTTAGTAAAATCGACTTAAATATTTCTCATAGATCGATCGAAGATGAGCTTTCAACCTTTTATTCTAAAATCTTCTATTGTTTCCCTCAATCTGTCCCTTTTCAGCCTCGTAGAAACTATTCTTCTTCCCCACCATGGTATAATAGAGAACTTCGGTATCTTCGCAATGTAAGGAACAATTTATGGAAAAAATACTTGAAATCTAAATCTGATTACGATTACCTAATCTTCTCAAATGTTTTTAGACAATTCTCCGTTCTCTCCGAAGAACTCTATAATGAATACATTTTATGTATGCAATCCTCTATAACTTCCAATCCTAAACGTTTCTATGAATTTATAAATGTAAAAAGAAAATCTGATGGTTACCCTCCTTCATTCATCTACTTGAATGGCTCTTCATCGGACCCTGCAACTATAGCAAATTTCTTTGCAAATTATTTCAAACAATCTTTTTCGGATTGTGTTACTGAGCCTGATGCACAATATTTCGAGTATCTAAAACATTCTTCACAAACTTCTTTCTCATCTCTTAATATTTTCCCAAGCATGGTTAATGATAAAATTGATAAACTGAAAGAGGACTACTCTACAGGACCTGATGGCATTCCGGCAGTGGTCCTCAAAAAATGCTCAAGTGCTTTCATTCATCCACTGACCTCTCTGTTTAAACTATCTATTTCTCAATGTGTTTTTCCACAATCTTGGAAAGTATCATTCATAGTTCCTATCCATAAAAAAGGACCAAAGAATAATGTGTCTAACTATCGCCCAATAGCCAAGCTTTCTTGCATACCTAAAATGTTTGAAAGTATTCTCTATGATGTTCTCGCCTTTTATTGTAAGCCTATTTTGTCCCCCGTTCAACATGGTTTCTTAGCCGGAAAGTCAACTACAACGAACCTTGTGCATTTTGTGTCTCAGACGCTGTGCACCATGGAAAATGGGGATGAAGTAGATGTCATATCCACTGACTTTAGCAAGGCGTTCGACAAAATATCTCTTAAAATTATTTCCTACAAACTAAAATACCTCGGCTTCCCCCCTCATTTCATTTCATGGATTGACTCCTATTTATCTAATAGAAATTACATTGTCCGTTTTAGATCCTCCCTTTCCTCTCCTTTCAGCGCATCCTCCGGTGTTCCACAAGGCAGTCATCTAGGCCCAATGCTTTTCATTTTAGCAATAAATGATGTTGCAAACATTCTGGAGTGTGATCTTTTAATTTATGCGGATGATATGAAAATATTTAAAAGCATATCAACAACCATTGATTTCCGATATCTGCAAGACAACCTTGATAGATTTTCCCTTTGGTGCCTAAAAAACCATCTCGAATTAAATGTAAGCAAGTGTCATACTATGACTTTTTCCAGAAAACGCTAACCTGGGCCACATAGACCCTATTTTATTGAGGGGGAGTCTGTGCCATATGTTACTTCCTCTCAGGACTTGGGTGTCCTATGTGATAGAGCTTAATTTTCACTCCCATATTGACAATATCATCAATAAGGCTAATTCTATGCTTGGATTCATCAAACGTTGGTCCAAAGAATTTCCAGACCCATATGTCTCCAAATCACTTTATATTACCTTTGTCAGACCTATTCTTGAATATGCTTCACAAGTTTGGTCACCGCATCAAGTTACCCAAACAAAACGAATCGAAGCTGTTCAGCGTAGATTTCTTCGATTTGCTCTGCGCAGCCTTCGGTGGGATGATAATTATCATCTTCCTCTCTATGTTGATCGACTACAACTAATTAATCTGCACTCCCTTGCAAAACGACGTAAAGCTGCAGATATCGTTTTTATTCACGATTTACTTACTGGTACCATTGACTGTCCAGCATTAGTAAATACTATTTCCTTTAATACCAACCCCCGTAATGTAAGAACTGTTCCCCTCTTCCTCATCCCTTATCACCGCACAAACTATTCCTTTTTTAATCCCATCTCTCGAATGCTTCGTAACGTTAACAACTTTTCAAATGGGTTTGATTTCCATACATCTAAATCAGTCCTTCGTAATACCCTCCTCTCAAATATACCCCAGTAATGTACTTAAAATCATTCATTTTCAATTTTCTTCTATATTTTTTTTTTTTGTATTTTTATTTTAAATTTTTAAAAATTGTTAATCTTTTTCTGGTACATCATATTAAACTTGTATTTATTATTAACTAGTTTTTAAGTTCTGCTTGTACTAAGCGTTGAATAAATTAAAAAATTAAATTAAATTAAATTAAATTATACAGTAAGTGCTAACATTATAATTTTGTTCAAGTGAAAATTGATATGTATTTGTATATATATGTATAAATGTTATAGTTATGAATCCACTATCCTGTTCCAGGCCCTGAAGAAGATTCTAACCAGAATCGAAACGTCGGCAAATATTAAATAAACATCGACTAAAAAACAAAGACTGCATTTGGCTTTTATTATTATTAAACAACATCTAGCAGTCGGTAGCCTCCACCATTAACACCTCATGCCAGAGCACAAAATTACAATGGGAACTGGATTTTTCAACCAACTTTACCTTGACCACGGTCCCGACGTCTCAGCGATTTTCAAGCATTTCGCGAGCAATACGTCGAAACTAAGCAACCTTTCAGCACGTAAGCAATTTTTATTATCTTGTCGCAAGAATCAAATTTTCCCTAAACATATTAATATGAACGTTGCGTGTGCTTTTCAAAGCATATCTGAAAACTCACCATTTAACAACAAAATTAGCAACGCCGTTACACACTTTAAGAGGAAATTGTTAAATTTTGAAATCAAAATAACTTTTTGGAAACTTGATATTCTTGTTAAAGAGACTAAAGAACTGGAACAACGTATCCTGTCACTACGACTTTCTGTAAGTGAAGTATTCTTTGACTCACAAAACATAAGATACTCCAACCAGCACAACGCGAGTAAATTGAAGTTATCACAAAGATTGAGTAGTTTACGCGAAACGCAGTTGAAAGTTCATATCACAGCGAACACAGATAATTACATTCACAACGCTACAAATATACAAATACCGGATGATGTCAAACTTTTAATGGGCTTAGGACCTAAATTTGGGTTACCATTGAACAATGATGAAATTCCTGTGCATAGCATTATCGCAGATGTTGAACAGATTTTAATTGATCGTGTGGAAGCTTCTGAACGTAATAATATAAGATACAACACCACTAATTTACTGAGAAAAGCCATTACAAGCAATCATCATTCGCCGTTGGATAATTTCTTGCTGGAGAAAAGAAAAGTTTGTGCGAATTTCTTTATAGAACATAAAGACATTGTTTGCGTTCGCTCGGATAAGGGTGCGAAGACTGTCTTCATGCAAAAAACAGAATACATAGCGAAGGCTGAAGAAATGTTGAGTGATAACACCACCTATCAACAAATTTCTGACCCCACGGTCCGAATCAAAAAAGTTAACAATGCATTCGTTAAGAAATTATTTGATGGTGGCAAAATCGATACTGGTACTAAATATAAACTATCATCGCATCACGCCACACCACCACTTATGTACTTTTTGCCAAAACATCACAAACAAAATATGCCACTTCGTCCAATTTCAGCTGATTTGAACGGTCCAACTAGAAGTTTATCCGAGCACGCTGTAGGAATCCTTAACAAACTAACGAAGTCATCCTATCATATTAAAAATTCTTACGAATTCTGTGAGTTCATTAATAAGACGAAATTTGAAGATGGTGAAGATATGGTTTCATTCGATGTAGTATCGTTGTTTAGATATCTTAGAAAAACGATGGGACGAAATCGCATGTCATACCAATCTTGATATGAATGAATTTATTGAAATGATAAAGATTTGTACTTCAAACAGTTATTTTTCATTTAACGGACAGTGCTACAAACAGGGCTACGGCACCCCAATGGGCGCTCCAATATCACCGATTCTAGTGGAGTTATTATTGGATGATATTTTGGACAAAATGCAAGCAATAATGGAAGAGCACTCCAAGAGAATTAAGATCTTGAAAAAATATGTTGATGATATGTTTTTGTTGCTTCCCAGAGATTCGATTGATGAAATTTTGTTTTTATTCAATTGTATTGATGATAGAATTCAATTTACTGTCGAACGTGAATTTTCGAATAGTATTCCGTTTTAAGATATGACAGTATTCCGTGATGAAAAAGAAAAAACATTTTTTACAAAATGGTATCGGAAGCCTGTCTCATCAGGACGTTTGTTGAACTACAAATCAATACACCCAATGAACCAAAAAATAAGCACAGCGTACAGACTCATCGATCGTGTCAATCGCCTAAGTCACGCACGTTTCGCAAAGGACAACAAGAAGCTATTGATTGAAATGCTTGTAAAAAACGATTATCCATAAAGGCTTGTAAACCGTTTAATCAACCGTTATAACATACGAAACAATTCGCAATCACAATCACTTACAATAATAGCAGCTACTGATATTCAATCAGGTCTCCTGATGATGTCCTAATAAAACGAAACGCGTCGATTAAAATTATTAAAAAACTGTGATATAAGTGGAAATTAAACAAGTGTTTTATTTAACATAATGCTTTCACCAATTTTCTTTTTTCCAGCGATGAATTTTTTCCTTTGCGGCCCATTGAGTTTTTTTATTTTAATCGCGAAAAATTTTAAACGAAATTGACAAGAAATTTTGTAACGGCAACAATGTGAGAGTAACATTTTAATTAAAAATCGATTAACTTGATTAAAACAGTTGAACAAAATGCAAGTTAAAAAAACCGAATATTGATGAAGGTGATTTTTTTTATAGTTTTTCGTATATTGTAATGATTTATGGTAAGCTTCTCTTATCTTTTTATAAAAATAGCACATGGAGTTAGTGTAAAATATAAAAAAGAGTGAAGAAGCTAAACAAAAAAATTTAAAATTCATGTTTTTAGACAAGTCACTGCATTTAATACAGTTAAGTAGAAAACCGAATAGTAATGACAGTCACTGTATGTATGTACAATGTACATATAAACAGAACGACGTTGGGGCTCGGGTCAATGGAGACTTTCTTACATTACCGTAAACCGGGGTTACTTTGCACCTTTTTTTCACTATTTTTAGAAAAATTCTTAAAAATGGTAGACAATTTTTTTTTTGTTTTTTGTTTATTATTTCATTAATAAGATATGAATAGAAAATCCAAACTCTCCTAAGGAAATCAAACAATCGACAAAACTTTGTTCTTCTTCTGGAGTAAATACATTGGACCGTCCTGGGTTTTTCAAATGCAATCCATTCAATTTATAAACGATGGTTCTTCTTGGTATTTTGTACTTCTCCTCGGCTTTTCTTTGTGAAATTTCGCCCCCTCTGATCTTATCCAAGCAATTTTGTAGGGTCTCAGCTGACAGCTGTGTAGTCAGCGTAACGTCTTGTCCCCAAGATCCTGGTATATTTCCTGGGCATTTCTGTGAAAAGTAGATTCGTATACGATCATTGCATTAGTTAGGTACAACTAAAAACAATATATTGGTACCTAGATACAGAAACATAGTTTACGAAAATTGATATGTGATCACAAATAAAAAAATTATGATTATATTTTGGGACCAAGAATGTTAACTTTGTATACATTTTAAAAAAAGACACTCAAACGGTAACATAAATACTTACTTTTTACATTTGATACACACACCTTCACACTTTAAATTTTTTACCTGCAAACAAACACACAATTAGGTCGTTCCTCTTCCGACTACTATGGTTGACTAAAAATTAAACGTAGATATGCAGCTGCACATGATTTTGCACTCACATAAACATTATATTATGTTACAGTTAGACCGGCGAGCAAAACTCAACATGTCTGAACATTAAACGAATTGACCTCAAACTTTCAGGAAATATTTGTGTTTCTGTAAAGTTTGGTCAAAGACGGTCATAAACCCCAGGAACCACACCCCCAAAAAAGTTCTCTTTGTTTTGAAATTTTATAGTTGCGGGTGGCTTGAAGACTACTTATGTTTTACAAGACGTAGCTGTTTATAAGGTTAAATGAGCTGAAAGGAAAACGTGGTATCCGATTTTAAAAATTCTTACTGTGTTTGATAGGAAAAACATACTTAAAAGGCCTAGTTTGATTTTTTTCAACAAAAGCTTATGATATATTAATGAAGGCCATTGATGATGGAAATGGTGGTTTATACTTCCTTGATGCCCCTGGTGGACGTGAAACTGGTAGGACATTCCTCATGTCAGTAATTTTAGCCACTGTTCGTGCGAGATCCAACATTGCGGTTGCAGTTGCTTCTTTTGGAATAGCAGCCACATTGTTAGAAAGTTACCGTACGTGTCGTTCAGCATTAAAATTGCCGTTAAATCTTCAAACTATTGAAGAACACCATTGTAATATTGCAAAAAATTCCTCAACGGCCAAAGTTTTATCATCATCGAAAATCATTATCTGGGACGAATGCACAATGGCGCATAAACGTGTATTAGAAGCACTTAACCGATTATTGAAAGATCTATGTAATGACTCGAGATATGCTGGAGGCGCATTGATTTTACTGTCTGGCGATTTCCGCCAAACACTGACAATAATTCCAAGATCAACGGCTGCCGACGAAATAAACGCTTGCCTCAAATCATCGATTCTATGGCGCTATGTGAAGAAACCTGGGGTGGAATCGGCTAAGGTGATTTGTGATAAGTGATAGTCACAATCAACAAATTTCATCTGGCTAAGGTGATTGTCACATGTGACAATCACAATTTTGTGACTTTTTCTTGTGACAGCTATTTAGGTGTCACAAGAAAAAGTCACAAAAATGTGATTGTCACAAGTGACAATCATCCAGCCAGACGAAATTTGTTGATTGTGACTATCACTTATCACAAATCACCTTAGCCGATTCCACCCCTGAATTGCTTAATGATGCATCTGCTGAAGATTTCTCTGAGTAGTTGCTGACTATCGGTAATGGTCGAGTACCTGTCAACGAATCAAGCGGATTGATTTCATTTCCTCCGAATTTTTGCAATTTCGTCTCATCAAAACAGCCCATCAGCAAAGTATTTCCGAAAATCATTGCTAACCACAAAAAATATCAAATGGTTAAGCGCGCGAGCAATTTTGGCGCTAAGAATTAAGATGTGAATGACTTAAACTTTGTAAATCAGAATCAAATCGTTGGTACTCTGCATTCATTTAAATCTATTGACTGTGTAACAAACGAAGATGAAGCCACTAATTTATCCAACTGAATTTTTAAACTCCTTGAATGTGCCTGGTTTACCACCGCACAGTTTACAACTGAAAACGGGCTATGCAATGGAACGCGCTTGGTGATAAGAAAACTGATGAGTAATGTGCATCACGAGACGATACTCAAAGGAAAATTTTAAGATGAGTTAGTTCTCATTCCGAGGACTCCGATGATTCAGTTCCCGATTCGGCTTGCCTTCGCCATGACTATTAACAAATCACAAGGCCAATCCTTGACAGTTTGTGGCTTCAACTAAGAAAATCCATGTTTTTCTCATGGTCATTCATCCGCTTTATTTTTGTTCTTGCATCTGACAAAAACGAACAAAAAATGTCGTAGGTATATCAGAAGGTACTTCAATAAAGAGAATTAAATAGAGTGCATCCCATGCTGCACAATATGAACATAGTTTAATTCAATCATGTCTTGCGATTGATATACTTAATTTGTGTACGTTTTTATTTCTTTTCGTTTTATTATGTTAATAAAGTAGTGAACTAATATTTATTTTGTATTCATTGTATGTATTGCTCTCAAAAAATCATAAATTAAGTTCAGCTAATCTGTAACACGACATTCATTAAGTGTTAGGCGGTACGAAGTTCGTCGGGTCAGCTAGTTCTATATATGTATAAAAGTAGGGTATAAAAAAAAGGTTTTTTAATCACTTTAAAAATTTCAAGGTGCGACACTTCAGTGTATATGTATAATGTTCATGCAGTATAATTTTGCCTAAATTACAATATAAAGATTTTTATTGAACAAAGCAACACAAATTTTGAGTTTTGACAGTTTGAAATAAAATATATTTGACTAATTATTTCTAATACGTCCAGCCCTTGAGAAAGTCATTTCAATTAAACAAGGACTTCCATAAGAATAAAAATAAAAAAAACTTTTATAAATCCAAAGATTGGTAATGCTCGGAATTTGGAAAACACATTTGAAAAGTACTGCGTATGATCGAATCATCTGTACCGGTTACCCTTGTACTACCATAGTCCTAGGGATGAAGACGCTTCCGTTGTAATAAAAACTATGCTCACCAATAAACGTGATTAAAAGTTGAAAAAGAAATTCATTGCTTCGCATTACTATGCGATTGAGTTGGGTTAGTTCATGTGGTTATACTGGATAAGGATATGCGGATGGTCATAGTCTCTTGTGTCCACTTTGGACTGACAGTATCCAATGATATATCTTGTCCAACAAAATGCTTCATATATATGTACTACATATGTACATACATACACATACATGAATGCTACATTAAAAATTTCTTTTAGTTAAGGGGTAGCCTGGCCAATTAAATGAACATTAATGGAACACAAAAGTTAGTGCGCTTCAATAGTTCTTATTCGCGTTTAATTACTCTCTATTGCATTCGGTTGGAATTTTGTATACCCTATTCCATAGAATGGGTATATATTGTATTTGGCGTGGAGTTTGTTACATAGATAAATAAAACCGTTAGGTATAGAAAAGTATACCAGGGTGATTGGTATAAGGTGTTACAAAAAGCTAGAGCATGTGGGTTGGGTTGCGACAAGAAAAAAATTGTGTGGGAGGGGGGGAGTCTAATCCCCTAACTTTAGCCGGGAGGGGCAATTTTCTAAAAACATGACTTAGGTTAGGTTAGATTAGGTTGAGGTGGCTGTCAGTCAACGACTGACACACTTAGACCAGATACTAGGTCCATTGTGATACCACATATGAAAGTAAGGCACTACCTCACTAATTTTAAAACCAATTGGAACTTTTAACAAAGCGATGGAGACAGTGTATGTCTGTCTGAGTTAGGTCATTGATATCGTTGAGGAAGAAATCTCCCAAACAGTGTTGCCAAAGACTATGATTTATCATAGTTTTCATGAATTCTGAACTCAAATCATGAAATCATGATTCTTGTCTCAAATCATGATTTTTTTTATTCCCTTAGCAGATAACTTCAAAACAGGCACATCTATTACTCTTCACTTTGGCTCATGGAAATGTTTTGTTAAAGTTAAAGTGAACGAACATACCTAGAAAATGTCAAACGTAAAACAGAAAAATAAAGCAATGTATAGAGAAGTATCCGAATACGTCAAAGAGAAATGTCAAATCAAAAATCAATACTTTGAAGGAAAACAGTTAAATTCTCTGTTGTTTCCTGTTGTTGTTTTCTGTTGTTTTCCTTCAAAGTAGGATTTCACATTTGACTTTGGCTTTAGGAGCGAGAGGGAAAGAAGTATATTGCCGTTTGCTTAAAATCTCTATACCAACGTCAAACCAACAAAATCAACAGTTATTGCAAACTTAACTGTTCTTTTTCCACTATTTTTGTGAAAATTACAAACAACAAGCTTTCAGCATTACGTTCGCTCGGATTTTTGCGTTTTTTGTTTTTATTCGGCGATTGTTATATTATTTAAAAATTCGAAAGCAAATAATTCAAATTACCTACAATCTGTGCCATAATTTATTTCTTTTCTCTCAACTGTTTTTTTGAAAACATTAATTTTAAAACATTGGATTCCATCGAAAAGAAAAGGTAAGAAATTGTTATCTTGTCGTGCTTATTTATTAATAATGTAATATTTATGTATATTTAAAGTATTCACAATGGACAAGTTTGTCATTCGAAAGAAAAGAGAAAATCCTCCAAATAAAAGTCCACCTAACGCTTCGTCGCCAAAAAAAAGTTGTCTTTCGATTGAACCATCATCATCATCATCGGTTGTCTCATCTGCCAATGTATCTACTTTGGAAAATCCCAGCACGGAAGGTGAAGTGGTGGAAGTGGGCGATGAAAATGAAAAAACTGAAAAACGAAAGACTTCAAACAAGCAACAGTACACTAGAAAATGGGAAGATATGGCCAAATATAAAAACTGGGTCCAACCAAGCGAAAAAGGTAGATTTTGTAATTGCTATTTAGATTTAAATTATTAAAATTTTATTTCAACTACCATTCTCTAGGTAAAAGTTTTGCATACTGCAAAATTTGCGCAGTAGATTTAAAGACCGCTATGGGTCTGAAAAGTCTTGAGCGACATGCGGACACCGACAAACATAAGAAAGCGTCGAAATCAATTGCCTTGACACCCAGGATAACACAAATGGATAATTTTAAAGTTTCTTTGAAGAGAAAAGTGGCTGTGGCAGAGATAAGGTTAAGTGTTTTTATTGCAGAACCTAATTTAGCTTTTAATGTTATGGAACACCTGCCTAGTCTTTTGAAAATCATTTGCTGCGATTCTGAAATCTCAAAGCAAGTACAATGTAGTCGTACTAAGTCAACAGCTATAGTTAAATATGTAACAGGAGCACAAAACTTTGAAGACCTATGTTTATTAATGAGAGCTAACAAATTTTCAGTTATTATATCGATGAGTCTACAGATTTGAGTTCACATAAACATTTATGTGCTGTTGTACGATTATGTAAAGATTATAAAACATCTGATTTTTTTTATAAGCTTTTCACTTTAGATAAGGCGGATGCTAAAACTATATACGATATCCTCGTAAAAAGTTTTACGGACAACAACATAGATTATAAAAAAAATCTTATAGGTTTTGGTGCCGATGGCGCAGCGGTTATGATGGGTAATAACTTATCTGTTCGCACTTTCTTACAAAAAGATATACCAAACTTATTTGTTATGAAATGTATTTGCCATTCTTTTCACCTCTGTGCTTCTTACGCATGTTCTCGTTTACCTGCAAGTATTGAAGATTTATGTAGGGATGTGTACAACTACATCCAAAATAGTCCTAAAAGAATTTTTGCTTTCAAAAGATTTCAAAATTTAATGGAAATAAAACCCAACAAAATTCTTCATTTTTCACAAACTCGTTGGCTATCCAGACTAGATGTTGTTAACTGCATTCTTATGCAGTTTGATGCTCTGAAAGCATATTTTACTGAAGCAGTTAAAACTGACCATTTACTTTCAAGTCAAACTATATTAAATATGTTAAACGATCCTATTCATTATATGTTTTTAAGTTTTCTAAGTTTTGTGCTTCCATTTTTTAATAAATTAAATAAATGTATGCAATCGGAAAAACCTAAGATTCAAACTATGTATAACGAAGTTTCCACCGCGCTAAAATCATTATTAAGTTGTTATATAAAAAAAAGCTACCTGGATAGCACAAATATTAAAAATGTAGATTATGCTAATCCCAGAAATCAACTTTCCTATGAAAATATGTACTATGGAGCTAAAGTGTCTTCATATTTGGAAACATTTTCTATTGATAAAAATACTTTACAAAACTTTCAATGTCATTGCTTATCATTTTTGATCGAAGGTACCAAACAAATTTATAACAGGTTTAATTTTAATAACCAAGTTTTTAGAGATATGGAGATTTTGGATCCATTAAACACTTTAAATAAAAATTCTTCATCAATTTTCCCACTCGTCAAACATTTTCCAAATTTGGTTCCTGAAAATAGTTTTCAGGATATAGACAATGAGTGGAGAATGTTTGATAACTCACATATTGTTATAAAAGATAACGAAACTCTAAATGATATTGAAGAATTTTGGCGATATGTTAGTGAAATTAAACACGCTGATGGAACTGCTACATATCCGCTTTTAACAAAATTTGTTTTTGAGATTCTTTCATTGCCACATTCAAAGAATTTTTTCAAAAATAACACTTCTTAAAACTAAAATTAGAAACAGACTTGAAACTGAGTCACTAATTGGTCTTTTGCACACAAATGAACTTGTCAAAAAACACAATTGCTTTGATTTTAAAGTAGAAAAACCTCTACTTGATAAATACTTTAGTAAAGTGTATAATCAACATAACATAACATAAGTACCTATGTATAATCAAAATTTCATAAAATATGTATATTACTATCTATAATGTTCAGTACCAAGTACATTTACGTTAACATAAAAACTGAAAGTACAAACTAAAAAAAATATTTATAAAATTTTATAATAAATGTGACATTATGCAAACATGTTAAACAAATTTCTTGTTGTTTTATTTTTCATAAATTTGGCCAAATCATGATTTTTTTCTCAAATCATGATTAAAAATCATGATTTTTTTTGTTTTCATTCGGCAACACTGCTCCCAAATGTAATTTTCGTCTTTGTGAGAGAGCAGGGCATGAACAAAGAAGATGTGTTATAGTCTCTTCTTCTTCCTCGTCCATGCAACTTCTGCAGAAGTCGTTCGAGAAGACACCGAGTCTAGTAGCATGTCTGCCTATAAGACAGTGTCCAGTTATGACACCGATTAAGGAGCTAAGGTGTGATCTACCAAGAGATAACAAACATATGGAGCGTTTTGGATCTAGTTTTGGCCAGATCTGTTTTGTCGCCTGACAGGTAGTCAAATTTGACCACCTTAGATTTGTTTCGTTCATGGCATCGTGTTTTAGCATGAGTTTACATGTAGCGATAGGTATACCAATATTCCTAGTGTCGGGTGAAAGTGGTTCAGTAGTTCCATTTCTAGCGAGTTCATCGGCCTTGCAGTTTCCTTTGATATCTCTATGTCCCGGCACCCAAAAAAGGTGAATGTTAAACTGTTCTGCCATCTCCGCGAGAGATGTGCGACAGTTGCGGGCTGTTGCTGAGTTCGTGGAAACCGCCTCGAATGATTTAAGGGCTGCTTGGCTGTCTGAAAAGATACGGATATTCGACGTGGATATCACGTTTTCCTTGAGCCAGGATAGAACCTCTTTTATCGCCAGAAGTTCCGCTTGGAACACGCTACAATAGTTAGGGAGTCGGAAAGATAGACTAAGATTTAGTCCTTCTGAGTACACTCCGCCCCCAACCCCATCTTCGGTTTTTGAACCATCAGTGTAGAAATGAATCGAATCATCTCTCGAGAAATGTCCTTCGTCCCAGTCAGACCGTGATGGAATGGAGACTCGAAAGTTGTTTTCAAAAACCAGTTGGGGTATGGTGTAGTCAGAGTGACTTGGAATCGTTCTGAATGAATTCAGAATAATAGTGTGGCCAATTGAGACGTGGCTCTGAGACGGATTGCTGTACTCGCGGCCATTTGTTTACTAAAAATGTCGAGGGGTGTAAGATTAAGAAGAATGTCTAAGGCAGCTGAAGGTGTCGTACGCAGTGCTCCAGTGATACATAGACATGCTGGTCTTTGGACTTTGCTTAGGTGGTCCCGGTAGGACACTTTATCCAAAGCAGTCCACCATACTGTTATCCCATAAGTTAGTATCGGTCTTATGACCGCTGTATATAGCCAGTGGGTAATTTGTGGGGATAAACCCCACTTACTCCCTATTGCTTTTTTGCAAGAAAAGAGAGCCACCGTGGCCTTTTTTACTCTTTCCTGAATGTTGGGTTTCCATGTGAGCTTCTTATCTAGAACAAGGCCTAGATATTTAGCTTCATTTGAGAAAGTTAGTGGAGTTCCATTATTGGACGGAGCATTTAAGTGTGGAATTTTATATTTCCTTGTGAAGAGGATCAGTTCAGTTTTGTGGGGGTTTACTCCTAGCCCACATTTACCAGTCCACTTAAGAAGCTTGTTAAGAGCTGTTTGCATTAGCTCAATAAGAATTTGAGCATGTTTTCCTGATATCGCAATAGCGACGTCATCAGCGTATGCAATCACTTTGAATCCCTCTGTTTCCAGGTCAACTAGAAGTTCATTGACAACTAAGTTCCATAGAAGAGGGGATAGGACTCAGCCTTGTGGAGTACCTCTGCTGACTGATCTTCTTAGGGAGACGTCTCCTAGGGTTGAGTTGATTAGCCTACTTTTTAGCATAAGATTTATAAGCTCACTCAGGGATCTGTCTACTTTAAGATTGTCTAGTGCCGTTGTGATTGCTTGGTTGCTGACGTTTTTAAAAGCACCCTCGATATCAAGGAATGCTACCAGAGTATACTCTTTGTGATGTAGGGAATATTCGATAGCGCTTACTAAGGTATGCAAGGCAGTGTCTACCGATTTTCCTTTGCAGTAAGCGTGTTGTGCTGTAGACACTAGAGTTGTGTCTATGGCATTTCGTAAATGGATATCAATCAGACGTTCTAAAGTTTTAAGAAGGAATGATGATAGACTTATAGGTCTGAGGTCTTTTGGATACATTTTCCCGCTTTGGGAATGAACACAACTTTTACTTCCCTCCATAACGATGGAATGTATTTCAACTCTAAACTCTTCCAGGATAGGGATAATAATATCCATAGACTGTTGAAGTTCTGCTGGTATTATACCGTCAGGTCCAGCAGATTTATATGGATTGAAGCTGTTGATGGCCCATTTTAGTTTTTCCCTAGTGACTAGACCAAGTTTACTAGTATTATTATTGATTGATCCAATTGGACTACAATCAAGGTTTACTATGTTAAGGGAGCTACCTGGGAAATGGGTGTCAAGTAGCAAGTTAAGCGATTCTTCGCAGGTATCGGTCCATGAGCCGTCTGCTTTTTTAAAGAAGCTAGGCATTGTAGGATTGGTAGAGAGGATTTTCCTTAATCTAGAAGCCTCTGAAGTGTCTTCTATTTTACCACAGAAGTTCCTCCAGGAGGCTCTTTTACTTTTCCTCAGCTCTTTTTTATATAATTTCAGGGATTCTTTGTAGGAATCCCAGTCTGCGATTTCTTTGGAGTATTTAGCTCGGTTGAAGGACTTTCTACAAGTTTTCCTGAGCGGTTCAAGCCCCGAGTTCCACCAAGGTGGCTTCCGTTTTCCTCTTATACGAGTAAGAGGGCAGGAGGCTGACAATGATTTGTTAAGGGCTGCTGTTAGATCGTTGACTTTTTTGTCAAGTTCGTTTCTATTAGAAGGGATTTTCAAACGATCAGGTTTAATTGAACTTTTTAGAGTATCCCTGTATTTTTGCCAATCAGTCTTTCGATAATTACGGAAGGCTGGTTGTTTATTAGTGTCATCAATAAGTTCGAATTGGATGTATCTGTGATCAGAGAATGAGTGCTCTGCAGACACCTTCCAATTCGTGATCCTATGATGAATCGATTTGGAGACAAGTGTTATGTCTAAGACTTCTTGTCTGTTTCTGGTTATGAATGTTGGTTCATTCCCAGTGTTAGTTACTATTAGGTTAGTACTGAGAATATAATCAAAAAGAGACTCACCTCTATCATTTATATTTGTACTCCCCCAGACTGTATGGTGTGCGTTGGCG
>OU696696.1:320568144-320739926 GCA_916050605.2 Platycheirus albimanus | reverse complement strand
CCCTCAAGGTCTCCCGCCTGCGGCGCCGGCCATACAAGTACTAGGCAATCGTCCTGGGAATATGAAATGTGTACATAGATGAACACACGGTGGTCTGGGTGACGCGCCACATTTGGGTACCTTTCGCGATACAATCTGGCGGCAGCAGAGGCATTACAACCGCATTCACCGTAAATAATGTGTATGTTTGCATATTCCTCAGCTGTGTAGGAATACGGCATTTCACGTAAGGTTTTTATTCTCTTTTACTAGATTATAATTATAACACAATTTTTAGATAATAATTAACACAACACTAATCGAATCCAGGGGAAAACAAAAGCAAACGATTATGCTAATAAAAAAGCCAACGATTATTAGAAATTGCGAACAAAAGTAAGAGCGTTCTGTACTGAAAGCAGATCGTGTAAACAGAAATTTTTATTCTGCTGCTTTTTTGTGATTTTCACTTTAGAATGATCTGTATGCAGCTGCAATCCGTTAGTTTGTTCTGTTTTCAGGAATTTGATGGATATTGCCAGGAAGTTGCATCTTTTGTTGTTGTGTTGGCCAGTGTTTTCTTAACAAGGGTAGAATTTTCCAATTTTTTAGTCCTAATTTATAATGCTCTACAGCGGTTTAAATTTTGATAATATTTTTTATGGGTGAATAATTAGCAAGTGTTGTACCATTTTGAAATCTTGGTAAAATTAGCCAACTTTTTAAATAATTTTTCAAGGGTAGTGCGGTACATTTTTTTTAAAGTATGAAGTATCAAAGTTAAGTTTAAAAAAAAAAATTTCACCATGACTCAGTCAAATTTTATTTTTCTTACGAAAACTACCATATTTATTTTTGAATTTTTAATTGGGAATAATAGCATAGTTAGTAAGGATTACATAAAAAATAAACACCGCAAAATATGAAAATTTGTGACCACAGTACCTAAAAGTGTGGTCTAGTGTAACGATTTTTATAATTTTTATAAATATTACTATTTTACTAAACAAAGCGAGATGGATTTTTTTCCTTACTTTTCCCAGTACGGACATAACCTACCCTTTCACCCGGTGCCCGCTTGACGTTGAGTTTCGGGACACCCTGTATAAGTAAATCATTGAATCAATGAAAAAGTTACATTGAATCAACGAAAGTTATTCATTATATAAACGAAATAGTTACATGGAATCAATGAAAGTAATTCATGGAATCAACGAAAATAATTTCATCGAATCAATGAAAGTAATTCATTGAATCAATGAAGAAGTTTCATTGAACCAATGAAAAAGTTACATTGATTCAATGCAATATATTCATTGGCTCAACAACGTGAACGTTAGCTTTTATTTTTTGATTAAAATTTCAAAATGAAAATTCAAAATGAAAAATGAAATAAAAAAACAACAACAAAAGTTGTTGCTTTTATATTTAATTCGAGCACATACCAAATGGCATTACTTTAAGATCATAAAAATAAAAACAAATTCCGCGGCCTGACTGATGAGCCCACCGTTCATACTTGGGCGAAACGCACTCAGGCCGCGGAATTTGTTTTTATTTTAATGATTTTATTTTTAGTTTGACGCAAAAAATAATCATGCAAAAATAAACTCCAACACATCATCTTCAATAATACCAAACACAAACAAATCAGAACTTACTCCATCATTACCCAGCTTAATAAGCCCAGCTGCAAACGTAGACTCTCAATCCACCAATACAACTTCATTCAAATACGCATTTTCCGCTACTCCCCCTTCAAATCCCAATACTTACGCACTTCCTCATACTAACACCTTATCAAACGCTTATCTCTTACCCAATTCCACTCAACCATTACCAACCTCCACACAAACTATCGTAAACAACACAAACAAAAACAATCAACCTTCCTATACCCCAACTACACCCAATACAAATACAACAATTCCCACTCAATTCACTCTCTCACCAATATCAGCTGTTACCCAAACACTCTTGGCTAACAATGATATCTTTGACACTACATACAATGAAGATGTCGAAATGTAAAAATCAACTTATTAACCTAAAAAGCGACTCTGAAGTTCGGAGGTTGAAAAGATCGGACTCTCAAGAGAGTGCGATCGGGTCAACATCTGGACTGTAGAGTCTCTGCACTAAAAAACAGATTATCACCAATCATAATATCTCACAACAATCAATCCTCTATTCAAAATCTAATAACTGAACCACAAACCAACCCTCATATTCTGCACAACAAATCAAATAGCTTAACGAAAAAAAACAATCCAAACCACTCTTCTTTTACCACCGGTAAAACAAGTCCGTGGAACCAATACATCTCTGACAATGCTCTCACTATTCTTCAATGGAATATGCAAGGATTTGTAAATAATTTAGTAGAGCTAAATATAATAACCAAAGAATACAACCCTGCAATCATATCTCTACAAGAGACACACTGCCCTTTTAATCATACGCCTTAGGTAGGTAGGTAGAGATGGCGGTTCTAAGTTGAGTTGAAAAACTCCTTAAAAGAACCCAATTAGCGCTGGTGTGCGCCGTTTTGTTACCATTAACCAACAACTTAACGAAGGCTTAGACGGATGTGATGGTATGTGTTCTATGGAGAGGAAGAACTAGTTTTCTCTTGGAAAGGTGACTCAATCTACCAGACCAAACCATAGGACAGTTCCATGTAACCCAACTCCAGACTTTATGCCACCTAGGCAGGTTGCTGGTTGGTAAAGGTACACTGGTTCTGTCCAGGATTGGTCCAGTACGCGGGCTTGGCGTAGAAGCCCCCCAAGAAACACAAAACCGCCACCTAGGCGAGATGTATGGTTCTTAAGAGGGCTTCCCCGTCAAGAAAAACCTGATTGATTAGAGGGATTGTGAGAAAAGGGCTACGACAAGGAAGGGAGGGAAGGGGAGACAATTATAAGCCGCCCAGTCACCCTTAAGTCGGCTTCAAGCAACCAAACTCCAGACTATATGCCACCTAGGCAGGGTGCTGGTTGGTAAGGTCATATTGAATCCGTCAAAAAGGGCTGGCCGAGTAGGGGGGAGGTAATATAATTATAAGCTGCCAGGACACTCCGTGGTCGACTTCAAGCAGCCAGACTCCAGACTATATGCCACCTAGGCAGGGTGCTGGTTGGTAAGGGAACATTGAAATCGTGCAGGGAGTTGTCCTTGTAAAAGGGTCCAGCATAGGAACCACCCAGATCATACCCCACCACCTAGGTGAGATGTATGACCCTCAGATGGGTCCCATGCAGATCCCCTGATGGCTTGATTAGGGGGACTAGAAAGATTTTAAGAAGAGTGATGGGATGAACTAGTTGAGGATGTGATTGTCGGGATAGATGATTTATTTATAGCCATTTTGTCGCATTCAGGAATTTAATCAAATCTTTGATTTTTTTATTTGACAATTCCCCAAGATCTTCGTAAAAATCTTCACCCAGGGTTCGCATCCTGATGCGAGATAAAGCTGGGCATTTGCACAGTTAGTGGAAAACAGTTTCCTTCTCTGCCTCGTCTCTACAGGATCGGCAGTAGTCGTTGAAAGGAATACCAATCCTTGCAGCATGCACCCCCACTGGCCAGTGGCCCGTGCTTATTGCTACCACCCTGGCTATATCTGACCGGTCTTTGCATAGCAGTGCGTTTGTTCGTGATTTATTGTAGGCAGGCCACATCTTCCTGGATATGATGCAATTGGTCAAATTGCTCCACCTTTGATTAGATACGGATGTAAAGTGTGATAAGACAATGCCCTTCACAGCCCCCAGCGGAATGTTGACGGCTTCGGCGAGTGAGCTGTGAAGGGCTGATCCTTGCCTGGCAAGCTCATCTGCTTTTTCGTTTCCCTGAAAACCACTGTGCCCTGGAACCCAGAGCAGAGTGACTTTCAGGTTTGAGCCAAGATCATCCAGTTCTTCCTGGCATTGCCTGACTAATTTGGAGGAAGTGGATGTCGAATTCAATGCCTTGATAGCTGCCTGACTATCGATTAGTATAGCGACATTTCGGTTTAGATGCGAGTATTGTTGCAGTAATTTGCACGCCTCCCTGATTGCAAGAACTTCTGCCTGGAAGACGCTAGCAAAGTCAGGGAGTCGAAAGGACTTGGATACATTGAGCATTTCTGAAAAAACGCCCGCACCTACTCCACACTCCATCTTGGAACCATTAGTGAAGATCGTTATGTCAAAGTCTTCTGTAACATCATCGTTTTCCCATTCTGTTCTAGAAGGGAAACCTGTTTTGAAACTTTTATGGAGGCTAAGAGATGGTTTGGCCATGGAATAGTCATTTCTAGTGTTTTCTGCAGCATAACTGGCAGAATGCCATCCAGGCCAGGGGACTTATACGGGTCAAAACTCATTATAGCCCAGGCTATGTTTTCTTTGCTTATTACGGTTCTGTGATTGTCGAACAGTGCAGTCTGCACGTCTAGATTTTGTGGTATGTTGGGATTGCTGTCTCTACAACCCGGGAAATGGGTGGTCATCAGAAGATCAAGGGACTCCGCAGGAGAGTCAGTCCAGGAACCATCCATTTTTTTAAGAAAAGATGGATTTGTATGCTCCTTAGACAAGATTCTACCCAGTCTTGCAGAGTCCTTAATGTCTTCTATAGAGTGACAGAACTCCATCCAGGACTGTTTCTTTGCAAAAGAAAGAGAACGCTTGTATATTTTAAGGCAGTCTTTGTACGGTTGGATATGTGTCAGATATTGAAGACAGCCCTAGTCATTTTCCTGAGATTTGCTAAATCTTCATTCCACCACGCAGATAAGGTTTTTTTACTGTACTTGATTGGGCAAGATACCTTAAAAGCAGTGCTCATGGCTTTTTCAAAGGTGCTTACTTTTGCCTCTAGTTCTGTAACCGAGTCTATATTAATATATGGTATCCGGCTAAGCTTGGTTTTTATTATTTGACCGAATTTCTCCCAGTCAATTTTTTTCGGGTTTCTATATGGTGGAGGGTTTTCAGGGTGCCATGAACTAAGGCCATACGAATTAAGGCTATAATGGCGTTAATTCACATTTAAGTGTGTACTAGCACCATATCCAAGATATGGCTTTAATTCACTTTTAAATGAGAACTATAGCCATAGGTCCAATGTGAACTAATGCCTCGTCTGTCTCCTCGCCTGCCTCCTCATCTGCCTCCTCATCTGCCTCCTCGTCTGCCTCCTCGTCTTTCTCCTCACCCACCTAACGTCTGTCTCCTTGTCCATCTCCTCACCCACCTAACGTCCATTTTTCAAAATGAACTAACGCCATACGGCTTAAGTTCTCCTTTTAAGTTGAATTGAGGCCATATCCTGATTATGGCACTAATTCGTACTTAGATGTGAATTTACGCCATTATGGCCTTAATTCGTATGGTCTTCGTGCATGGCACCGGTTTTCAGTTTCGGAATTTAAATTGAAGAGAATCCACTTTTGATCCGAGAACGATTTCAAGTTGGAAACTCTCCAGTTCTCCACCAATGCCTTTATATTGTTCGTACCTACGGTTATATCTAATACATCTTCCCAACCTTCAAAGTTTTCAGTACTTGGAAAAACGAAGGTGGGGGTATTACCTCTGTTATATACGGTTAAATTTTTGTTTATAATGAAATCAAAGACTCACCCCGTTCGTTGATAGTCGAACTACCCCAGAGCGAATGACGCGCATTGGCGTCACATCCCAGGAGCAGGTCCGTCTTCTTTGACTTGGCTTCGGTTATTAACTGCTCGACCTCACACGGCGGTGTCTCTCGATCGTGTGCCAGATAGGCAGATGCTAGCAGGAGGCTGTCGGTTTTTGCATTCCTCAGTTTGACGACTGTCAGATCCGGTGTACTAAGATTTGGACATAAAAAGGCTTTTAAATGCTTTTTAGCTAGAATACATGTACGAGGCTTACCTTGGATTTGATTGTCCGGCTTATAGAAGAGATCATATCGGCTGTCTTGGAGACCTCTTATCTTGAGGCCATTGATCCACGGTTCTTGAACCAAGCCTACATCGATGTCTTCCTCTATTAGGAATACTCTCAGATTATCTGAGGCACATTTGCTGTGCTTCAGATTAATCTGAATCAGTTTCAGCTTGGTTCCTTTCTTCTGCATCGTCTGGTTGTTCGCTTTGGGCATTTTCAGTTTCTTCGCCCTTTACTTCTTTATTTGCAGCGTCCAGACTTGGCAGAATTTTGATTTTGGCACTCCTGATACCAAAAACAGCTTGTGGTTGGCTTTGATTATAGCTGGTATGCTTTCCTCGCTTATCATCAGGAGGAAGGTGGACGAGTTTTTTTGTGGTTTCTCGGCCTTAATAACAGACCACTCATGCATAGGAACCGTCGGGTTTTCCTTTGCAGCCCACGAATGAGATCCGCACCACTAGGTTTGATGCTCATCTGCGGTAACCAAATGCGAGCTTTGGGCTGTCTAGGGATATCCTTAGCTGGAATTATTTTGAGTCTCAAACCCTCCCAGTCATTGCTAATCTTAGCAATGCACGAACTAAGGAACTCCCTAGAGAACACATCACCGCATTTGATCACCCTGCAGCCTCTGATCATCTCGCTACAGTCGAAACATGGGCATGGGCTTTGGTCTTAGAAGTTGAGTAAAGGAACACCATTTCCGAGAGTTTTGCTTCGATGGAATTCCACACGGGCAACAAAGATTTGCCACCCGAGCAGAGCTCATCTACCACAGCTACCTGGAGATCGTCTCTGACTGTCTCGCTGGCGGTACGCTGCGGGCGCATCACTCTCGATGATGATGCTCCTTTCTCAGTCCTACTCTTCTTAGCAGCCTGACTGTCCTCTTCGGTTGAGCGGTTACGTTTTTTGGTTTTTTCAAGAAGATTGTTGTACTCTTCAACAATCTTCATATATTTCTTCTTGTCTTCTAAGTCCCTCTCTTGAACAGTTCCAGCTTCCTCATTTTTGGCAATCTTGCCTAGAATAAAGGTCGCCTTCTTGAACTGATTTCGCAGTTGGGCACTTTCGCTTTTGTCCTGAGTAGCGCCGCTATGTCTGGCTTTGCTATCAGGGTTCTTTTTCGTGTATTTTGGTTTTTGTGGCACAGGCGTACTATGGCTGGTACTTCCTGGGCCGGACGGTTTGGGCAACTCTACCGAACGGAAGCTTCCAGTACTGATATTGCTACCCGTGAGTGTTTCCTGGCTCGAAGCCAGGAGTTCATCCTCAGCTGAAAAACTTAAAAATTTTGTTGTCACTGGCGACTTATCCCCTTGCGGGGCCAAGCCCGTGCCGGCAGTTGCGACTCCTGCCGACATTTGAACGTATATCCCCGTCCGATTTGTTTCTTCTGTCTTTTGTGTATTGTTCATATTTGTTAAATTGTTTGTTTGTTTGTTTTGGGCTTTGTTGGTTTTCCACTCTTTATTTGTTTAAAAATTTTGCCGACAAATATTTCTAGAGCGTACTTAAGCCCCCTCACCGACGCCAAGGTCAAGCCCACGAGGGGGATCATACGCCTTACTTCCCAAAAAATGTTGACGGATATTTTCACAATTTAACAAGCAATGAAACAAGCAAGCAAGGTATAGCTTTGCTAATAAGAAAAAACATTCCTTATAAGCTACTCAACGTTAACTCAAACTTACAAGTTTTAATGGTTGAATTACAATTAAAAATAAGATTCACATAAACAGGGTGCCCCAAAAGTCAACGTCAAAACGAAAACGGGTGATAGGGTAGGTGGTGACAGTTATCAGAAAAATAATAAAAAAAATCTTTGCCATGTGTTTTGTAAGTTAGAGGCATTCGAAAAAAATCGAAAAAATGCTCACCCTCTGACGGTCTTTCAAGTGCCGTGATTACAAATCTTAATTTTTCTCAATTTTTTTTTCTGTTATGGAACCTCGAATAACCCCGCTAACAATTGCATTAAAAAATTTAAACACACCTGCATCAGTTTTGAAGAAAATGCCACTTTTTTGCCCAACTAAATACTCAAAATATTTACATGACCCTAATTCAATGGGCTGTAGTGTAAAAAAAATGTACTACTAAATTTTGGCAAGTTACCTTAAAAGTTGGCGCGTTCAGTTTTCCTTCCAAAATGGTATAAGGTTTTTTAGAATATTCCATAAATAACGGAAAACAAAAATATTTTTCTCAAATAAACAGGTCTTAAGATAATTCTTTTTCATTCATTAAAAAAAATCTGAATGTACTCCAGGCTTTCTCGTCCAAGTTTAAGTTCGAGGAGAGTGACCGTTATTATTTAGAAGTAACTACGAGCAGGACCAGACTTCCAAGGGCTATCAGATAGTGATTCATTTCTTGTCGTTTAGTAAAACTGATCCGGTCCTTGGAATATTTTTGTTGTCCTTTGGATTTAAGTGCGATATAATCTCACTTGGCTGGGTGCTGTATGAATAGGGTAGGCCCTGATTGGTATCAACATGGCGATGCCCAGCGTTGCAACTGTCTCATACGCATCAATTGTGCTTATTTTACCTCCAAGTGGTAGCCATCGGGTACTGGTCTTGTCCACCCGGACTTGACTTGCTGAACTTATAAGCGCGAGTGTTGATCACAGAAAAATAGCAACACTATAATTGCCCTGCCATAAAACTCCTCTGTTTCTCTTGTTGGGTAGCAGTTTATTCTGTACGAACCCCTCAGAAAGCAAGCGAGCGGCGGATGAGCTTCCAATTAAGTGAACCAACGGCGACGCTTACAGACAATATGGTAGGCACCCCATTGAGCTACTTCGACATATTCGGAGCTCAGGTCTTTGGGTCCTTTCACTACTATTAGTCAGGGTAGTGAAATAGAGAAGGTGGCGGATGAGCCCATATAGGACCAACGGTAGCTCTCACATCCCCGTAGTGGGTTACTGACTCTGGATTTTCTCCAGCTCCTTTTGTCCAAGGAGAGCAGCATAGGGCCAGGTCCCCCAAGTTGGGGGTTGTGCGTCGGGGTAACTTCCCTACCACGTAAAAAAATTAATAGTTCCGAAACAACCAATTGCCTCGGATATGGATGACCCTACTGATGACGACCCTAGCAAACGAAACAAGGACAACAAATTTCGGTTCTGCACGTGGAATGTCCGGACCCTTAACAGACCACGTGCAGCCGAACAATTAGTGGAAGCCCTAGATGGTGTCAAAGCCGACATCACAGCCAACCAAGAAGTGCGATGGGATGGTGAAGGCACAAGGAGGATGAAAAACTGTGACATCTACTACGGCAAGTGCTACAGGACAAGAAACCAGCGGCTATTTGGATGCGGATTTGTGATAAGAGGAAGGCTTAGGCAAGAAGTCTTGGGGTTTCGTGGCATAAGCGAACGCATTGTCACAATCCGCATTAAATCCAAATTCAGCAACATCTCGCTGATCTGCGTCCACGCCCCCACGGAGGAAAAAGATGACACGACCAAAGAAGAATTCTACGATCTTCTCGAGACCACGTATGATGAATGCCCGAAGTACGACACTAAGTTTATTCTTGGTGACTTCAACGCCAAAATCGGAAAGGAGGGTAACTTTGGCTCGACAGTCGGAAAGCATAGCCTGCACGACAACACTTCCGGTAACGGACACAGGCTAATCGACTTTGCTGCGAGGCGAAGTGTCATCTTAGCTAGCACATACTTCCCACACCTCAATATACACAAGGGGACCTGGCGGTCTCCTGATCAAAATACCGTCAGCCAAATTGATCACATTGCGATTGATAGCAGACATGCCTCCAATGTCATGGATGTCCGCACTTTCCGAGGGGCCAACATAGACTCGGACCACTACCTTGTTGTAGCTAAAGTGCGAATGCGGATCTCCACCAGACCGCAGAATCGAACATCCACTGTGAGAAAGTTTGATGTTGCGAAGTTGCAATCGCAAGAGACCGCCACAACCTTTGCCAATCATGTCTCCTCTTATCTCTTGACAAGCCCGGCGCCTGCGCCAAACCCCGAGGCCCAGTGGCAACATTGCAAAATGGCCATCAAAACCGCTGCCACGGATGTTTTGGGTTTCATTAGGCGACCACAACGAAACACCTGGTTCGATGATGAGTGCAGGCTCGCACACTTGGCCAAAGTCGAAGCCTATCATGCAGTTCTGAATGCCAGAACTAGAGCTGCCAAGAGCGCTTTCCGTGCGGTATACCAGCAAAAGAGGAAAGAGGAACATCGGCTTTTCAGAAGAAAAAAAAGAGAACTGGAAAAACGAATGGTTGAATCTATTGAGGGGTGCTCCGGCAGAAGCAATGTTCGAAAGTTCTACCAAAGGGTAAAGCATTCGTCCAAGGGCTACAAAGCCCGAGCGGAAGCATGTAGAGACGAGGGTGGGAATGTCGTTGTAGATACACAGTCGGTGCTGAGAATTTGGAAAGAACACTTCTGCAGACTGTTAAACGGCGAAGACAACCAACTAATCGCTGTCAGGCAGAATGATCCATTCGATTTGGATGATGATGAACAAAATTTCCGTCCTCCCGACCAAGAAGAAGTTCGGATAGCAATATCTAAACTAAAGTCCAACAAGGCTGCTGGAGCTGTTGGCCTTACGGCTGAACTCTTCAAAGCAGCGGGAGATGACTTGGTGAGGAGCATACACCAACTCATCTGTACAATCTGGTCGGATGAAAGTATGCCTGACGAATGGAACCTCAGCATTGTGTGCCCTATCCACAAGAAAGGAGATACTCTAAACTGCGCCAACTACAGAGGTATAAGTCTCCTAAATGTCGCCTATAAAATCTTGTCGGCCATTCTGTGTGAACGTCTGAACCCTTTCGCACGTGAACTGATTGGCCCCTATCAGTGTGGTTTCAGGCCCGGTAAGTCAACCGTCGACCAAATTTTCACACTTCGGCAGATTTTGGAAAAGACCCAAGAATTCCAAATCGATACTCACCACCTCTTTATCGATTTTAAAGTCGCCTATGACAGCGTAAACAGGAACGAGCTGTACAGAGCCATGTCGCTTCTTGGCATCCCTGCCAAACTTGTTCGATTGTGCAGGATGACTATGGAGAACTCGCGCTGCTCCGTCAAGGTTGGTAAGAACACCACCGACTCGTTTAATGTCGAGAAAGGCGTACGACAGGGTGACGCGCTGTCATGTAACCTCTTCAACATCATTCTTGAGGCAATCGTACGCAACTCGCATGTCAACACCAGCAGTACGATTTTTTTTAGATCCGTTCAATTACTTGGCTATGCTGATGATATTGACATTATTGGAAGAACGAAGCGCGCTGTCAGTGGAGCATTCGCAAGTATTGAAGTGGAAGCGGCTCGAATGGGTCTGGCTGTAAATGAAGATAAAACAAAGTATATGCTGTCCTCGGGTGAAGTAGATCATCACCGTAGGCTCGGACAAAACGTCACAATGGACAGATATAACTTTGAGGTTGTCAAGGACTTTGTCTATTTGGGTTCCACTATAACCTCTCAGAACAACATCAGTGAAGAGATCAGTCGAAGAATCACTCTTGCCAATCGCTGTTTCTTCGGGCTAAGAAGGCATCTTAGTAGTAAAGCCCTCTCTCAAAGGACCAAGGAGACACTATACAAGACCCTTATCCTCCCAGTCCTGCTTTATGGGGCAGAAGCATGGACACTGACACAATCGGATGAATACAGGCTGGGGTGCTTTGAGAGAAAGATTCTTCGGGTGATATTCGGGCCTGTATGTATCAATGGAGTATGGAGGAGAAGATTCAATGACGAACTGTACGTGCTATACAGCGACATTGACTTGGTTAAGAAGCTGAAAATTCAGCGGCTTAGATGGCTGGGTCATGTGGAGCGTATGGGCGAAAACGCTCCTGCCCGACGAGTCTTCAATTCCAACCCGGAGGGCCGACGCAGTTCTGGAAGACCCCATCTAAGGTGGCGCGATCAAGTGGTAAACGACCTCAACCAACTTGGTGTGCGCAACTGGAGGCCACTGGCTAGGGACCGGCCTAGCTGGCGAGGAATGTTGGTTGAGGCCGTGGTCCACAATGGACTGTCTGCGCCACCTTAAGTATAATCTCACTTAATAACATCACTGTTATATTTATCCTTGTAAAATAATAAGAAGCTATAACATATATTTTTAAAACAACTTTATTTTCAACTTTTTATTTCTCCTCTTTCTGACTACAACTTATTATTTCAAAGGTTCTAAAATGACTGACTTTCTACATGAATTTACATTTGCATCTCTTTTTATCTCTTAGTACTGCATTGTCAGTGTTACCAAATTATAGATCAACAAATTTACAAGTGCTGCCAATCTGTCCGGTCTGAGATTTACTTAACATTCTCCCCTCTGGTATTGGGACCTCGTCACTTTTACCATTCTCCAAATCGAGGACGCATACTTTGACAATTGGCCGCTTGAAAGATCCGCTTGAAGTTCTAACTTCCACCACTCGAATTTGTCCATCTGGTCCGGGAAAAACTTTATCGACAATACCTCTTGGCCAATTTCCCCCTAATTTCATTGTCGTTGAAAAGAAGAACGACATCTTCAACTTGTACCTTTCGATTACTCTGCGCTTTCCATTTATTTTGCTGATTAAGGCCCGGCAAAAACTCCTTCCTCCATCGATTCCAAAAATGATCCGCCAGCCGCTGTGTCATTCTCCACCGCTTTCGTAGAGTAAGATCCTTGTCATCAAATGTACTTATTGGAGCGGAAGCCGATGATCTGCCAATCAAAAAGTGGTTCGGCGTAAGTGCTTCGGGTTCGTCGGGGTGATACGGAACTTATACTAGAGGCCTCGAGTTGATAATCTGCTCGACCTCAGTGAGCAATGTGTTCAGTGTCTCATCTGTTGGATTTACTTCTTTTAGAGTCGCATACAGGGAGGTCTTGACGGATCTCACGAGTCTCTCCCAGCATCCTCCCATGTGGGGTGCTGCTGGCGGGATGAAATGCCAGTTAATTCGATGTTTGGTCAGCGCACCTCTTATTTCAGATTGGTCAAGCTCCTTTAGCCATCTCTTGAGCTCATTGTCAGCTCCCCTCAAATTCGTGCCATTATCCGAAAATAATTCAGTTGGGCATCCCCGTCTTGCGATGAATCTCCTGAGCGCCATGATGTAGGAGTCAGTGGTCAAATTAGATGTAACCTCTATATGAATCGCCCTGACCGTAAGACATGTAAGCAATACACCATAACGCTTCTCTAGGCGTCTACCAACTTTAACATTTATCGGCCCAAAATAGTCGACACCTGTGAATGTAAATGCTGGATTATTTGACAAAAGTCTTACTGCAGGTAGTTGCCCCATAATCGTCTGCTCTGGCTTTGCACATCTTATTTTGCAAGTATTGCATATTTTTCTTCTTTGTCGCAGTTTTGGTTTAAGCTTCAATATCCAGTACCTCTGTCTGATCTCGTTCATAACGCCTTCATGCCCAAGATGATTGGCGTGGTCGTGATAGTACTTGATAAGCAACTCCGCATACGAATCTTTTCCGTCAAGAACTTCTGGTGTCTTCATCCATTGATCGGCTTCTATATTAGACATGCGGCCTCTGAGTCGAATGATGCCCTCATCGTCTAATTGTGGAATGATGTTGTATAGTTTGCTTACACGGCTTACAACTCCGTTCTTCCTTAATTCAACAATTTCTTTGTGGAAACAATTTTGTTGAGATTGTCGTATCCACAGCTTTGTCGCCCATTCAATTTCAGTAGTTGACAGTTCACCTTGGCAGTATACCGCGTCTTTATCACCTCGGGTGACTTGACATTTAATCTTGAGATTTGTCATGTACCGCAGGATCCAAGCAGTGGCCCTTATCAGTCGAGACCAATTCGAAAATCTTGTCACATCTGGTAAATCGAATCTAGCTGGTACTAAAATTGTTCCAACAAATTCATTCATTTCCTCCTCTTCCTCACCACTGGTCATAACATTTGTCTTCATTTTGGGCCACATCGAACTGTCTTCATACAAAAAAGAAGGTCCTTTGTACCATCTACTATCAGCTTCAAACTCTTTAGGTGTCATCCGAGTAGCGTCATCGGCAACATTCATATTTGTCGGCAGCCAATTCCAGTCGGCTATATTCGTTTAATCGGAAATTTCACTCAGGCGATTAGCAACGAACTGTTTGAATCGCTTTGCCTCAGAGTTTATCCAATGATAGACAGTCGTCGAATCAGTCCAAAATAAAATTTTATTAAATTGTCTGTCATGTTGTGTTTGTATGGTGTTTGCAAGACGAGAACCTAAGACAGCAGCCTGTAGTTCTGCTCGTGGTATCGTCATAATTGCCTTAAGAGGCGAGACCTTTGCTTTAGCTGCAACGAAAGAAACATTTATAATATCATCGAAATTTATTCTTACGTAAGCCACTGCTGCATATCCTGAATCGCTTGCATCAACAAACACATGAAGTTCCAGTTTAGGTGCCAGATTAAAGAGTGGTGAGTAACATCTAGGAATGTTCACTGATGAAATCTTTTTTAAATCACGAACCCAATTGCTCCACAGCGGCACCAAATCTTCAGTCAGCTCATCGTCCCAGCCTATAGATGTTTTCCAAATGGCCTGCAGCAACATCTTGCCAACAACAACAAAGTGAGCTACAAACCCCAAAGGGTCAAAAACTGACATGACTATTTTCAACACCTGTCGTTTAGTCGGAATCTTCTGATCCTTAAGAAGGCTGCCATCAATCCTTTCAAGTTTTGCAGCAAACGTAAATGAATCACTTTGCGTATTCCAAAGTACTCCTAAAATACGACTTTCCTGGTTCTTGTCGATGTTAATATTTTGCTCAGCATCTCTCGCCAACCCGTCCTGTGGGATGTTTCGAAGAACGGATTGAGAAGAACTTCTCCAATTCGTGGATTCTGATGACGTCGTCAATCAAAGCTGTAGCTGCTGCCTCGTCGTCTGCGTGTCCCAAATAATCATCCATGTAGTGATTATTTTTGATTGCGTATACAGCTTTGGGATGAGTATCCAAATGTTCATCTGCATTTTGGTCTTTAACATAAATGGCTGAGCTCGGAGAACATGTCGCGCCAAACATCATCGCTGTCATCTTGAGGACCCGTGGATTGTCGGTTCGATTCTCACCTCGCCACAGAATTAGTTGGCTTTTATTGTCCTCGTCACGTATTCTTACTCTATGAAACATCTCTTTGATGTCTCCCGTGAATCCAATTCTTCCCTGGCGAAACTTAAACAGAACACCTGGTAAAGACTGTAGCAGGTCAGGTCCTTGGATGAGTTCATCATTCAGTGCAACTCCGTTTGTTCTTGCAGCTGCATCGAACACAATTCTTATTTTGTGTGGCTTCATTGGATTGATTACCGGAAAATGTGGTAAATACCAAGTCCAATTTCCAATCAGGTCGTCATCTTCAGCATCCACAAGATATTTCTTTTGTAGATAGTCTTCTATGATGTCACCGTATGCTTTTTTCAACAAAAAATCTTTGTCGAGTTTCTTCTCCAGCAAATATAACCTCTGGCGCGCAGCAAACTTGCTGTCTGGAAGCCTAGTGTCGTCATGTTTCCATAAAAGTCCAGTCTGCCACCTATTGCCATCTAATTTCATCGTCGTGGTCCTCATGATGTTCAAGGCTCTTTCATCTTCTCGAGATCGCTTACGATCACACCCAGTAGTTAGATAATCATCGAGTTGGAATGAAGATTTAACTATTTCATGTAGGTTGTCGTCACAGACCTCTTGCATCATGTAAACATGGTTGACTTCACTTTCTTTACTGCTACCATCGTTACCACTAATCGTCCATCCTAGCCAAGTCCTACTAGCGATGGGGTTTTTGCTCTTATTGTGGACTAATTGTCTGGTAGCAGTAAGTAATCCATTATTCTCACCGATTAAAATCGTTGGTTGTACATTATTATAGCTTTCGAAGTTTATTTTTTTCAGGTATGGCCAATTTTCGATAAGCTTTGTTCTATCAACTGATTGACGTTGTAATGGTAGGTATTTCACGGTTCTGACGTCATCAAGAGCATCTTCATTTGCAACGTCACCATTGGCCCATTGGATTGATAGAGGTGCAGGTTTGCCATCCATTTGCAATTCATTTGCAACTGCCTCGCTTATCAGTGTCAGTGTTCCACCAGGATCTAGTAGGGCAAAAGTGTTTATTACCACTGAATTGTTTTTGAGACTTACCGGTAAGATTCTGAGTCTAGTGATGTTCTTGCTCACAGTACATCCATGTGTGCAAAATCCATTTGCTACAATTGTGTGGCTTTGCAGATTCCTTGGTTGGAAAGCTGGCGCATCTGTTGATAATCTTTGTTGACGGTGGTGCAACAATCGGTGATGATTTCTCTGGCAACTGTCGATGTCACATGGACTCTTTTTGCGACACATACTGGTTTGATGATTTTTCTTCAAGCATGCAAAACATAGAGATAATTTTCTTACATGTTGCCATCTTGCTAAATATATTGGCGGCAATTTGCGCTCTAGTTCTTCCAACAGTTCAGAATGCTCTGAACGTCCCATCAATTCTAGGACTATTGTAAGGTTTTCAACACAAGTTGAAAATTTCACGATCGACAATGGATTATCTTCTCGTGGTGCTGACATCATCTTTACTTTGCCTAGGAGGCATTTAACGATGTAGTCAGGACGTCCAAATCGTCGTTCTAATATCTGCATAATCCTGTCTGAACTGTCTGGAAGGATGAGAAGGGATTTCACAGCATCTAGCGCCTCGTCTTTAAGAGCCGATCTTAATCGTGTCACATTCTCTTGGAGGGTGAATTTTCCCAAGTCTGTTGTTCTACTATACTCACTGCGAAAAAGTGGCCAATCCTCTGGATTTCCATTAAACTTTGGCAAATCCATCTTTGTTTGTCGAGCAACAAAAGTGTTCATCATGTCAAGATACTGCAAATTGTCTTTTCTTTGTTCATTTTTGTTTCCGTGCATTTTATCTGTTTCTTTTGTATGCAATTTGCATTTTCTTAACTCGGCCTCTAAAAATGCAATTTTTTCTGACAGGACTGGTAAACGATCTGTTTGTTTATTATTATCAAAAAGAATGTCTCTGTCTTTTTTCTCAAATGGTGTACTATGTGTGGCCTTGTCTAACTGAAGCCACTGATGTACATTTATTTGACTTTGTAGATGTCTGCTTCGTTTATCAAAATTCTCTTCTTCGTATATTTTTCCATCGGACATCTGTTTGCTTGTCAGGGGTAGTTTTTGCGATTTGTCGATGTAGATGTGTGGCAGACTACTCACCGTCACCGTACGTACCTGATTGTATGTGTTTTTCCTTTGAGGAGTACTTAAAATATCACGTCGTGGGATATTTGCGCCATCGTCACGGGGCACACATACTTCTGAAGGAATTTTATCTCCATCTTCACACACACTGTTCTGCTCCGAGATTGAATTTCTAACGGATTCATGTCTGTCTGCTACACCTAAGATATCTGCAATTAAGTTGGCTTCTTGATTCTGAAGTAATGTTACTTCGAGTTGAAGACGAGCTTCTTCCAATCTTCTTTGGATTCTTGTCAACTCTAAACTTTTTTCTGCAACCGATTCGTCGCCAAAGTCGCTTTTTGTGAATCCATAGCGATCTGGCGGGTTTCAGTTTGTCTGTCTGTCGCTGCGCCGCAGTGCAAGTTCTGGAAGACTCATCTTTAATCGACTGGTTTTCCGTAAAAAACTGGTTTAATTTGTCTCGAAGGACCAACAATGTTATATTTTTCCTTGTAAAATAATAAGAAGCTATAACATATATTTTTAAAACAACTTTATTTTCAACTTTTTATTTCTCCTCTTTCTGACTACAACTTATTATTTCAAAGGTTCTAAAATGACTGACTTTCTACATGAATTTACATTTGCATCTCTTTTCATCTCTTAGTACTGCATTGTCAGTGTTACCAAATTATAGATCAACAAATTTATAAGTGCTGCCAATCTGTCCGGTCTGAGATTTACTTAACAATCACGATGCCATCTTTGTACACTGCGCAGGAATATGCGAACATACACCTTATTTATGGAGAATGCAGAAGCAATGCTAGTGCTGTAGCTAGACTTTACCATGAGAAATATCAAATGCTGAGCGTTATCCGGATCACCGGGTTTTTGTGAATTTGCACCAGTCATTCTCAGAAGGTCGATTTCCATACCAAAGAACTAGTGAAGGCAGGCCCCTCATACCCTACGAGAACCAAGTGCTACAAGAAGTCAATCAAGACCCAAGTACCTCAGTACGGCGCAGGAAAACTGGTCCCGAAGTCAAAACTCCCGAATTTGACTTTCGGGACTAATGACCCATTAAGGTGAGTTATAAGTCCCTAATCTTAATTTGGGACTTTTGACCCACCATGATGGGTTATAAGTCCCGAAAACTAAATTCGGGACTTCTGACCCACCTGGTAATTTTTTTCAGAAAAAAAATTATTGGACAGTTTTTAGTTGCATGGTTTTTGCTGTCATACTCATAACAGTAAAAATAGAGTGCTAGGCAATAGAAAGAAACTCAATCCTTCGCTAGCTTTCAAGGCAAGGTTCAACGCTAACAAAAATGTCTGCTTGGCCAAATGTCACGGCATCAGAAAGTCATCGCACTAGATTTAACATTTTTAGGTACGCAACAACAAAATCTTAAGCTATACATTTTTTATTTATCAAACCAAAATATTTCAAATCAAATAATTTTATATGATTAAGTATGATGAGCTTGAACAAAAAAGAAAATGCAGCATGCTTTCTAGCAAGCGTAGCGAGCGCAAAAAATTTTGCCCAACATAGAATCAGTTCGAGGTGTGAAAAAACAAAAATTCGCGCGAATTTTTGTTTTTTCACACCTCTATATACCACCCAAACAAACATTAATCAAAAATGACTTAGATAACATCATAAACTAAGTTAATCCTCCAATAATATTCGGAGGAGACGTGAATGCTTGGAATACGCTATGGGGTTCTCCTATTACTAACAACAAAGGTACCCTTTTAGAAAAATTCTTTTTGGAATCCAACCTACTTATTCTCAACGACGGCTCACCTACCCATTTTTCAACCAACAACACCCTTACACACGTTGACGTTACTTGCTGCTCTCCGGAACTATTCCCAAAAATTACTTGGAAAACCATAAAAGATCTTTATAATAGTGACCATTTCCCAATAATCTCTACATTGACCATTGATCGGATATCTGAATTAAAACCGTACAACCCTTAATTTAAAACAGACTTTGCTAACTGGAAAATCTTCAAGGAAAAAGTAGTCGATTATATGTCTGACAAACCTTATTCTAATAATAACAATAAGGAAGCTGCTCTACTACAAAAAGCTATTAGAACTGCGGCAAATTTTTCAATTCCCCAGACAATTCTAATAAAACGCAAGATGGCAGTGCCCTGGTGGAATTCCGAATTATATTTACTATGAAAAGAAAAAATGAATGCTTTAAAAGAATTTCAGAAAAATCAAAACTCACAGAATCCAATAAATAATATAAAAAATCTAATGCTAAATTCTGTAGAAAAGCTTAAGAAAGTAAAGCTAAAAGTTTCTCTGAATTCACGGCAACTATAAACCTCAACACATCTCCCGCCAAAATATGGCAAAATATTCGACGATTGACTGGAGAACCAAATTCACTCGGGATTAAAAACATAAACAATTTAGTAAACCCGTCAGAAATATGTCAATTCATAGCCCAAAGCTGGTCAAGTAAATCTAGAAACGAAAACTTTTCAGCAGCATTTATAAATTCTAAAATAGACTACATAATTGATTTACCACCTCAACAAACCTCCAATCCCACCGCACGACGACGCGACGTATCGAACAACCTATTACTTTAATTGAGTTTGAAACAGCCCTGAACAAAGTTAACGGAAAGACACCTGGTAGAGATAGGATATCCTATCCAATGCTAAAAAATCTCCCTCAAGAAACCAGAAACAGACTTATTAATCTCTACAACAACATTCTGAACACTGGTGTTATACCACAAAACTGGAAAACTGCCACAATAATACCCATACCTAAACCAAATAAAGATAAAACCACAATTGAAGGTTATAGGCCCATCTCACTTATTCCCTGCTTATCCAAAATTCTCGAAAAAATAATTACGAAGCGTATTCTATGGTTTGCTGAAACCAACAAACTAATCAGCTCCAATCAGATTGCATTTAAAGCAACCAGAGGGTGTGCTGATGCACTCCTTCACATCGACTACTTTGTATCCAAAGCACTATCTGCAAGAAACCAGGGGTGGAATCGGCTAATGTGATTTGTGATTGTCACATTTCTGACAATCACATGTGATAAAATAATTTTGTGCGTCTGCATAATGTGATCACCGGAATTTTGTTTATTTTCATTATGTCATTTTCCGTTGGGCAATTGGAGAGAACTCCGAAGACAAATCGTTTCTCTTCGGAGTTGTGTTTTGCGAGTCTTACTTCTTCTGTTTTTTATGAAATATGCGGTCTGAAGACGCATATATATGAACGTCACAGTTTCTATATATTTTGTATTTCAAATTAAACAATTCGAACAATTTTAATATATAATTTACATTTTTGGTTATATTGAAAATTGATACTCTTAAGTCTTAAAAGTAGATAGTCTTCAATTTCATATAAAATCATACATACAAAATAATTTATTTTGTTTTCAACTTTTTGACATTTTGCCCCAGATGCAATAGGCAAATCTAAATAATAATTAATATTTGGATTATGGCGTTTCAGCCCGCTTTCAAACAAAACTTTTAATATTTTGTTTATATTCTAGCCTAAAAGCATTTTAATATAATATATATATGTAGTTTCCGGCAACTTTAAGGGACGTGACAATTATGTATTTACTTAGAAAAAATTAATTTAGTTGTCACTTCACGTGATTGCTCACAACATATACGCGTTTCAGAAAAATATCTCAATTAAAAAAGTGTTCATTTCTGTTTTTTTTTTCTAATGTTTTTATTTTTACTTTAATCGTGAGGAGAAACTAATTTCTCCCAATCGAAAACAGCATTAGTGTAGATCTTTGACAAATCTTTGACAGCAAAAGCAAATTATTTTGTTTTATAAGTCAGCGTCAGAGGTTTATTATTTATTTATTATTATTTTTGTATGCAAGTGACACCTAAATAGCTGTCACAAGAAAAAATCACAAAAATGTGATTGTCACATGTGACAATCACCTTAGCCAGACGAAATTTGTAGATTGTGACTATCACATATCACAAATCACCTTAGCCCACCCCAGGTTTCGATACTCTCACTCGATTTTGAAAAAGCATTTGATAGAATAGGTCTACATATTGTATTAAAAAACCTAAAAAAAAATGGGGAGTTGGACGAAACATCTACACATATGTTAAATCCTTTTTGATCAACAGACAATTCTGCATAAAGACGAACAATGTATATTCATCCAACCACTAATTGCATAACGGTATTACGCAAGGATCACCTCTTTCGGTAGTCTTATTCATAACTGCTTTCAATGATATAAATTCAATCTTGCTAAACATAAACTGTTGGATCACTGCATATACGCAGATGATATCTATATACTCTGTAAAACTATTGATGTTAATAAAAGTAAAATCTTATTGAAATTAGCTTTAGAAGATATCATAGAATGGGCAGTAAGTTCTGGTGCTAAACTATCAACCGAAAAATGTAAACTACTGCACATAGGTAAAAAACAAAAATGTCCAAAATTAATGTTAATATTAATAATATATCGATCGAAAATTTCAATAGCTTAAGTATTTTAGGTTTAGTTTTTGATAATAAATACAGCTGGAAACAACACTGCCAATACTTAAAGAAATCCCTAGCTGCGAGAACCAATGTGATAAGATACTTATCTTGTAAACGTAGTAATGTACACATTAACACCCTTTCGCATATTACAAAAATTTTAGTTTTAAGTAAGATAGACTACGCACTATACATATACGGCCAATGCCCGAAATCAACACTTAAGACAATTTAATCATAAAACGTTCCAAGCAAAATGAATTTGTCGAGTGCGGATATTATTGTGGTCTTTTTTTTCATAAAAATTGTGTCAATTTATCCGACGTTGACTATAAATCAATAGCAAATCGTAATTTGTATTGGAAGTGCAACTCTTGTGCTAATCTTAACCTTGTAACATTCTTAAATAGTTTTCACGAGCTCTCTAATAATATCAATGAGATTAAAAATGATGTTGCTGCTCTCAAATCGTCGTTAAATAATAAAACGGATAAAAAAAATCTAAAACTTCTATTGAATCTTGCTCGGTCTCTCTTTGCTTAGAGAATAATAATTGTCGCTCTCAGAAAAATGATCCGTTGCCATCGACCATCGATCCTTCTAAAAATCCAACGTCAATGTCGCAACTAAATAATAAAACGACCCAATCTGAAAGTAATAATAATTCTTTAATAACTCCCGTGACTGAAAATAAAATAGAGTTGAAACCAGCTGGTGCTATAAAAAAATCTCCAAACTCGGAAAAAAAATTCGGCACTGATACTACATCTTCTCTTGGTGCATTGCCTAATTACAAGTGGCTTCATTTATCTAAATTTGATATAACTACGAAACCTGAGGACATTATAAATCACATTTCAATGAAAACAAACATTCCATCAAACCAATTTAAATGTTATATGTTAGTTAAGAAAGATTCTAATATAACTGACTATAAATTTGTGACATTTAAGCTGAGTGTTCCAATTTCGAATTTATCTCTTGTTATGGATTCTTCTGTATGGCCCTGCTTTGTTCAATTAAAAAAATTTGCCTCACGTCAGACTAACATAACTACATCACCTACACCACCAACCTTACATAATCTCACAGAATCATCGCCACCATCCCCACCACCTCCTCCACCAGCAGCCGAAGCGCCATCGCAATTATCCCAATCTCTTAACTGACTATCATCATTTTCACCTTCATCATCATCTACAACATTATCAATTCAATGCACTCTTCCATCACATCGCTCTTAAATACACCGATTCTCGCTGCCTCGTCATTTTCACCATCACGACAACAACCTCCATCACATACTCGTACATCAATACCAGCATCGCCCAACAAACAATTAAAACCAATCTCTTCAAATGACTTTCTAGTCCGGTCAAAATAGACAAAAAAATAGTGCTAGGTTTGCAAAAATTCGCATAAAGCTGAAAATTGGTATAGACGTTGGGAACACCATTTTAAATAAACTAAGCAACATCCCCATCGATCCGACTGGTGCGTTAGAAGTTATTCAAGGTCAAAAGGTCAAATAAACGGTTTTTACAATTTTTCTTGTAAACGGTAGGTTTTATCATAAAAATATATGAGACAATGTTGTAGACCATGAAATTATCTACATAACTTGTTAATATCATTGTTTTGTTAGAATAACCATTTCGGAGATATCGTGATTTTAAAACTTGAAGGAGTCACGTTCTATATAATATGCACATATATTCCACATGCATACATTTAGTCCAGTCGACAGGTTGGAAAAAGTGTGGGAAAGGTGGAAAAAGGACGGCAGCTAATGAAACTATCAGATATTGTTGAAGGATAGTTAATAAATATTTTACGAAGTTTTGAACCTCGAGGGCCCTATGGAAAAAGAGAAGGGGGAGGTTGAAGGTGTAACTGCAAAATTTTCGACCTTGCAACGGTTTTTCCTTAGTAACTTTTTTTCCTAACGTTCTATAGGAAAAGCATTTCCATTTTATAGTAGAACGTCAAATTTCCTAGAATTTTGTTGGTACTAAAATTGTTGTATGTTAATTCTTTACCGAGATTTAGCTCTTTGAAAAACAGGTAATTTTTCAGAATTTGCTAAAAAAAATTCCAAAAAATTCAGCTTATTTCTTCTAATAGACGAAAACTAGTGCGAGGTTTTTGTATGACGAGATTTTCTTACTACGATTTGTGCTGTTTAATAGTTTCTAAAAAATGTCGTTTGAAAATCTCGTCAAACACAAACCTCGCACTAGTTTTCGTCTATTAGAAGAAATAAGCTGAATTTTTTGGAATTTTGTTTAGCAAATTCTGAAAAATTACCTGTTTTTCAAAGAGCTAAATCTCGGTAAAGAATTAACATACAACAATTTTAGTACCAACAAAATTCTAGGAAATTTGACGTTCTACTATAAAATGGAAATGTTTTTCCTATAGAACGTTAGGAAAAAAAGTTACTGAGGAAAAACCGTTGCAAGGTCGAAAATTTTGCAGTTACACCTTCAACCTCCCCCTTCTCTTTTTCCATAGGGCCCTCGAGGTCCAAAACTTCGTAAAATATTTATTAACTATCCTTCAACAATATCTGATAGTTTCATAAGCTTCCGTCCTTTTTCCACCTTTCACCCACTTTTTCCAACCTGTCGACTGGACTAAATGTATGCATGTGGCATATATGTGCATATCATATAGAACGTGACTCCTTCAAGTTTTAAAATCACGATATCTCCGAAATGGTTATTCTAACAAGAAAATGATATTAACAAGTTATGTAGATAATTTCATGGTCTACAACATTGTCTCATGTATTTTTATGATAAAACCTACCGTTTACAAGAAAAATTGTAAAAACCGTTTATTTGACCTTATGACCTTGAATATCTTCTAACGCACCAGTCGGATCGATGGGGATGTTGCTTAGTTTATTTGAAATGGTGTTCCCAACGTCTGTACCAATTTTCAGCTTTATGCGAATTTTTGCAAACCGAAATGTCTATTTCGACCGGACTATTTCTTATTTATTATCAAAATTCTGGTGGACTTCGAACTAAATTGCAACAAGTACTTCTCTTTTCTTCATCTTCCCAATACGATATAATCGCTCTCACAGAAACTTGGCTTAATGTAAATCACCATGATGGTGAACAGCTAAAAAAATCACTGTTAAGAAAATATAAATTAGCCTATTAATCTGTTTTTTTTTTCTTTAATTGTGCATTGTGCTTATATTTATTTTGTTATTTTTTTCTATGTACATAATTATTTCCTAAAATCTAAATATATGTGAAAATGGATCAATGTTTGTTTGTTTTTTTGTTTGTAAATATGTTATGGACTCCGAAAACGCCCATTTAACTGAGCTCAAACTTTCTGGAAATCTTTGGTGTTGTTTTGAAGGTGATTCTGTAAGGTTTGGTCAAAGTCAATCTCGTAGTTTGGCCAAAAGACGAAGAAAGACACGCCGCCGGGTCCTTGAAAAGCTTCTATATTAGTTTTACTAAGACTTAACTCAGAAACCACACCTCCAATTTAAAAAAATCTTTTTGATTTGAAAGGTTGTAGTTTGCGATGTGGCTTGAGGTCTGAATATTTTTCGTAAGACTTAGCTTTTTATGGGGTGAATATAGAAAATTCTCACTGTATTTGATAAGCTACATTTTACATACTTACTTACTTACTTACTTATGTTGGCGCCACTGGAGCGTGGTACTCCAAGGCCTTGCTGAGAATGCCCCTCCAGCCGGCTCGATCTCTAGCCTGCTGTCTCCAATTTCGTACTCCAAGTTGACGGATGTCTCCCTCTACCTGGTCGCTCCATTGAAGATGAGGTCTACCTTGGCTTCTGACTCCCTCGGGTTTGGCGTTGAAGACTTTACGAGCTGGAGCGTCGATGTCCATTCGCTCTACATGGCCCAGCCATCTTAGTCTTTGGATTCGAATTTTTCTGGCTAGGCTTATGTCGCTGTATAGCTCGTACAGTTCGTTGTTATATCTTCTTCTCCAAACGTTGTTTTCGCGATTTACGCAGAAAGGACCATAGATCGTACGCAGAACTTTTCTCTCGAAGACTCCAAGTGAATTTTCATCCGATTGGGAGAGGGTCCATGCTTCCGCACCATATAGCAGGACCGGGATGATGAGTGTTTTATACAGTGTCACCTTGGTTCTTCTCGATAGGGCTTTACTCCTCAATTGCTTACTCAGCCCAAAGAAACAGCGATTAGCAAGAGTTAGTCTGCGTTTGATTTCAGCGCTGATGTTCATGAGATTAATATCACCTATTTCTCAATCCATTGTACCAACAAAAAATCTTTCCTATCTTTCTATTCCTTCTAACTATTGAAGTGCAGTTTGCATTCAAAAGACCTTGGGTCTTACAGGCATATAGTTAAAATTATTATTTTTATTATATGTTGTTGCCTGTGTTTACAGCAGTGCCCAGGTAGACAAATTCACTGCCTACCTCTAAGTTCTACCTATCAATGGTTACGTTCTGACCAAGTCGATGGTGGGATTGGACTTTTGTTGATGAAAGCATATATGCTTGCTGCTGACTCCATAGTAGTGAAAGCACCAGTTACTGCTCGCTTTGTTCTTCCTATCACGTCAATGTCGTCAGCAAACCCAAGTAATTGTGTCGATTTATTGAAAATGGTGCCTGATGTACTGGCATGTGTGCTCCGTATTACATTTTCCAGCACAATATTAAAACAGCTGCATGACAGTGCGTCACCTTGTCTCAGCCCTCTGGTGGTTTCGAAGGTTTCAGTAGAGTCTCTACCAACTTGGACGGAACAGCGAGCATTCTCCAACGTCATCCTGATAAGGCATATCAGTTTAGCAGGGATTCTAAAGTTAGACATGACACGATACAGTTCAACTCTATTAACACTGTCGTAGGCGGCTTTAAAATCGACGAACAGGTGGTGGGTGTCGATGTTATATTCTTGGGTTTTCTCCAGGATCTGGCGTAATGTGAATATTTGGTCGGTGGTAGATTTTCCAGGTCTGAAGCCGCATTGGTAAGGACCTATCAGGTCGTCAGCAAACGGCTTGAGACGTTCACATAAAACGCTGGACAGGATCTTATAGGCGATTTTTAAAAGGCTTATGCCTCTATAGTTGGCGCAGAGTAGGCGGTCTTCTTTTTTGTGAATCGGGCAGATGGTACTGAGATTCCACTCATCGGGCATACTTTCCTCCGACCATATTTTGCAGATGAGTTGGTGTATGCTCCTGACCAGGTCATCTCCAGCGTGTTTAAAAAGCTCCGCTTGAAGGCCATCACATCCAGCTGCCTTATTCATCTTTAGTCTGGTGATGGCTACTTTGGTTTCATTTTGGTCGGGCGGGTGTAGTTCGTGGTCGTCATCTAGATTAACTGGAACAAGTTGATCTTGGGCGGGATCTTGGCTGTCATCGCCATTTAGCAACCGGTTAAAGTAGTCTCTCCAGATGGCTAACATCGCCTGCGTTTCCACTATGGTATTTCCATCATGATCTTTGCAGGGCCCAGGGCGGCTTGTGCAACCGGATGTAGACTGTTTCACCTTTTTATAGAAGTTTCGTACCTCTTTTCTCCCAAAACATCTCTGCATCTCCTCGACTTCGCGTTGCTGGTGTTCTTTTTCTTCCTCCTGAGTAGACGTTTCTCATCTTTCCTTCGCTAAACATAAAGATTTCTGGATGCTCTAGCATCTCTCTGGAGCCACGACTTGTATGCCTCCGTTTTGGCTTTGTTTGCTGAGCACATTCGGAGTCGAACCAGGGGTTTCTGGGGGGTGGATGTGAGAAGCCCAATACCTCTGACGCAGCACTTCTTATGGTTTGTTGACATAGCTGCCATTGGTCTTCCAGGTTCATGTCATCAGTCAAAGGATTTCTCGCAAGCTCCAGGGATACGCGGTCGGCATAGGCAGCGGCGGTCTCTTCCGATTGAAGACGTCCAACATTGAATTTCCTAGGTGTAGTCGGTGTTCGCCTAAGAACTTCCATGGAGATCCGTACCCTAAGTTTTGCACCGACTAGGTAGTGGTCCGAATCGATGTTTGCTCCTCGGAATGTACGGACATTCATAATTCTGGAGGAGTGTCTTCCATCAATTACAATATGGTCGATTTGGTTGCAGGTTCGACCATCTGGGGATCGCCATGTGCCCTTGTGCATGTCGGGACGTGGGAATCGCGTGCTGCTCAGCACCATGTTTTTTCCCGCTGCAAAATCGATGAGCCTGAGTCCGTTGTCGGAGGTGGTGTCGTGCAGGCTGTGTTTTCTGATCGTCATACCAAAGATGTCCTCCTTCCCAATTTTGGCATTGAAGTCTCCCAAGAGAATTTTAATGTCATGTTTTGGGCACTGCTCATATGTTTTGGCGAGGAGCTCGTAGAAACATTCTTTGGTAGCGTCGTCTTTCTCTTCTGTAGGGGCATGGGAGCTAATTAGGCTTATGTGGTGGAATTTAGCCTTAATGCGGATCGTTGTCACTCTCTCGCTGACTTCGCGAAAGCTCAAGACCTTTTGCATAAGTCTTCCTCTGACAGAGAATCCGCACCCAAACAAGCGCGATCTCCCATCAAGGTGGCATTTCCCATAGTAGAAATTACAGTCCTCTGTAATTCTCAGGCCCGGTCCATCCCATCGCATCTCCTGCAGGGCTGTTATATCAGCGTTTAGACTGGCGAGGGTCTCGGCTAGCTGCTCGGTTTTTCGCGGCCTGTTTAGCGTACGCACATTCCACGTGCATATGCGTAAATCGTTGTCCGTTTTTCTTTTGCGGGGGGGGGGGGGTCGTCAACATTTTTGGTTCTTTCATCACAATAAAGTTTTCCTTTCATGACCGGCTTGTGAGGCCTGTGCATGACATATTGATCTTTGTGGTGGTTGGATCTTCAGAGCGTATCTCTTTCCTCCTGCTCCTAGTTCCTGAGAAAATAACTCAGGTATCTACAACCTATGGATCCGATGGATCCAACGTTCGTCGTTAGTTCACCTTTCAAGTATCCAGCAGGCACCACTTGGAGGTGACGATATGATTTTACCCACCATTTTACATACACGTAGTTTAAAAGCTGGGTGTGATTATTTTAACAAGCTGTGTATAGGGTAAAATGGGGTAAAAAATAAATAAAGTAGGTATCCTATTGATTTTAACTTGCGATTATAGGTACTGTATAAGGCAAATTATGGATTCGTGCAAAAAAAAAATTCTAACAATCAAACATGAAATTACGATGATAAAGAAGTCGAAAAAAGTGGGTCTGGAAATTCCGTCCGTCTGTCTGTCTGTCTGTTCGCACGTCGCACCTCTAGAGCCTGAACGGGTGGGCCGATTTGCTTCCAATTTGGTATTTAGTATTTATTTGGAATTCTCTGGCGGGGTCTTTTTTATTTTTGCTATAAGTCCAAGAATAACTGTACCTGCCATGCAATCCTAAACAAAAAGTTTGATTTCCTCAAAAACCGCTCTAACGATTTTGATAAAACTTTCAGAATGCTATTTTTTTTAGAATAGTCTATTTTTTGGTTGGAAAATATTTTTCAGAATTTGCCTTATAATGGTACCTCTCATAGAACTAGAATTTTCAAATCAAATTTTCTCGTAAACTATAAATCCGATTTCAATAAATTTTGAAAACAATAAGTCAGTTATAACCTTATTGATATGGCATTTCAAAATTCTCAAATTGATTTTTTTTTTATTTTTAATAATTTTTTTTATAAAAAAATTTTTGATTTTGAAATATTTTGGAAACGGGTATTCATAAACATTATTTTTTCAGATGCAAACTACAAATTCCCATAAATGTACATACTCGAACATATTGCAAAATATTTTTTGGAAAAGTTTTCCAAAAATAACGTTTGAAAAACAAATGGTCAAACGATTTTCAATATTTTTTTCGGAAGATAGATATTAAGCAACAAACAAAGAAAACTCTTAAACTCTTAAAAATAAATTACAGGTTTTCAAAAAAAAAAAAAATTTTAATACAAAGGCGAGTAGCCAGCATAAGGCCGCGTTTCCATTTGCAAGTCAACTCGCGGAAGTCTTGCAGAAGTTTCTTGCAGTCGCGTTTACATTGTCATGTGAATTCTTGCAATTTCTTCTGCAATAAATGTCTTGCAAGAAGCTCGCGCATCATACTGTCGCAATTTATTGCAGATGTATTTACACCAGTAGAGCAATTAATGTCGCAAGAAATCTGGTTGTTTACTTAAAATTGTGAAGTCATGGCGAGAAGACGTCAACGATTAGCAGCAGCTGCGATGATAATTTTATTATTAAAAAAGAAAAAAAGATCAACTTGGGTTCGAGATTGGATTTTGAGAAGACGGGAAGCTGGTGCCTTCTTTAATTTATTAAACGAATTAAATATAGAAGATGCTCAGCAATACTTCAAGTTCACTCGCATGACGGCAATTGATTTGGAAGTTTTGATATTGAAAGTGGGTCCTATTATAAAAAACAAGACACTCGATTCCGTGAGTCAATATCACCGAAGGAAAGACTCCTGTTGACTCTGCGATTCTAAGCTTCTGGTATGTACATATAATTTAACGACAAAAGGTATACTCATTTTGTTTAAAGCAAAGACGTCAACCAGCCACTTGCGCGAGATATACGAAACTGTTTCGATAAGCTACAAGAACTGTCGCGAGTCGATGCAAAAGTGTTTAAACTAGCAATTAATTTCACTTTGCAAATACTCGCAAGAAGTTATGAAAGTACTGTAGCGATAGAACTTGCTTGGTAGTTTCCACTTGCAATTCACTGTCGGACAGACTATCGGACATTTATTGCAGAAGTTTTCTTGCAAATGGAAACCCGGCCTGAGCAAGTTCATGCGACCCAGTCGTGCATTTTATTTATATAGTATACTCGGGCGTATGCGTACTTTTCTGAGTTTATTTCAAAAATCATCCATGTTGTCATCTTTTATCGCTTTGTGTTCAAAATGCTTAAATCTATCGTCGTTTATATCATCACGCTATCTGCTCGGAAGGACAGAACAACATCTGCCAGGACAGCTAGTTATTAATAAGAGATATTAATAGTTCTTGTTTGAACATCAGATTTTTTTACTTGGATTTAATAGCTTGGCACTCTGTGGCACCCAACTGAATAAAAGTTGGCACACCGATTTTTTTTCAGCTGCAGCGCTGATGGTGAATTGTTTAACGGTAATCAGTATGCTGTTTTTCGAAAAGATCGCGATTACGATTTCCTGGATTGTGAGAGAGGAGGTGGAGTGCTTGCCGCTGTGCGCTCTTCATATCAATGCACAAAAGTTGATTTGCCGTCACCAGTTGAATCTCTCGATGTCGACCAGATAATACTAAACATCAAATTTGATTGTATTAATGAAGTTTTTTTTATTGTATCGTACATTCCACCAAATAGTACATTGGATTTGTATAAAGCTCACTTAGATAATTGTAGTTCCATATTAAAAAACCGGAAAGATAATCAAAGAGTAATTATTGTAGGTGACTTTAATTTGCCAAATATCAAATGGATTTATGATCTTCATGAGAAAATACTTGTTCCATTTAACGTTATTTTTAATTATGATTGTGAAGTTGTTGATACCCTTGCACAATTTGATCTTAGACAAATAAATTATTTTCATAATTCTTTTAATAATGTACTTGATTTGGTTTTCGTTCATTCTGAATTGTGCGTGGATATTACCAAATCTTTATTTCCTCTTTTTTTTGACACAATTCACCATGTCGCATTCAGTTTGCATTTTGAATTTTACAAGTATTTTTCACCTACAGTTAATGATTCTAATCTTAAATATAATTTTGCAAAGACAAATTTCTACTCACTTAGTAATTATCTCAATGGTACGGATTGGCAAGCGTTATTTGTTCATGCTAATTTTAATGAGTGCTATGATTCTTTTTTAAGAATCGTGCATAATGCGATTGATCTATACACTCCCAAATTAAGAATAAAAGGTGGTTCAAAACCAGTGTGGTTTAATAAAAGAAAAATAAATCTTAATAATAAAAAAAATAAGGTTTACAAGCAATTTCGCAAATCTAACAACAATCATTATCTTTACAAAAAATATCGGCTGTTACAAAGAAACTTCGATACTTTAAATAAATTCCTCTATAATCAGTATTTATTATCTGTTGAATATGATTTAAGATCCAATAGTAAGACCTTTTGGAAGTTTATTAATGTTAAAAAACAATCCAATGGTATTCCTAATGTAATGCGTCACGATGGAATATCATCTTCTGATCTCCCAGTTGTATGTGACTTTTTTGCTAAACATTTTCAATCTGTTTATTTGGATTGTACCCAGAATATGCCGCTTAGTGATCTAAATAATTTTTCAGATAGTCATTTAAATATAGGTAGCTTTATCTCAGATTAATGGTGACACACGGCTGGATATAGATGGAATCGCTCCCATTATTTTACAGAAATGTGCAAAAGTATTCGCCGTTCCTTTAAAAATAATTTTTAATCGTTCCCTTGAAAGTGGTGAGTTTTTGAAAAAGTGGAAGCACTCTATCATTACACCAATTTATAAATCAGGAAAAAGGCAAGAAGTTTCAAACTACCGCCCTATTTGTAAAATTAGTACAATTCCAAAATTTTTTGAAAAACTGATTTATGATAGATTAGTTCCAATTCTAAAACGTATTCTTTCTCCTTGTCAACATGGTTTTGTTGCTGGTAGATCTACTAGCACAAACCTTACAATATTTTCAAATTATATATTAAATGGATTTGAGAAAGGTTACCAATTTGATGTTGTGTATACAGACTTCTCCAAATCATGATATTTTACTCGTGAGGATTTCACTCTAACTTACTAAAATGGATAAGATCGTACTTAAGGAATCGTACTCAGTTTGTTCGTATAAATAACATTCTCTCTTCACCTATCAATGTCACCTCGGGCGTGCCACAGGTAAGCCATCTTGGCCCACTTTTTTCCTTGTTATTTATCAATGACATTCCCAACGTATTTCTAAATTCCAAGTGCCTCATGTATGCGGATGATTTAAAAGTCTTTAGGTGTATCAAATCTTAACATGACTGCATTTTGTTACAAGAAGATCTCGTGAGACTATCTAATTGGTGTGTGAATAACTCCTTACACTTGAATATTGCTAAATGTCAAAGCTTATCATTTTATAGGAAACGTTCATCAATTAACTTCTCTTATAAAATAAATAATATATTTCTCTCAGCAGTAACCTTTAAAAAAGATCTTGGGGTAATTTTTGACCACAAACTAGATTTCTTAAAACATATTGATTTTATTGTCGCCAAAGGTAATTCAATGTTGGGATTTATCTTGCGCAATTCCAAAGAGTTCTGTGATCCCTACACTTTGAAATGTCTGTTTTTTGCGTTTGTCAGATCTACTCTTGAATATTGTAATACTATTTGGAGCCCTTCGTATGAAGTTCACTCTTTTAGAATCGAAAAAATCCAAAAATGTTTTACAAGAGTATTGGTGAGAAAACTTCACTGGGGCATAGATATGCCTTCCTATAGAACAAGGTGCAAATTATTCGGAATCTTGCCTCTAAACGTTCGTAGAAAGTTTTCTGAGATTATGTTCATTCGTGACGTATTAACTAATCACATTGACTGTCCCGATATTTTGGCCTTAATTAACTTCAATGTTCGTGAGAGGATGCTCAGAAACCGATTATTATTTAAGATTTCATACCACAGAACAAATTACGCTTCCAATGAACCATTGTCCAGGTGCTTAAGATCAACTAATACTGTTTGCGATATGATAGATTTTAATTTAAGTAGATTTGCATTCAGAAATAATTTGCTATTAATTCTAAGTAGCCTTGATGGTGGTAATGTTTAAACTTAGGTATTGTTTTTTCTTTTTTAAATTTAAACTGTACCTTATATTTTTATTATCAAGTAACTTTGTTTGATGAAAAATAAACTAAACTAAACTAAACTAAGACGATTAAACCGATGTACCACCTAGCCGCCCGAAGAAGCATAAACGCTTTTCCTACTACACCAATTAAAAACATCCTTGTCGAAGCAGGATTACCAAGCATCGAGGAACGTAGGGACTTTATCACACTTAAACTCATTCCCAAACTTATGTTCTCCAGAAACTCAATTATTGATAACGATATCAAAAGAGCAATGGACCACAAACTTGCGAAGCGAATCCCATCCGCAATCACGACTATACTCCAAAAGGCAATCCAAAATGATATTCCACTTAAACGAAATCAGAACGATACTCAACGCCATACCCCATGGTTTATCAATACAAATTCATTGATACTTACCCTAGCAAACTATAGAAAGAAAAATACCAATAACACTACATATCGTCAACTTTTTGCTAGTATCTCATCCGACTTAAAATCGGATGGGTGGAATCTTGTTTTCACAGACGGATCAAAGACATCAGTAAATACATCTTTCGCCGTATCTTTCGAAAATGAGACGATTGCCTGCATTGGTAATCTTCCTGATATCACATCAATATTTACAGCTGAAGCCTTTGCGATTATCCAAGCTACGAAAACGGTCATGAACCAACGAGGTAGATATGTAATATGCTCAGATAGCATTTCAGTCCTGAACGCAATACAAAACCCGAACAATAACTCCGAACTCATATCCGAAATCCGATACCAACTAATCAAATCACCAACAAAACTTAAACTGATGTGGACTCCAGGACACGTTGGCATTCTTGGAAATAAATACGCAGATTTTGCAGCAGACCTTGCTAATAAAGCTCCCGTATATAGATTCGAAATCTATACTAAATTAGACCTATTAAAACATATACAAAAAATCACAACAAACAACTTAAAATATGATTGGAACCTCTACCATCACCACTACAAAAAAGTTAACCCCGAAAGACTGAAACCAATTTACCCCACAGATATTCAGAAACATAAAATATCGAATTTCGTTCGAATAAGACTTGGACACACTGCCGCTTCTCATCAACACCTCCTTACCAAAAATAACCCACCAAACTGCGACTCTTGCAACACTAACATGGATCTAATCCATATTTTAGAAAATTGCTACGTATATACTCCTATTATGAAAAACTTATTAAAAAACAAATCAATCTATGAAATACTTCAAAAAACCAATTGTAAAAATATTAATCTTATCAATGAATTTATAGGCATAACAAACATTATCATTTGATTTTAAATTATCCATAGTACCAATAGTCTCCGCAGCTAGGTTCGTAATTTTGTTTTATATTATCATGTAATTTTAATTATTTGTTAATAAACTATAATAATAATAATAAATATTTTTTCGTGTCTGTGAATACGTGTACATCTCTATCTGTGCATTTTGTGTTGGCAACCATCCCTGCGTATGCCATTTATTTTTTTTGGTGTGTTTACTGTTACTGCTCCCATTTAAAAAGCAAGGGAGAGCGTTACACTCTCAAAATAAATGGCATATCAGCTAATTTTCAGCTTGTAGGCAAAAAGAAAGACCATGCAATGAGTTGAGATTGGTCCGTGGACAAGATATCAAATCAATTTACAAACGCTTTTATTTCTGCTAAAATGAAAGTCCTAAACGAAGTTTCTATCATTAGTACTAACAGGAACAGCGCAATTACCGTTTACGGTTGTCAGGTTACACCAAAGTAAGCCTTTTCTTAAATCCCCAAAAAATGATATACAAATAATTAGAGATAAGCCCTTGCCGTAAAAAAATATTGCCTTCCAATTAGGGGACACTCTGATAAGTTATGTAGGTACTCTGCGGCTTGCTCATTTTTAAGGACTCATCTAATGATTTTTACAGTAAAAATCCACCAACGTCTTAGATCCTTCCTATATAACATAATCAAAAGCCAATTGAGAAAGTTTGACAAAAACTCTGATGGAACATGGAAGTCAAAACTTAACCAAACAACTTGCTAAACCAATTATTTCAACTTAGTTCTTTTGACCTACTGAATGCTAGGTGCTATGGCCTCATTTGAGAATTGGAACCATTACTTCTAACTCCGACACAGTCCCTCGTCAGCATCACATTTAAATCGCACGAATATAATTAGAGGGTTTCTCATGCCATAACTTAAATAATATGAATGTTAGTTAGTCCAAAAACTTACTTGTGTTGGCAGACTGTGCTGAAAATGAGGCCAAGGATATATATACATGTGTCCTACGCACCTGTAAAAGACTATTTACTTTTTACGAAGGAGAGTTAGAGAATACAAAAAATTAATTGTTTTTGTTCCTTTCCATCAGAACAGAAGTGTGATATTTTTGTAGTTAATTTAAGAAATAGAGGTTAGTTTTTTTAAATAATTGTCGACGGCATTCATACATGGAATTCCCCAAAAAAACTACAATGGCTATAAATTACAGTTTAGAGGAAACGTGCCATAAAACGATATTAAGCGTCGTCCAAGGGTTGGAAGGGTCAGATTAGCGTAGTTGTCGTTTGTCGTCATCGATGCTTCCTTATCGTTGGTCATTTTTGAGTCTTACAGTATTATGTGAGTGCCTTTTGGATGTGGATTGAGATAATAAACCCGAAAAAACACTCACTCAATCTTGGAATGTTCAAGGCCGAAAGGTTAGTGGTTTCCAATTACTCATATATGTATGTATGCTCTATGGCCTCAAAAGAAAATAACTACTTTCTTGATAGTCAATTAAGCTGTTTTGTTAGTTTAATGGGATTGCCATAACCTATCCTTCGAAAGGACTATATTCGCGCAATTTATTGGTCAATTCAAAAGGTATATAAGGATCTCTAATGGATATTTCGGTAAAAACATTTTAAGAAAATTATATAAGTGTTCTACATATATGTATGTACCTACATTAGGCGTGACGTGATTTCAAGGAAGCTAAGTATAAGCGCAGCCTTACACTAGGAGTGGTAGATAATTTATTTTAAAAATATGTTTGCATATTGGATTGAAATAATTAAGGTGGGGTGCAGTGCAGTAAATGGTTGCACGATTGACCAATGCTAATTGGATCTCTGTCAATTTTGGTAATGTTTCTGAGTTTACATGTAATTAAAAATAAAACAGAAAAGACATACAAGTTAGTTAACTATTTGATAGAAATTATAGATTTGTTTTATTTTTGAGTCAGATTCATTTCGCTCATGTGTTTTTTTTTTCATAAACTGACACTTTTTGAGTTTCTATTGGATGTCATTTCGTTAATTTTATGTTGGGTAGGTATTTAATTATTTATATTATACAAGTACAAGCTGTCCCAGCAGTCGTTCTTCTGCCCTTCCGAGCGATGTTAGATCATAAACATTTTGAACATATAGCGATAAGTTGGACTTCTTAATTATATTTAAATAGTATAATTACTTTGTCTAAAATATTCACACCGTCCAATCAGTGTATCTTAAATATGAGAATATGGATGATTTTAGTTGCGATTATAAATTAATACTAAATAAACAGCAAGTTTTCGATTCGGGCAAACAAATTCTAACAATCAAACATGATATTACGATGATAAAGAAGTTGAAAAAAGTGAGTCCGACTATTCTGTCTGCCCGTCTATCTGTCTGTACGTATCGGCACCTACAGCTTTAACGGCTGAACCAATTTGATTCAAACTTGGCACATACATAGTATTATGACGTCCTACAGAGGGGTTTTTGAATTATCATTCTGCTTTAAAACCAACAGTACCTGCCATAGGATTTTTAACGAAAAATTAATTTTTCTCCAAAACGGCTCCTACGATTTTGATAACATTTTCTGAATGGTGTTGTTTGTGCAAGTTTTATTTTTTGTTTGAAATTGATTTTTCAGAAAAAGTCTTATAACGTAGGTACCTCCCATAGAACCGGTTTTTTCAAATCAGATTTTCTCGTAAACCATTAGACGGATTTCGATAAGAAATTTTAATGCGAAAGCTTTTTTTGAAATAAAATTATTTCTTTAATTTTTCGAAAAAAGTGTTATTGGATTTTGTTTTCTGATAAGAACTACAAACTGCTAGATGTTGAAAAAAATACTCAAAAAAAAATTGAAATATGTTTTCGAAAAGTTTTTGAAAAAACTGGTTGAACGATTTTTAAAAATTTGTTCCTTAAAATTAAAAACAGTAAATGTAATCAGATGACATACTTTCTTTCATCCAAACAGAATATGAAACAAGACATCATAAATATGTTACATTTCTGATTATAAGTATACATTATCAATTACCTACTTAATTTTTTTTTTTTTTTTTTTTTTTTTTTTTTTTAGTTTGAGCCCGCTCACAAGGGGTTATTAATACCCTTAATATGAGTCAACACAGTGCGAGCGTTCAGGAAATGAATATAGGAGATAAAAGGAGGTGCCGGTGCACATTGGTATTGAAAGTCTGTATATCGCAATGGGAGGGAAAAATCGATCCGGGTAAAGCATTCCACATTCTTGTAGTGCGGCTAAAAAAAGAGTCTCTATACTTAACAGTACGTCCGAAGTTAGGCTCGAGGGTGAATTGATGGGCGTTCCTTGCGGTGCGGGTGTTACGGGAAATTGTTTTAAGGGAGGAACGCATCTGGTTATTTCGCTTGAGCACTGTGTGGAAGTAGCGATAAAACAAGGTTAGACAAGAAACATTACGACGATTTTCAAGTGAAACAAATGTTTCGGTAATGATTCTTTCACCTATCAATTTTAAAGCTCTTTTTTGAATCCTATCCAGGAGGCGCAAGTGAGTGACAGGAGTACATGCCCAGATATGAGAATTGTACTCTAGCTTCGGGCGAATAAATGCCTTGTAGATTATAGCCAGATCAGAAGGGGAAAAATATTTCTTGCATCGATTTAGGAAACCTAAACAATTTGCGGCATTTTTGGCGACGTCAAATATGTGATCGTTCCACTTTTGTGTATATTTATAGGGAGGAATTCGTAACGTATACATACATATGTACATAATGTATGTAAATATAAAATCTCAGGATTTCAAAATCACAAAATTATGTCCATTCACCCGTTTTTAATTGCGATAATAGGTACTATAATCAAACATAACAATACGATGATATAGAAGCCGAAAATGTGGGCACAAAAATTCTGCCTGTCAGTCTGTATCGGCATCTAAAGCCTAAACGGCTGGACCGATCCCCTGCAAACTTGGTACATAACATTATTATGACTTCATACAGAGGGATTTTTGGAATTAGCATTCTAGCTTTAAGAATAACGGTAGGTGCCTGTCAAACGGCTCACAAAATCAAAAATTTACAATGTTTAACGACGTTAACAATCAAAACGACCCTAAAGGCACTTTTTTTGAAAATATGGAGTGTAATACACAGAAATTTGCGAATCAAAGCGAGCTACCAGATGATGAATTTTGTCCTATAACCTATACAGAAATAACTTGACTTTTCAGAAATAATTTGTTTACTCAAAAGTCATGACTACCTACTTATTATTTTACCCTAAATGGGTATATTGTCTTTGGTGTGCGAGTTTGTAACATTGAGAAATAATATTGTTAGGTATAGAAAAGTATATTCTGACTCAGAATTAAAAGCCTAGTCGATTTAGCCATGTTCGTCCGTCCGTCCGTCCGTATGTATTGTACACTCTCTAGAGGTTGCAAATTTTGAGCTAGAAAGCTGAAATTTGGTTTATATAATCTTTAGTTCAAGAGTAAGGCTTAGTTTTTGAACCGGTAAAATCCGCCCACAAACACGTCCACAATCGTCATTTTTGTTGAACAAAATCACTTTGGTAAAATTAAATTGTGTTTTTTGTACAGTTACGTTAAAAGCATAACGCTAAAATATTGCTAACGTAAGCTTTAGGTAAACCTTCTTCCAACTAAATAATAATATTTCAGTTTTAGCGTGGCTGACGTTTGTTTTTATAAAATAACAATTGTTACATTAAAGCGAAAAACATTAAATTTTGTGTATAGCTTGCACATAAACATCTTGTGTATGAAATCAAACAAATTGATTTCGGGCGTGTCTGACGCTCACTTTTCACTAGAATTTATAAAAAAATTGTTTTTGCAAATAAACGGTATTTATAATGAATTCGCAGCCAAAATTTTGCGTCTCTTAGTAGAAACTAAAAAGTTTGTGTATGTAAAAAATTGTTGAATGTTGGGCGTGGCTTACGCATGAAAGAACGAAAATTTAAAAATTTAGGGTACTACCAATATTCAATTTAAACCTTTTTTCCGTTCGTTATATGAAAAATATTTTCCTACATTTTCTTGTGTAAATTTTTCAAAACGCCCACTTTTAAGGGCGTGGTTCCCATAAAATACATTTGTTCAGGTAAGATCGTTTAAAAAGTACTCGATTCAGCTGTAGTTTAACACATATGCCTAAAAACTGACTGATGATCAAAGCACAGTTAGTGCTCCAAATTTGTAGGACACTCCCACTTTTAAGGGGCGTTACCGTATAAAAAGTTGTAATATGCATTATTTTTTTGATGTTTTTTAACTATCGGTCGCAGTTTTGAAGTATGAAGATGAACACTTAGATTTGTATTCCTTGGTTATCTACGTGGCAGAGTGTGGTTCAATCAAAATCCAATCAAAATCTAATTCTTAAAAAATTTGTCTTGTTTTGTTCAAACTGGAACAGTGGCTGGCTGCGGGAGGCGAACGCATATGCATATACAAATACATATAGAAAAATATGGGGAATAGGGGATTCAACAGTTCGTTGCAAAAGTACTGTAGCTCTCGCTTATGTTTTTTTTTGCGTTACGTGCTTTTATCAGCTGAAGTAGTTCGTGTTATTTTTAATTTTTTCAAAAACTAAAAGCTCTTTGGACTTCTAGTTTTCAGTGTTTGTCTTTTAATTGGTAAGAGCATTCAATAATAAAAACGGACCTAATCCTTAAAAATAAAATTAATTTCGCAAATCAACAAAGTTAAAAAATAATATATGATCAAATTCCATAATACATTTCGCAAACAGTTTTCGCTCAAACAAGTTGATTTAAAAAAAAGTTGATGTAATTTTAACTTAACGAAAAGTTAAAACGGAATATAGTGAGGACTGCTGTTGTATTTTAAAAAATAATTTGCTAATTTAAGTTTCTTGATGCATCTTATGCAAATCAAAATGTATTGTATATGTACCATAAAAAAAAAAAATCTTGAAGGAGCAAAGAGAAACAGGACAATTAGTACAGGCTAGCATCCTTGTCTAATTTAGAGGAGTTATTTTTAAAATTTGATAAAGAAGTGTTATATTTACAGCTCCATTCTTTTGAAATTATTATTTGGAACAATTTACAAAGACAAGCTTTATACACAATTTTTTTTATGTTGCCCACCCCGTAGTTGCGCCTTTGGCTTGTTCATAGGTACATCCATATAAAAATCAAATGCTGTTCGTTTATCTCGCTAGAACTCGAGATTGGCTTTACCGATTTTGGTTATTTTAGTTTTGAAATATTTGTGAAAGTTCAGGGAAGTAGTATACGGTGAGAAATGTAAATAATCTTTTGTTTTTTTTGGTAGTTCGGCTATAAAAATATAAACTAAAAGCTCACTTAGTAAAACTTGTTTTGAAGTAAAAAATATCGTTAAGTACACAAACTAAATATGTACAGGGTGGGCCAAAAGAAATCATCCATCCGATGTTGTTTGGCTCTCTTTTTTTTCTAAATGCAAAACTTCGATTCTGTTTTTTGATTATGTTTATTTGAACCTTTAGAATTGTATTAGTCAAGTCAAGAAGATGATATCGGTCAAATGGGTGCCGTCACAATTGATTGTTCGTTTTATGGCAGTTTTCATCACTTCAGCGAGAACTTTGGGCGACAGATTCTCGCACTCGTGTCGAGTGTTGTCCTCGAGGGCTTCCAGAGTCTCGGGCTTGTTCACGTAAGCACGGGACTTCAAAAAACACCACAAAAGTCCGAAACGGTTAAATAGGGCGATTTTTCGGTAAGGAAATTAAAAAACAACGTCTTCGAAACCACATTTTTAATAGCGAAGTATAAATGCAAAGACGTTTTGATGCCACCGCATCCCTATGATTGCGAACGACATGTCATTCTACTTTAAACGGTTACAATTTCCAGTGCGGCTTTCATTTGCAATGTCAATAAATAAATGGGAAGAGCAGGACAACGTCTGTCGAGTCAGCTAGTATTTATATAAGAATCATATGTCACGTTGTTTTTCCGCGATGAACTCCTAAGCTACAGAACAGATTTTAATCAAATTTAGAAGACTGTCTGCAGTTCGAACCAACTCGATAATTTCATTTTAATTAGTGTATTTTTTGAAATTACTAACAAATATTAATGCAGATTCATCTTAGGATGTCTACGAAGGTTTCTGTGAAGTATGGTAAAATTTCGATAAAGTATAGTTTGCCACAAATGCAGTTTTATGACCAAATCAATTACAGTGTCTTATTTACATACTGAGACAATATATGTACGTCGGGGGCTTATTGCCTCTCCATCATGGGTTTTAATGCGCGGCAACTTATTGCTTTTTTTTTTAATTCACTCAAACTCAAATTAAGACCTTTTTTAATGTGTTAACATGTGCGAGTGAGGAGAGAAGGAATAGAAAGATAGGAAAGGATTTTTGGTGGTACAATGGATTGAGATTTAGGTGATAGTTAACTCAATTAATCTAACCGGTGGCATCCATTTGAAACTGGGGAATGAATAAAATTTGCTGCCCAGGCTGGGTTTGAACTTACAACTCTAGGTTAAGCAATCAAGCACTACATCCACTGTACCACTGCCACTAGCTTGCGCTCGCGCGAGGGCTATATGCATAGTAGGTCTAGGTACCTACAATCCACCTCTCCAATTTAAAATATTCTTTTTATTTTAAAAGGTTGTAGTTTGCGGGTGGCTTGAAGGCTAAACATTTCTTGCAAGACCAAGCTGTTTATAGGGTGAAATGGGTTGAAAGCAAAAATTTGATATCCGATTTTGAAAATTCTTACTGTGTTTGATAGGTTACATGTACAAGTACATAAAGGTCTGAGTTGTGATTTTAGCAAAATGCTCCTTATAGGGTAAAATGGGGTTAGAAATACAGTAGGTATCCAATTGAACTTTATTCATTTACCATTGAAAAACCTTTAGATAAAATGCTTTTTTAGCAATCACAAGTCAGATGCTCTTGATTTTTATTTATTTGACACACGCGCTCAAGGGTTTTAGATAGCCATTTTAATGTTTAGTCACAGCGTGAGCGATTGGAAATGAGGAAGAGAAGGGAAGGGAGGTGTCGATGGACATTGTTCTTGAATGTTTGAAGATCAAAATGACAAGGGAAAATTGTACCAGGCAATTCATTTCCTATACGTGTTGTACGGATGAAGAACAATCCCTATATTTCACGGTACGTCCAAAATTGGGCACAAGTGCAAGCTGACGAGCGTTCCTAACAATACGAGTACTTATTTTACTTAAGGTTAATGTATGTTTATATATATCACAGTTCATAATTATCGCGCTATCTGCTCGGAAGGGCAGAGCATCGTCTGCCGGGACTGCTAGTACTGTTATATTTATATGAAATTTCCTTATGTGTATAAACAGATTTTTTGGGGAATTCTCCGGACCTTAATATTATTGAAAGCGGACGGAGTTGGATGGTTCGTCTTCGTAGAGTGTATGATTCTGGACATCAATATGAAGATAAAGAATCACTTAATGCTGCAATCAAAGAAGTATGAAGTGCAATTTCTTTAAACTATATAAAACAACAACTTTCCAACAAAGTTTTTGAAGTTATTTCAAATAAAGGTGGAAGCATACATTAATAAAATATGTGTTTAAATGAAAACTATCCTCTTTTACTACATTTTTTCAATTTGTTCCTTATTTAATAGAATGTTTCTACGTAAAAAAGAAAAACAGTCTTTTTATTGAAGTAATTAAAAAATTGGTAAAAAAAAACCAAATGGTCTTTTTACGAATTATTCTGCCCGTGCAGTTTATTCGCAATGGATCCCTCTTAAAAGAACAAAAACAAAAAAGTGGACTTATAAACTTACTAAAGAGCTACATGCTCTGATATCAAATAAAAAAAAATTGTTTCTATTCAAGTAAAGCGGAATGTATATGCTTAACCACTTAATATGTATTTGATATATGTACAAACATTTATTTTACTTAATAACAATATTGGAATATGGGTATGCTGTTAAATCTCTTATCAAAATACAAGACGCATCAGGTCCCTATACTTATATGTATCAAATCCTTTGGTCTATTAGACTTCTTCTGTAGCCATAGATTATGTACAAATATATTATGGATCCTGTTGCACGAAGGAAATAGTTAAACCTTCATCCTCTCTTTATAATACAACAGCATTTTAATTACGGTAATTTGATATGCGAAAATATCCATTATCAAATTACTCTACCTGTACACTGAAGTGATTTCCAGCATGTTACTAACGCATTTTTCAATGACTCAATGACTAACTTTCTGAAAATATGTTGTTGATTTATGACCTTAGTCTAAGCAAGGCATATACAACTTTTACAAATTTTTAAAGAAATCCTAACACACACTTTACCTAAAAAATACCTGGACAAAATCATGTTCAAAAAATATTTTCATTAGGCGCAAGTTGCAGCAATCACCATTCAACACCCACTCCCAACCCACCCATTGTCGAGCAGATAAGTTCTTTATTTGAATACTCAAATGGTCACCTCCAATCAGTAGGCCTCCATCCGCACTTTGTCGCTCACTGTCCGACCAATCAACCTGATGTCGCGATACCAAAAACTTTTACAAACCTCAAACTCAGAGCATGCGATCCTCAAATAAAAGGAATAAAAATAGTCACACACATACATAATACATAATACCTTATATGCATCAAGCCCATTAACGGCACGACCGACGCGACGATGACGCGACGCGGCGGACATTCCGATTGCATAAGAATTTTGGTTGTTGTTGTTATGTTCCTATTCCTTCTTTACACACAGGAGCAGAAAAATAGCACTCAGTCGCCATGTGGTACCTTGTTATAAAAAAGCAGTGGGTTTATCCACATCCATTCCGAGAAGTAGGTAAAACTTCGCCATGGGTCAGTAAACCTACTTCCGTTCGACATAAATTCGCCTTGGACATGAAAAGCGTTTTCTTTTTGAGTACATGCTGCACCGAAATGTTTCTTTCTTGCCGTTGAGTATATGCAGTCCAGTGGCAGTGGCACAGGACTTTCTTTTAAAACTTTCCTGTAAAATGACTGTGGGATTCTTCGGGCTTTCGCATAAACCGTTCCCAACGGGTATTGTTATTGCATACGTATTTTTGTATACTTTTGTATGGGTGCATTTGTGTGCCTGTACCTGGTTTATAGAAGAAACCAAAAAGAAATATGTACCACTAAGGAAATTAATAAAATTGCATTTTTGAATATAATGAAACGTATAACAAAGCACCTCAAATCCACTGTTTTGTGACTTGGCTTGACTGTTATGCATATACAATATACAATACATATACATAATGTGGATACATATGCATTATATATATTCTTTTAAAATTTGCATGGAATTAATTATAATTTAGTGGGAATGTCAAGTTGCTTGAGACAACAACATATAAATATCATACAGAAACTTATGGTATTGTAAAGGAAAATCATAAAACTTTGGAAATATGATAGTTTCAATAATTTTTAGAGTTTAAACCTCAAACCATCTGCATATATGCATATATTATATTTAAATGAAGTCCGTTACCAGGGGATAACCACCATTAAAGCTTATTTGAATTTTACTTTAAAACTAAACCTTTATAAAAAAAAAACTGGACAAAAGCGAAATTTTTAACACCATACGGCGTTAGTTCACATTTAAGTGATGGTTGTAGTTCTCATTTGTAGTTCGCATTTGAAAGTGAATTAACGCAATAAATGGATTAGGACGTTAATTCGCAAGTGCGAATTAATGTCACTATGGCGTTAATTCGTATTTCCCTAATTCACGGCACCACACACACTCAAGCCGACCGACAGATGGCAATTTTTTTTTTTGATATTCCACTATCGTAATGGCATGCTTGATTAAAACATCGTTTTTTCCGCACAAAACTAATAGCTACTTGGTCTTAAGAGCAAATATACAATATTAGGTATATACTGAAAAATCTTAAATTAAATATACTACCTGAATTTCTACCTCAGATTTTTTTTTATTGAATTCATCGGATACCTAAAAGTAATACGGAAATATTTTGAAGATACAGAATGCAGAAATTTAAATGCTTAAACAGTTTTTCAATATTATTAGCATCGAAAAAGTAACGTTCACAAAACAGAAAAAAAAAAGATTTTCAATGTTTTTTTTACCCCTTTTGTTATACATAACCTGTAAACAAAAAGTTTTTTGGGCCATTCAGTTTTTTACAAACTGCCTATAGATTAATATTTGTTTCGCAATCAATACACATTTTTGTTTGTACATTTCTTATATAATTTTTGAAGTGCAATTAACGAACCAGTTTGCGTAGGTGTATAAATTCCTTAAAAAATTATAATTATAAACATAATCAACATGATTAAAGGTATTCCATAACTCAATCATAAAAAAACGACTCATTTTCAACACATCTTCAACATCATGTTTTAAAAATTTGTCCACCCCGCAAACAACTGACCCTTCTTACTGACCGAGTTATAAAAAAGTAAAAACAAGTATGTCAATCTCTCCTATAAACTCTCCAAACAGAAAACTCTATATCTACGCTTTTCTTGAGTCGCTGAGAGATTTCTTCTTCTCTTGGGTCTCAACCAATATCATCACAGTATTTTCTTAAGCCCACTTACATACCAAAATATGTAAAAACTACAAACAATGACTGTATTGCCCAAGCAATGTGAATACACTGGTCAGTTCAACACACCACCTTACGATATAGCTGTTGGTCCTTTACCTACATATACCAGGTTTACCGGCAAAAGTTTAGCTATCAAAACACCTTTACCGCGACACAATACATGTCTTAATACAACAAAACACAATACAACACAAGGAGAAATTCACTTAAGGATCAAGTGTAAGGATTTTCGTGTTGAAATTCCTCATTCACCCCTACTATACCCTTAGCTGCTTTGCATAATAGCGTTGTAGTGGAAGTTTTGCGTGATTGTAAGCCAAAAAGAATCGTGATAGAACGAAAATCCCATTCGGCAAGGGAGACAACTTGAACTCAGCCGTCAGCATAAGCGTTCCCTGCTAGCATAGTATACAACAGGTCCTTTCAAAATCACACCGTTATTTGAAGGCCCGCCATTTGCTTAACCTAGTTTGAAAAAAATGTACAATCATTTTGCGAAAATTTCGAGTCACGATGAGTATTTAAGTTCCTATTAGATTGGAGTTGGAGACTTGGAGTCCTCTTTCAGATGTCGGGTTAGAGGTACCTTAGCTAAGAAAGTACATATTCTCAATGCAAAGTGGCGAGAGAGCGAGTCACTTTTTAGCAGTGTGTGAAAAAAGACTTGGAACAGTCAAAACCGTCATTTCAATAGAGTTTTAGTTTGAAGCGTTACGTTGGCGGGGTTGCATACAAATTTTAAAAGAAGGATTATATTTCTTTGTTTTGTTGTTGTTGTAGATTCTTAAGAAAAAAATTGATTTTATTAAATAAAAGCAACTGTTGTGGAATAAAAAAATTCTTTTTAAATAAAAGTTAATACATAGAAATTTATATATAAAAATAGTTTTATATTTAATGTAGATTCAAATTTAGTATAGGTACGCGTATTTTTAAAAAATAATAATGGTTTGAAAAATTAAACTTGAAATGTGCAGTGAATATGTGTGTGTGATTTTTTTTTTTGTACATAATATAAAAAGGAATATATATACCTAAATGTATAACTTTTTTAATATGCCTGGGATTACCACAGTAACAAGATGGATATTTATGGATGATTAAGTGGATTAAGAGAGCTGAACTTAAGTATCTGAATACTTTATTATTAAATTTATGAAAGATAATTGATGCAATAGAGCATTTGACAATGACCATTTTTAGTGGTTACTTAAACCTACATTATACATATAATTCCTAACTTAATCCAAATTAAACACAAACAGCTGTTATCCAGTAATGGTTGCTTGTGAAAGGTCTGGAAAATAACCTTAGTAACTCGAAAGCATTAACTTCATACTTTTATTAATTTTTTAAATTTATGTTCATGTTCATTTAAAGTTGGCAGTACAAAAAAAATACAGTTATTATTATGAGTATTTAAAACTATATTTCATAACAAGAAGTGCAATATTGTTTTAATAAAACGCAGAATGCACGAACAAAATATTTAAGTTAATTAAAAACTAGCTGCATCTCATGAACCTGTACTAATGTGTGACATTGAGATTTAAAAAAAAAAAAAAAAAACTCATATGCAATTTTATTAATCACTAAAAAATGATTAGTTTTTTGGAAACAAAGGTTTACACAAAAAACGGATACTTTTATTACTATTATGAATGATACAAAAAAAAAAATGGTGGATGAACAATTTGGTTTTCGTTATTTTTAATTTTCTTAAAAAATAGTAGAAGACATGTTAGCATCCGGTTCTTAGTTTTCGACTGAAAACACAGACCTACAACGAAAATCCTTTTTAAACGGAAAGTAGTGTTTCTTATAGATTTCCTTATGCTGATTACGGGAAAAATAGCCTAAAAATTCTCTCTCCTAAGGAAATTTTTCAATTTCCGATAGCTCTCAATAAGTTATGTAGGTATTCCACAAAATCTTGTACACTTTTATTTATTTATCAGTCGCGAGTTCATGGCCAAAATTTGCATATTTACTAGTTTATTACATTACATCGTAACAATAGAAAATCTTTATACCAGTGGCGTAACGAGAGAAAAATTTGTGAGGGGGGGCTTACCCGTAAAAATCTCTGCCATTTACGAAAATTTGTCAGTTATTCAAGTACATTTTGATGAAAACACCTAAATTGTAAAGTTATCTTGGTGGCTTGGTGGGGGGGGGGGCGATCATCTAAGTCTTCTAAGGAAAAGGTTCCACAAGTCCTTCTAAGGTTGTAAATCTAAATAATGACAAAAGCTTTATCATAGAAGTAAAAAGATATGCTTACTGATTTATTTCCTTACTCCAAATTTTTTCTACTTTGGTATCCCAATTTGTCCATAATTTGTACTAATGTAAATTGTGAAAAATTCTGAGGAGATAGAGAAAAACGAATGCCAGATTCGTGTTTAGGAGACCCCAGAACCCTATATATCAACACTTGAAGTCAAAAACGAAAAAACAACATTTGAATTTGTAGGTCTGTGAAATTAATAAGAGCATTGAATTTTGATAAAAAAAAAAAAACTAGTACTTAATTACGTAAAATTTTGGAAAAAAAAAATTAGTTGAAAACTAATTTCATATTTTGTTTCAAGTTTTTGAGTTTGAAAAATATTTTTTCAGTTTTCGACTGAGAATTAATAAGAGCATTGAGTTTTGATAAAAAAAACTAGTATTAAATTACGTTAAATTTTGAAAAGAATTAGTTTGAAAACTAATTTTTTATTTTTTTTTTTTCAAGGTTTTGAGTTTGAAAGTTAATTTTCAAAAACGGTTCACTAAAATAATTTTATTTAAAAACTCAATAAGTATTAATTTAATTTAATTTTTCGAAAAGGGTACACTAAAATAACTTTATTTAAAAACACAATAAAAGAAGATATTTCTTTACAAAAAGGTATGGCATTGTAGGAGTCACCGTTATTTTGAAATAATTTTTTTTATAATGTAAGTAATAGGGTTTTCATACCGAGCTTAAACGCGGTTTTCGCGAAAAAACATCAAAACCTGAACGAAAACACAAGTTTTACCATACGTTTTTCCTCATCACAAGTTTTATAAGACGACTGGTTTTATATAAAACCTGTCGAAAACTTGTTGGAATACAAAGCAAACACACCTGAGTTTGTTGTGATTCTTTCAGAACACACCTAAGTTTGTTGCGATTCTTTCCAAACACATCAAATCAATCATAGCAGCCGAAAATATTTTCATTTCAAAATTTGATAGTTAGTTGTAAAGTAAAAATGAAGTGAAATGTCAAACGAAAACTCGAAAAGTCCAGTGTGAATGATTTTCAAGTTTTCGTAAACTTTTAGCTGAAAACCGATTTTTGGGCTCGGTGTGAAAACCCTATAACTTTCTTATAAAATGTCCCGTCCCTCCTAAACGATGGGAAAAACATACAATTTTTTTCTTGTCCTTACCCAACCTACACGCTCTAGCTTTTTGGAGCACCTAGGCTGAATCACCATGTATAAAAAACAAACATAAAAAAAAATTGTTTAAACAATATAAGTAATTAATTATTTCTCCCACCTGAAAGGGTTCTGATTTTGGGTAATATGAATAAACGAAAATTTCAAAAAAAAAGTTATTAAAATCGGAGCCTTCTGGACTTTGCCTGTAACGATGGCATCATTGACTCCACTATTTTAGTAGCTATTTGAGATTTTGACTTTTAAGTTGGACAATCTTTACCAACAACTGGCTGTTGAACTATATATATTCTTTATAAAACTACCTCATTATGTCGCACAAGCATCCTTTAAGTAGTTTCCTTTATTCTATTATTATTATTATTATTATTGTTTCCTTTTATAGATATGCTTTGTTATAAGAAATCAGTTGAACAAATCCAATAGCTAACAAGTAGTTTGTGTGTGAAGTAATAATATGTTTATATCATTATAAGGAGTGCAATGAATAAAACTGAAGAAATAACTTTTTCTGTTTTCTCATTCAGAAACAGTAAACAGTAACGTTTTGTAATAGTTGCATTGTTGAAAAAAGGACATTCAAGCTGATTTGCGAAAGTTGTTCCATCCACATTTTGGTTTATTTTTTTTATTTTTCAATTTGCTACAGGACGTTCGGAAAATTGTGGAGTGTGTTTTTTTCTCGTTAAGTGAATTTTCGCTTTGTGGCTGGTGTTGAGGTTTGAAATGTGAGTGTGTTTGATTTTCTTGTTGATTAAGATTCTGATGTGATTTCAATATTTATTTCATATTCATATGCTAAATTATAAGTGCAAATCTCATAGCAACAATTATTAAAGTTTTTTTGTTTGTTTATGGACCCTGGGAATAATGTCGATTTAGGACTACTTATTTATAAGGTAGCGGAGTTCAAAAGTAACCGAACCTACTTCTTCACAAAAACACGAAAAAAATGGCTAAATGATACCTTGTGCCATCCCGTAAGGCTAGATTTTCTTGTTTTTGTGAAGAAGTAGGTTCGGTTATTTTTCAATATCTTGGCAACAAAAAGTCATAAAACCAAACGGTTTTCAGTGTTGGATTTAAAATTAATTAAAGCATTGAATTCTGAGAACAAAAATAATACCTAATTACGTAAAATTTTGAAAAAAATTAGTTTTAAAATTATTTTTTCCAAATTTTGAGTTTGAAAATTAATATTTTGAAAACGGTTCAATACAATAATTCATTTAAATAACAATAAAATAATAAGTTTTTGGCTTTACAAAAATGTATAGCATGGCATTGTAAGAGTTACCGTTATTTTTTAATAGTTTTTTTTTTCAAATTTAAGTCATGTTTTTAGAAAATTGCCCCTCCTGGCTAAACGGAGGGGAACAGACCCCCCCTCCCATACGATTTTTACTTGCGATTATAGGTACTATAAGGCAAGTTATGCATTCGTAAAAAAAAAAATTCTAACAATCAAACATGACATTACGATGATAGAGAAGTCGAAAAAATGGGTCCGACAATTCTGTCTGTCTGTCTGTCCGTGTGTCTGTCTGTCTGTATAGTTACCTACAGCCTAAACGGCTGGACCGATTTGCTTCAAACTTGGTACATAGTATTATTATGACGTCCTACAGATTGGGTTTTGGAATTAGCATTCTAGCTCCAAAACTAACGGTACCTGCCATACGATTTTTTGTGAAAAATTAATTTTTCTCAAAAACGGCTCCTACGATTTTGATAAAACTTTCTGAATTGTGTTTTCTGTGCAAACTTAATGTTTTGGTTGGAATCGATTTTTCGGGAAAAGTCTTATAACGGTACCTCCCATAGGACCGTTTATTTGAAATCCGATTTTCTCGTAAGCTATTTAACGGATTTCGATGAAACTTTTAATGTAGAAGCCCTCTTATGAAAAAAATAATATAATTTCGAAAATTTCGTCTTTCGATGCTTGTTGTGTGTGTTGGTTGTCGTGTTGGTTGCAGTCTGGGATGGAGATTCGGGAAGGGGAATAAAGATATCTGCGCTCAAGGGGTTTGTTTTAGCCCTTTTAATGATAATTCAAAGCGCCAGCGATAGGAAGTTAGGAAGGAAGGGAAAGGAGGTGTCGATGAACATTGATCTTGAATGTTTGAAGATCAAGTGGTGATATGTTATTGCTCCAAGTTGCAACCTCCATTCTCGTCGCCAATTGTAAAATTTATAATTAACTTGAATTAAAACAATGGTTTTTAATATTTTAAAGCCTTTATTTAACATCTGATTTCTAATGCATTTGGCGGTTGACCATATATATTATATTAAAAATCCAGACAGCTTGTTCATATATATATGTACCTAGCTCTATTTGTTTTGTGTTTGTTCTTAGGCTTCGTTCATACTTGGACATTACAGTGCCGTTAGTTTTAGAGCAAGAATGCTAATTCCAAAAACTTTTCTGTTTGAAGCAAATCTGTCCAAACGTTTAGGCTGTAGTTGCCGATATAGACAGACAGACAATCATGTCGATTGCACGATTGCAATTATTCAGCATGTTTGTGGAAGATAGATAATGCCTCACAAGCCGAACGCTTAGGCTGATCGTGCATCTCTACCGCTCATGCGGAACGTGACAATGTTTCGTGCGTACAGCCAGTGTTCATCGATTTATAAGACGTTATCACGCCAAAAAAGAAGTCATTTTTCATTGATGTTTATGTGAGAAAAAATGCGTTCAAACTCCTATGTATATGTATGTACATTATGTATATCAAAACTAAAAATTCTTAAACTACTCATTGTTTATAATAAATTAGTCATTTGAATGACAAACAAGTTTTCGCACTTCGGTTTAAGCTTCTTTGTGATTGCCAGTTCAATGCATTTGTTTTGTATTATATCTTTTCCACGCGGATTCATAATTAAATTATTGAAGATAATACCAACATGAAAAGTTTAAGGGAATGATGGAAAAATACCTACTAGAACTAGATAGACTAAAAAAATTAAATGTGGTAAACTGAAGATTAGCGCTAAATCGTTATGTTATTAAGAAAAAAGATATGTTGACCTTAATAATAATTTCCAATGCAAATAGTTTAGGTAAAAATAGTTAATTAATTTCGAAATTCATAATATGAAGAAGGAAATAATAAAAAGGAGCTCACAGTATCAAAGCATTAGTAGCGGTACAAATGCTATAGTATCACTCAGATGCAATTGAATAGGTATTGAAACCGTGACCATAAGCAACGTTGTTATGATCAATGAATTTAAAAAACATGTGCTGCATTTAGATAATTGAGAAGATAATTAGTGTTCAGGTTCCACAATTATTGAAGTATTAACATTTTCTAGCTGACTATTCGTCATGCTGGAGCACGTGTATAGACATAGTAAATCGGCATAAGTCTACTAAAAATTAATAACCTAAGAAGATAACACTAACGAAAAAAGAGTTCAAAGGAACAAGCACTTAACTAGCTTGTACCCAAAGCAAGCTGAACATACAGTCAACAGCATAAATGTTGATACCCTTATACATTTTTCATCTTTGACCAAGATTTTCTTCTTATAAAAAATTCAAAAAGCTTTCAATTTTGTTTATATTTATTTACTTTAATTAAACTTAAGAATACAGCAATTCACTTGTAACAAAATATTAAAATGAAAACGTAACCCCGCATCGAAAATTAAAACAGAAAAGATAAAAAATGTAAATGGTATCAACATTTATGCTGTTGACTGTATTTATAGCGTTCACCTGAATTTTTATAACTTAATTTTTAGTACTCAGAAAGTAAAACCTTATTAATATCACATTATCATCTATTGAAATTAAATAATTATTGTACCATTTAACTTAATGGAATCAATTTAATTTTATATCCATTAATGCCAATTCAATAATTTATAATACTAATATCTAATATATCCATGACTAATCATAATGCTTGCTGTAAGAAGGATCAGGCAAGGAAATATATTGCTTCGTTGCTTGATAATAATTTATTGATCATTTCGTGCATTTCATAAGAGTTTTTGAGACTAGATTGTGTCGGTTATTTTAAATTTTAATTATTAACAAACAATTTAGTTTACTATTTGCAAAATACAGTTTTCCACATCCCTTGATCAGTGCTCATCGTGTGCTGAATTGTGATTGAAACTCAAAGCATAACTCCGAGCCTCTATATGCCTCACTGCCCACGAAATAAAATGCACTACTGGGTCGCATGTTCTTGCGCTGTTTGTGCAAAATATACTTCGTTTTGCAATTTTAAAGTTAAGTTACATTTTTTTCTGTTATTTATTCATACGAAAAACTTAAATTGAAATAAGTACTTCATACAAAAATTAGTAAAGTAATTTTTGATTGCATTTATGAATATGTGAGGAAACCGGAAAAAATGGCTTAAAATAAACGGATCGTCATATGCGCTTACCGTTTAGTAAGCAAATGCTACAAAAATGTAAACACTGATAGAAAAGATAAACTAAGTTAAAGCACATTTGATTTCCATGTCAACTTATGACCAATTTAGTAAAGCAAGATTTTTATTAAGTGCATTATGCAAAAAACTAAAAATGCTTTGTTCTTATGAGAACTATCAATATGTCAGGTACGAAGTTGAAAAAAAAATGTTCGAAATTCTTAGGAAACTTAAATAATTGCCAAATTAAGTCAGAATTAATAGATATCCTTAACAACCTACGGAAGCTGTTTGAAAGGAAACTAGCTGAAACCCCGCTTGCTTCGCTATCAGACATTAATTCCCATAAACACAAACTCAACCAAAACACAAATAATACTGGTTCCACGATTGTTTTCCCTTTTATTTCGTTGAAGTATTCAAAGTTTTTTAAATTTCAATTGAAAACATTAGGTTAAAAAAATTATTTTATTATTATTGGATGAAGTAAGGTGATTTTGTTGATTTTTTTTGCATTTTTTTTTTTGAGCGGCTCGTTCAATGGGAGCCACGTTTTAAAAAGGTGTTATTGAAAAAAATGCATTGCCGTCCTAAAGGAAACTATGAAGAACTATGCCCAACGAAGTTTGAGTGGATTTGTTCAAGCTGTTGTCATTGTATATACATTTTTATAGTAATTTCATAGAACATTTTGTTTCAGTTCTGAACTTCGTTAATGGCGGCGCTAGTTGTCTTATCTACTTTACATCAAATGTCTTCTATTGTTGTTTTTGCTAACATGGCAGTTTAAACAAAAACCACTCAAATAACTCTCCAATAAGTGTTTGTGAACTTCATCCATAGATGGCGCACCAAACGTTCCTCTGATTGGGAATACTATAAATTATAAATACAATGCTGTTGTCAACTTATGTCTATTTGAAAAAATCTGGTCAAAACTTGTTTTTGTTATGACCATTTACGCAAAAAACAAAGAACGCAATTTTGTCAAAAATCCGATCGGAGCATTTATTGTGTTCATGGTAACCGAATCGGAAGAGAAATACAAATGCGTACCGACGCGCATACCATGGCATGAGGAAAACAAAAAAATAGAGTATGAACCTCCCTTGTAGTCGAATAAAACTGCACAGCGCAGCTGTATTTTTAGGGGATGAAATACATAACACAAGCAGAAAGCCTCAAACAAAGGAAAAAGAATAAAAAAAACAAATACACAAGAAATTAAATAAAGGGCCCTATCATGGTAACCGATCGGAGAATCCTCCGACCGGGGAAATGTTCCGATCGGAGCATTTATTGTGTTCATGGTAACCGAATCGGAAGAGAAATACAAATGCGTACCGACGCGCATACCATGGCATGAGGAAAACATAAAAATAAAGTATGAACGTCCTTTGTAGTCGAATAAAACTGCACAGCGCAGCTGTATTTTTAGGGGATGAAATACATAACACAAGCAGAAAGCCTCAAACAAAGGAAAATGAATACAAAAAAAAAAACAAATACACAAGAAATTAAATAGTTTGTATTTTTTTATTACCATCCGACAAAGGTCCGCAAGTAATTTGCTGCCGGAGACAATCGAGAGAAATACAAATATAAAAAAGCCATGCATCGCATGAATTAGCTGTGCGTCATTGTCATTTTGACATTTTCAACGCATGCTTTATTATTTTTCGGATGTGTGTCCGATTTATCAATCGGAGGGGTACCATGATACAAAATTCGTACATTTCGCCCGAATTAGAGACAATTTTTCTCCGATCGGTTACCATGATAGGGCCCAATAATTTTAATTGAACAAATACTTTTTGTTAAAAATGTATTTTTTATTTTTTTCTTTTATAAGTATAACAGAAAAAAATAATGAATACATTTTTAACAAAAAGTACAAGTTCAATTCAAATTTTTACTTGCAAAATAAATTCTCTGAGTTGGTTGCCATCCAGTGTAAGATTTGTGTTTTAAATCTGATTATAGTATACCAAATTTTCCATTTGAAATTTTTTTCGGCTTGGTTTTCCGTATCGCTATAACTGGCCCCTTACTTGAAAGGTATCAGTTTGAGCCGGACTTAAACAAAATGAAATAAAATGCACGACTGGGTGCTCTTTTTTTTATAATTAACACAGTTCGAGCGGTAATGTGTGACAAGTGGTCTAGTGGCTTGAGATTTTGATAAAAATAAATTTTTCCAAATTCTTAAATAAATACTTAAACTAATTTGAGCTGTAAAAAGTATACGCCATTATATTTCGTGGACGAATTTTAATTTATGAGAAAAAAATTTCAAAAAAAAAATGTGTGGAGCGGTTTTTGAGAAAAAAAGTTTTATTTGAAAAACTGTGTGAAAACATTTTTCAAAAAACATTCAAAAACGCCAGTTCATAGGTATTCAGCAAATGCATTTACTTATAATTTAAAATAAAATAATTAAAAAAGCAGATTTCAAAATATTAATTTTTTTAAACTTTTTTTTAATGCTTTTAAAAATACAAAAAAAAAATATTTTTTTTGAAATATTGGTATACAGTTTAAATTCAGCTACCTACACCTATATATGTATGAAACGTTGAAAGTATCGGTTAAGTCGTTTCGAAATAGTCGAAAGTAAAAAGAAAAACGGTAATATGGAAAGTACCGTTCTTCGAAATTTTGTAAAACTTTTTTTTCAGCCATATGATTTTTAAATCAAAATCGTAAGAGTAACGGTTAAATGGCAGGTACCGTTATTTTTTGAGCTAAGAAAAGTCAATTTCCCTCTTTACAATACCTTGAAATTTCTATATGTTAAGTTTGAAGCAATTCGGCCCACCCGTTTGGGATGTAGGTGTAGGTGTCTTTACATACAGACAGACCGACATACAGACGGACAGAATTGTTAGACCATCTTTTTTCGTCTTAGCTATCATCGTAATGTCATGTTTGATTGTTACCTCAAAACTTTTTTTTCGACGAATGCATAATTTGCCTTATAGAACCTACGAGTACAATCGCAAGTAAAAAAATGCAACAGTTTTTCTTTAAACTGCTGAAATTTGAAAAAAAAAAATCCATCAAGCAGTTTAGCAGAGTTGCAAAGGATTGCAATATTTTTGCCATAGAATTTATTATGTCAGTCTTTTTACTTCAGAAATCCATTTCAATTTGAAGTCTTAATAATACAATCATCAAAAGCAGCTAAAAGACTTGAAAGAAAAAGAATGCATTCTTTTTTGACTGCTTCCAGTATTTAAAGTCTTTGAAAAGTCTTTTATGAACATTCTTCGCAGTCTTAAAGTCTTTCAATAATTTGCAGTAAAAAAACGATTTTAAAGTAGTAAAAAGTAAAAAGACTTTGAAACTTGAATGCATTCAAAAGACTTCGAGACTGCAAAGAATGTAAAAGACTTCAAATACTGGAAGCAGTCCAAAAAGAATGCATTCTTTTGATTTGAATTCGTTTGGCTACCATATGATTTTTAAATCAAAGACTGCAAAATCAACTGACATTTTTTTTTAAATCAAATTACTGAGGTTAAATCATTAAACTTTAAGAAGAAGTCTTTTTCATTCATTTGACTGCAAAACTCAAATGACTGCATTCTTTCACATGTTCAGGCAGTAGCTTGACGTGAAAAAGCTCACAGTCGCGCAGACGCACATACAGACCGACGCGATGCGAAGGAGGACATGTCGAAACCTACTTGTTTTGGCTTCTCTATCATCGTAATTTCATGTTCGATTAAAACCTCGTTTTTTCTGCACGAAACCAATACTTGCCCTATAGAGCAACTATAAAATGATCCAGTATGATAAATTTTCGAAGACAAAATAGAACTACGCTTAAAGTTGTCGGTTTTAGTGAATAAAGTGCTGAAGAGCGGTAACGTGTCCATTTTATTAGTTGGAAATCGTTAAGTTTTCAAAGCGAATCCTGGTTGGCAGGTGGACTACTGTGTTTTAACCAAAGTTGAATCAAATTTAAGTGAAAGTTTAAATTGTTAAAATAGTGGTTATATGTCTTTTTCGATGTTTTATTGTACTTCAGCACATTGGAAAGATAAGACAATATTCAAAACTGTTAATTAAAAGGCAGTTGCGTTGATAAATTGATTAAAATTATTTATGTGGCAGAACATATAATTGTGAATTTCCAAGGATGTATTTAATAGAAAGCTTATATGTATGTAAAAAGTAAGTTATCTTAAAGTATATAAAATTCATTTATCTTGGTCCACTAACTCTGATGATGATCGATAGTTTCCCAGAAGATATAGAAGATATGATATAAATAATAAGAGGGAAGAAGCTTATTGAATTATCAATTTAATTTTTTGCTCTATTCTTGGAAGGTCTTACAAGCCGTATTATGTACAAAATCTAAGAAAGTTGATTCTATTGCTACGATTGCAGGTACAATATACATATACATATATATGCTTATAAAGAGATAAATTTGCCCGGGCGGCAAATTCCAAGGGCGGCAAAATTTGAAAATTGAAGATTATTAAAGCTACATACCTATGTCTTTCAAAAAAATGTTAACTTGTTTCCTTCTAATTAAGATCATCATGGGATAAAATATATCAATCAGAAAGAATTTTGATTTTTCTCACACAAGTGTGATGTGTGTGGGGAGCTGAAGTAAATGTAGTCTCTCAACTCTCAAGTAACCGAAGAAACACACAAAAGATTTTATCCGTCATCAGAATTATATTCATCTTTCCCTACTTTGCCAGTCCCTCATACATAAATATGTAGGATTGTAGGTACAGTAAAACTACTTTATAACGAACTCTCCTTTCTTAAGCAAATTTCATTTTGTTCCCCTTCTTCTTAAAAAAAATATCCCATATTAGATTATTGATTAGATTAGATTAGATTTTCTTTATTTTTACTTTAAGGCAAGTTATGCATTCGTAAAAAAAAAAAATTTTTTTTTGACAATCAAATATAACATTACGATGATAGAGAAGTCGAAAAAAGTGGGTCCGACAATTCTGTCTGTCTGTCTGTCTGTCTGTCCGTCTGTCTGTATCGGCACCTACAGCCTAAACGGCTGGACCGATTTGCTTCAAACATGGTAGATAGTATTATTATGACGTCCTACAAAGGGGTTTTTGGAATCAGCATTCTAGCTTTAAAACTAACGGTACCTGCCATACGATTTTTAGTGATAATTGAATTTTTCTCGAAAACGGCTCCTACGATTTTGATAAAATTTTCTGAATAATATTTTCTGTGTAAACTTAATGTTTTGTTTGGAATAGATTTTTCAGGAAAAGTCTTATAACGGTACCTCCCATAGGAACGGTTTTTTTAAATCCGATTTTCTCGTAAGCCACTCAACGGATTTCGATGAAATTTTTAATGTAAAAAACCTCTTATAAACGAAATAATACAAATTCTTAAATTTTTCAAAAAAAGTTGTTTTGAGTTTTTTAAAAAAGTTTTAAATTTTTTTTTTATTTTTTGTTTTTTCCAAAAACGGTTTAATCCATTATTTTTTAATTTTATTTTTCCGATAAAAACTACAAAGTGCTAGAAGTTGGCATACTCAAAAAAAATTTGGAATATATTTTCGAAAAGTTTTTCAAAAAAAACCGTTTTTTGAAAAAACTGGTCGAACGATTTTGAAATTTTTTTTTGTAAAAATTCAAAAACGTAAAAGAAACCTGATGGCTTACTTCATTTTCTCCAAAAAACGTTTTAACTATTGATTTTTAAGTGATTAATAAAATTTCATATGATTTTTTCAATTTTTTTTCCGAAAATCACAAGCCCCAAGAATATTTTAACACATTAGAGCAAGTTCGTACGACCCAGTCGTGCACTTTATTTCATTTAAAGGTTACATAAGTTATTTTCCATAGAGAATAACAAGCATGACTTTTAAAGCCGTCTGCCGGAAATTAAAAAAAAAAACTTCTAATAAGAGAGATAATACAATTTCTATTCAAATATAATTTTTTTTTTTTTTTATACCTATGCAAAGATTGAATAAGATTTTTTTTTTACAAAAATTTAAACTTTAATAAATAACATTTAATAAATTGTTTTTTCGTAAAATATGCTGCATTAGCAAGAAAACATAAAAAGAAATAGTAAAAAAGTATTAGAGTAGTTTAGTTTACAAACATTAGATACTAAAGTGTTGAAAAATATAAGGTTGGCCTTTAATTTAGCTAACACAAAAAATAAAAATGAGAAAACAAAGGTGAGAAAATAAAATGTTTTTTAGAAAGAGCTTTTAGTTTAGCTAAAACAAAAATAGTATAACATTTTGGATTTTTGGATTCAAAACATATTCAAATAAGTATTCCTATAATTCCTGACGTGGAATAAAAATTGTAAAAGCAACTGAAATATAGTCTACGTAACTCCTGCAGGATAGGACAAACGCCAATAAAGTGAAACACATCTTCTTTCTCATTAAGATTGCAGAGTGAACAAATAGGACTTAAGTCGTTTCTATGTGGCCTGTAGCTTAGGTCAATCATTTCCGTCCGAAATTTAAAAATTAAGCTCATTTCAGGAATTTGTAACTCTTCCCTGAAATAATTATTATCTACCAGACTTAGATTTAAGCGACTATAGGTAGTTCTTGAAGCGAACCCTCTAGCTCTATCAAGGCAAAGCTGAAAAATGCTTTCATCTACAATTGAAATGCAATTATAAAGATGGGTCTTCCATTCATCCGTGTTGCCAAGACTCAGGTCCAGAGCCACGTTATGATTAGTGGCGAGTTCATGCCAATTTTTGAAAGGTGTATACCCACATCTAAGAGATATTAGGAGTATTTTCCTATGAAGGTTAGACTCGGATCTCTGTATGATTTTAATTATAAAATCTGCGTTTGCCTTTAAATTTCTAACAAATATAAAAGGAAGCCCTGATTCTACATGGATGGCATAGTTTGGAGTATTTGATGGCAATTTGAAAATGCGTTTAAAAAAGTATCTTTGGATAGATTCGATCTCTTCTAACTGCTGAAAACCATACACTTCATTTGCATAGCAAAAACAGCTTTTGACTGTGGCGTCAAATACCTTGTACTTAGATATTGGATCTACAAATTCGTTATTAAATAAAATGCACGACTGGGTCGCACGAACTTGCTCTAATGAGTGACAGTGGTTTAGGGGCTTGAGATTTTGATAAAAATAAAAATTTCAAAATTCTTAAATAAATACTTAAACTAATTTGAGCTGAAAAAAAGGACGCCATTTTATTTCTTGGAAAACTATGAATTTATGAGAAAAAATTTATAAAAATCTGTGGAGCGGTTTTTGAGAAAAAAAGTTTTTTTTGAAAAACTTTTTGAAAAAAAATTTCAAAAAAAAATTAAAAACGCCAGTTCATAGGTATTCAGCAAATACATTTATTTAAAATTTTTAGAAAAAAATTTAATGAGCCGTTTTCAAAATATTAATTTTTTAAATTTTTTTTTAAAAAATGCTTTTAAAAATACAAAAAAATATTTTTCAAAAATATTTGAATGCAATACAAATTGCGCTACCTATAGCTATATGTGTGTGAAATTTCGAAAGAATCGGTTGAGTCGTTTTCGAGATAGTCGAAAGCAAAAAAAACGGTCCTATGGAAAGTACCGTTCTTAGCCATTTTTTAAAACTTTTTTTTCAGTCATATTATTGGCCGTACCTAAAAAGCAACACTGATTTTTTTAAATTGAAATCGTTAGAGCCGTTTTTGAGAAAAATAAGCTTTAACGTAACGGTTGTATGACAGGTACCGTTATTTTTTGAGCTAAAAAAAAAATTTCAATTTCCCCTCTGTACAATACCTAAAAAAGTCTATATACCAAGTTTGAAGCAATTCGGACCACCCGTTTGGGCTGTAGGTGTCTATACATACAGACAGACAGACAGACAGACAGACAGACAGACAGACAGACATACAGACGGACAGAATTTTTAGACCATCTTTTTTCGTCTTCGCTATCATCGTAATGTCATGTTTGATTGTTATCTCAAAACTTTTTTTTTCGACGAATGCATAACTTGCCTTATAGTACCTATAATCGCAAGTAAAAATGACGACCACATCATATTAATAGCTGTTTTCGCATCGGCTAGTTTAGTCCTTATATGGGGCCGGATATTAAGATTATGTGTTATCAGAAAGCCTAGATATTTAAATTGAGTTACAACCTCAATATCTGCACCATCCAGCGTCCAGTTCCGAGCAGTACTTTCAGAACGAGCTTGGGGTTTAAACACCATAATTTTTGATTGTGTTATGTTTATTTTAAGGTCCCAAGTATCACAGAATTGTTTTAATTTGTTGATTTGTAACTGCAGTGAAAGTGGATTATCAGCATAAAGTAACACCTTACTAAATAGATCACCAAAAAAAACCCCACCGGGTAGATGATTTTCAATATCATTAAAAGGGAGAAGATCAGCGGGCTCAAAACGCACCCCTGGGGGACACCTTTTTCAGAGCAGAAAGTTTGTGATGTTTTATTGCCATTCCGTACGACTGCAGTCATATTAAAAAGAAGCATTTGGTAAATCCATATGAATTTCGTTGATAGACCTATTGCCGCGAGCTTAAAAAGTAAAGATCTTCTGTTCACAGTATCGAAAGCAGCCTTAAGATCTACAAAAAATACATATAAAGGCTTCTTTTTCTCAATAAACCGTCTTGCCACTGTTGTCAGGGCGAATATGTGGTCGACAGTGGAAAGGCCAGCACGAAAACCTGCTTGGAAGCAACTGATGATGTTGTTATTTTCAACCCAATTGTCAAGCCTTTGATATAATATCTGCGCAAACAGTTTTCTTAGAGAGCTTAGCACCGCAATGCCTCTATAATTTTCATGAAGATTTGGGTTTCCCTTTTTGAGAATCGGAGTTATACTTGACGAGAGAAAACTTTCTGGGAAAGACTGTTCATTGAACATTTTATTGAAAAGACCAAGAATAAATTCCAAGAGTTCGGGAGTTGCATTTTTAAAAAATTCTATTGGAATACCATCGGTACCTGAAGCTTTGTTATTTTTCATTTTTTTCAACGCGGCTAAAAATTCTTGCATAGTTAAATCACAATCTAAATCTGGAATAGTTACAGATGGTATTGCAAAACTAATTTGAAGCTGATTGGGGTCGGGCAGCAGAAGTTCTTGAAAAAGGCTGCCAACACATCTACATTTATATATTAAATGCAGCAGATTTACAGCGACCGCTTAACACTTGAACGTTCTGCCAGAAAGATTTAGAGTCCCTGCAATCTATAAGCTTATTTGCTGTTGTTCTTAAAAATTGTTTCTTTTTCATACTGCAGAGGTCTTTATATACCTTGTTTGATTGCAAATAGAGTTGTTTAAAGGATTTATTATTTGTGTTTCTGAAAAGTTTTAAGAACTTGAACGACTTTATTCTGCTGTTCCTACAGTCATCATCATACCATTTATTTTTTGAAAAAGGTCGGGTCAAAGTTAGATTGGGCACTGCAGACTGCCTCACAATCTGTAAAACAATATTAGTTAGGTTCCATCGAATGTATAGAATATAGATGCATTGAGAAATGTACAGTTTGTTGCAATTTTATTTATGTTAAAGAAAATAACCCGAATTTTAAATTAATTTATGAAGAGAATAATTTATTAGGGAGACGAAACAAATAGACCGCGTAACTTTGGATTAATTCGAATCCAATATTAATTAATTATTAAAAAGAACAACGAGTAAACAAATGTGCAACCGGCACCGCGCAAAGAAATTTCGTTATTGACGAAATGTCAAAATAAAAGAGAGAATGGATAAGGAAAATTGCAACAACAACTGCAATTGTATTTGCAGTCCTCCCGACTAGTCAGCAAGGGGGGTTCGTCGATCGTGTATGATGGAATGGAAAATTATTATTATTGTTAGAATAAAAAAAAGGATCGAATCAAAAGAATGTTCGATTGATGATAGGTGGAGTGGAACGTAAATATAAGTATATTTACGTTACAACCAGGAAACTTTTATGGTAGTTTGCCTTACCAATATAAATCTGAAAAATGTCTTCAATTGTAAAGAATTGAACTACAGAATTATTATTCCCAATGGGAAGTTGAATTATTTTATTGATTGGAAGTTATTGGTCTGGGAAACCTTGGCAGAAGGCCTGGACGAAAACCCAGAGTCTTTTCAACAAAAAGAAAAAGCAAGAACAATAGTTTTTCGAGATTAGCAGAAGGCTAATTCTCGAAAATAAAATAGAAGCAAATAATAAAAAGAAGCAAACAAAGGGGTGTGTCAAATGGACACAAAGAAAGATCTCAATGGTAAGGAAAGGTTAAAATAAAACAAGGTCACGAGTCCCACAATCTTGGAAAGAAAACGAGAAATCAGCGAAGGTCTACTTTACGAGTATATAAATTTGTTTGCCCCACATAGGGTCACAAACAAAAACGAATTTAACAAAAGAAACAAATCAAACAAACAATTAACAAGCTAACATTTCTGGAAACCACCAGACAAAGAAATACTTAGCTTTATCAATATTTTCCAACAAGAATATCCTTCTTCAACGCTTGACGCTCCCAAGATTTTAATCAACAGTCTTTCTTCTACAACTTTAAACTTCTATTTTTTCCGGTTTCGCTTCCTAGTTTTTCACTTTTTTTTCAAAATCTTTTTCTTAAATCTCAAAAATTGTTTCTTTTTTCTATCAAATCCAAAATTGAATCGACATCCAAAATGGAGGCTTGGCTTGTCCACTTCGCCCCGACCATATAGCCATCCTCTTCGGATCTTTTGCGTGGTGGTGTTCTTGTCTCAGTCATGCAGCAGCATCTCGCCCATCTATGCAGAGACGTGCGACTGAGAGCGGTGAAACCATTGCACGCGATCCTATGCGTTGAGGATGCGATCCTCGTAGGCTCAGTGGACGTGTTCAGCCGTATAACGTCAATTATATTTAATTTTAAAAGGCAAGTGAAAAACTACGACACCACGCGCAAAGTCCCCAGCCCAAACCGGCCCAAACTAATTGCTTTGAGAAGAATATTTTTGTTGGAAAGAATCCTAACCATTTTCCAACTAAAATGGTACAAAATGAACAAGAATAATCTTAATTCCGTAGACCTCCGCGCAGATAATATTTAAAAAGGAAAACACATCATTGCTATCTTTCTTTGATATCAGACACTTTACGGTGGGCACTCGGCCATTCTACATTTACGGTGGTGTGACTATAATTCACACTTTGTTGTGTTGTTGTGGGCTCCTCTTTCGAACTCGTTGGAAAGCTTCATCACTTTCTTTACTATGCGTGCGAGTCTCCAGCCCGTCCGCTGGCTCAACACGATAGACTGATGCGTGTGAGTCTCCAGCTCATCCGCTGGCTCAGCACGATTAAATTAGAATACGTTGCGGGCAAGTCTCCAGCTCGTCCGCTGGCTCAACCCGATGTAAAATAACCTGCTTAGTTATCCTCTCCGAGTCACTCTCAAAACTCCCAGAGGACAACGGACTCAAAATGTGGGTCGAAAAATAGGAATGGATGGGATGGAGCGGAAACAAATATCGAGAGTTGAACCGTGCCAAAAGCGCACGATTTGACCAGGTTTTAAGAACCAAAAGAATGATTTTTGTTGCGGTAAATCTTACCGTAACAAATTCCACCCTTACCTACCAAAGAAGAAAATTGGCTTTCAGATAAGAAAGCGAAGTAAAAAGGATAAGAAGAGAGGTAAACAACACAACCAAATGGAATACACTACAGCACAACACATCTACATCTCAATCGCTCTGGGCGAGAGTTAATGCACATCGCAGAGCTGTGAAGCTCTCAGTAACCCTTAGCGCAGCTAGTCCTTGCTACGCGACTAAGTATCGGAATTTTCCGAGGAATCGTTGTAGTACGGCTTCAGATCTTTGACGTTCCAGGTTCCTCGAAAGGTACCTTTTTCGTCCTTGAGCTCGTACGTCCATGGAGACACGCGTTTCTTAATAAGAAACGGACCTAAAAATTTAGGCGCTAATTTTGCCGTGTAGTAGTTTGCTGCGTCAGACAAACTGAAATTACGTCGCCAAACCAATTCGTTTGGAAGATACTGTACATCCCTTCGTCTAAGGTTGTACCTTTTCGCCGCCATCTTGGATGCTGACTCTAACTTTTTCCCTATCTCTTCCCTAAGCAACCAAAACCTTTCTCTTGTGTCATCCGTACTATCACTCCTAACATCCGGAATGGTGGTTAAGGGTTTGCCACAAGTCACCATTCCTCGACCAAAATTTGCGTAGTAAGGCGACACGCCTAAAACTTCGTGATGTGACGTGCGTATACAACACGCCACCTTCGCTAACTGTGCATCCCAAGACCTATGGTTTTCTGAAACATACGCCCTAAGAGTATTCTTGATAATTTGATTAATCCGTTCTGACGGATTAGCCTGAGGATGGTAATTCGCCGTAAACCTAATTGTAGAACCATAGCTATCACACAAAGACTTCAGTTCCTTGCTTTTGAACTGCGGACCGTTATCACAAACAACACATTTTGGAACGCCAAACAACAAGAAGACATTGTCTTCCAACTCCTTACAAACAGACTTCGCTGTTGCAGACCTCAACGGGAACAACAATGGAAACTTCGTGAAATAGTCGACGACAGTTAAGATATAGACAAAACCTCTACTCGATTTCGGAAGTGGACCTACCAAATCAATACAAATCATCTCCCACGGATCGGTTACCCCTTTCCTCTCCGTCATCAACCCAGCTGGTTTTTCATTAATAGGTTTCACACTTTGGCATATTTTACAGTTCCTAACATAACTAGTTATATCTGACCTCATTTTTGGCCAGAAAAATTTTTCTCCTATCCTACAAAAAGTTTTCTTAACCCCCATATGCCCTGCTAACGGATGGTCATGATTTTCTTCTAAAATCTTTTTCCTATCATTCTTTGCTACTACTAACTTCCACTCACTATTACAATCATGAACTACTACATGATTTGCCTTAACATATTTAAACAATTTTCCCTGTTCTACTCTCCAGGCTGGAAAAGACAATGGTTTCTTTTCCACCTCTCCTATCATCTTTTCTATCCAAGGATCTTTTGTAGGCTCTGAAATCCCAGATAAAACTGGTACGCTCCTGGAGAGCATATCCGGCACAACATGATCCTTCCCTTTGCGGTGAACAATGTTGAAATCGAACTGCTGCATACGTACAGCCCATCGAGCCAGCCGACCTGCTGGGTCTTTCAACTTGCTCAGCCATATCAGAGAGTAGTGATCGGTAATAACCGTGAATTTCACACCCTCTAAATATGGCCGTAACTTTTCTATCGCCCACAGAACAGCCAAGCACTCTTTTCCTGTGGTCGAATAGTTACGCTCGCAACGATTAAGTGATCTGCTCAAATAGCAAATCACTTTCTCGCCATCGTCAAAATTTTGACTAAGAACCGTACCAATTCCAAAGTCCGAAGCATCCGTCTGAACGACAAATGGCTTCGTGAAATCCGGGCACGTTAGAATGGGTGCCGCTACCAAACATTCTTTAGCTTTTCTAAAGCTGTCCTCACATTCCTTACTCCAATCAAATTTCCTATTCTTCTTCGTCAATTCAGACAACGGTTTCACCAAACTAGCAAAGTTTGGAATGAATCTCCTATACCAGGATACCGTGCCGATGAAGCTCCTAACTTCCTTCACATTTTTAGGTGATGGAATTCCTAACATACTCTCTATCTTTTCTGGGTCCATGTGGAGACCGTTTCTGTCAACAACATAGCCCAAAAATTTTAGAGAAGGCCTAACAAAATGACATTTTTCCCTACCTACTTTTAAACCTGCCTTTATTAATCTATCAAAAACCTCATTCAAAATTTCCATATGCTTCTCGAAAGTGTCTGTCACGATGATGATGTCATCGAGATAGACGAAGACATATGGTTCTAACTCAGGTCCAAGGACCGTATCTATAAAACGTTGCCAAGTTGCGGGTGCATTATGCAAACCGAACGGCATCCTCAAAAAATGAAATAGTCCCCGACCTGGAACTGTAAATGCAGTATACTTCTGCGAATCCTTTTCAACTGGAATCTGCCAATAAGCAGACTTAATGTCCAGTGAACTTAAAAACCTTGCATTGTTTAACTTATCTAAGATGGCCGTAATATATGGGAGGGGGTATGCGTCCCTATCTGTTACCTCATTCAACTTCCTATAATCTACACAAAACCTATACGTGCCATCTTTCTTTTTAATCATGACAATGGGTGAAGCCCATGGACTGTCAGATTTTTCATTGACTCCGTCTCGGAGCATCTCTTCTAATTCCCTATCTATAAACTTCTGAATAGCTGGCGACACCGGATAGTACCGCTGTTTAATCGGCTCAGCTTTTGTCCTAATTTTGTGCGACACCATCTGTGTGCACCCTAATCCCTCTGGCATTTCTTTAAAAAGTTTTTTCAAACAACTATCTAACTCTTTTTGTTGGGTCTCTGTCAATTCCGTTAAATGTTCCGCCACGGACATCGAAGCCAAAGAGCTTTGGTTCGAAAACGTCCATTCCCTCGATTTTAGATCCGGGACCACACCCGATAGAGCCCAAAAATCTGCTCCTAAAATCAACCTATGAGGAAGGCGGGGAATAACTAGACACTCTACTAAAACTACTTTCTCTTTAACCCTAATTGGAAGTGATGTAACTCCCTCTACTCCTATACCTGCACCATCCGCTAATGTAACTTTATCTATGCTAGTTTTGCCTAACTCTAAACCTAAATCTTTCAGAATTTCCCACCCGTCCCTACAAATAATTGTGCGTGAAGCACCTGAATCTAAAAGACCTAGCATTTTGATACCAAAAATCTCAACGCCTAAATATGGCCGTTGATCTCTACCACTCTGCTCTAGTGTGAAACCCAAATGAATTGCCGACTGGTTACCAGTAGGCAACCTAAAAGAATTTAACGACGCTCTCGTCCTACTGGCCCGAGAGTGCGTCTCGCATTTCCCGACTGGTTATTCGAAACCATGTTTTTCGACTGTTGATTATTTTGACCGAAGTTCCTAAGACAATTAGGGCAGTTACTTCGAGTAACTCCCTGCCTACCACAACCATAACAACGCCTAGGAGCGGAACACCTATTTGCAAAATGGCCTGATCCATTGCAATTAAAGCATCTCATAGTTGGTCTCCCATCACCAACTTTAGAATTTTGAATAAGTGGGCTCGAAGATTGAGCTTGAAAACGAACCTGACGACTAGTTTCGTTGTGCTCAGAAACAACCGAAACTGTAGGAGCATCAATACCTACGTATGCTAGATCCGGTTCTAGCAACGTCCTATTCCTAACACTGGGAGGTGGGACATATGATTCAACGTTAGCCCTAACTGCTTCTAAATTACGCCCTAACAAAACTAAATCAGAAACACAACTAGGATTCGCCAATCCAAGTTGCGTCTGATAGAACGGTGTCAAATTCTTTTGGATAATTGACAGCTTCCTCCGTTCCAAAATTGGTTCAGAAAGCCTGCCAAACAAATTCTGCATCGTCGCCACATAGACACCGATGGACTCATCCTTGCCTTGTGTGCGACGCCTAATCTCATCTAATAACGAATCGTCGTAATTCGGTGGTAAGAACTCCAGCTTCAACTCTCTGATAAGTTCTTGCCACGAATTAACCGAGACCCTAATTGCCCTATACCATATAAGAGCTTTCCCTATAAACAAATCTACCGCTGCCCTAAAAACTTGACTTTCTGTCACCCCTCTAGCCAAACGAATCTCCTCTACTCGCTCAAGAAATGAGTTCACTGAGGCACCACAACGCTCACCAGTGAACTTCACATCCCACTTCGACAAATTTTCAAATTTTTCATTAGTGACTACAACCCTTTCTACACTATCTCTATCTCTATCTCTATCTCTATCTCTTCTATCATTCCCTCTAATGTTGCTGGTTGTTGTTTTTCTAGGCCCTACATCTACTTCCTCAATATATGTAGAAACCCCAGTTGAGGTTCCTGCCGGCTTCTTCTTTTGAGGTTCGGTTAAACTCGCATCCTCATCTTCAGAACAACTTTCTTCTACTTCTTGTTCTTGATTCTCCTCCAGATCTGCCAATGCTAAAACGAGTTTACTTTTTAATTTATTCCTAACCTTAACCTCATCATCCCCTATTGGCTGGGATCTACCTACTCTACCTAATCCCCACTCAACTTTTGCTAAAATTTTTAAATACTCCTTCGATTTTCTTGATTTAGGGGGATTCACTAGCAACTGACCTATCTCAACTAATTTCAATTCTACTGCCTTTTGATCCTGTTCAAAAGTGAACGGATACAAGGCAGGGACCCACGATTTCCTCTTTTCTAAAAGCCTAGACGACATAAGAGATTTTCTCATCTCGTCAACTGTCCCTACATCTAAACCCTACACTCCATTTCGTAAGCAAGCTCGTCTTGCGCTAATCTATTAATATCCATTTTGAAATAAATCTACGGAACAAAAATTTCGAAAGAAAGAACTAAGAATCACAAAAAAAAATTAAAAAAAAAAACTGGATTACCTATTCCCAAAAAAAAACCAAAAAAAAAACTCTTATCAAAAAAAAAATAAAACGGAATTAACCAAAAAAAAAAACTCAAACGACAGACGAATAATTAAAAAAAAAATAAGAAATTAAACCCCAAAAAAAATTCTAAATTAAAATCAATTTAATAATAATAAATAAAAAATAAACCGCAATAAAAACTTATTAAAAAAAAATATTAACTACTAAAAAAAATTACTACACAAAAAAAATACTATTTCACTACTAAATTTAAAATCGTGCCGGCCCTGGCTATGATTGAAATAAAATCTTTCAAGGCCAACAACAAACAAGGAAAAAAAATTGCAATGAGAAAAAAAAATTCTCTATACTAGGTAGGTATGTAATATAAATTAATGTAAAATATACTTGCTGATTGACTCTGCCGATGAAAAATAAAAATGATGAGCAAGGGGTGGGTGTATATCCAACAAAACTGCTTCACTTCTTTTTACCTATATTAAAAGAACACAATGTTAGAATAAACTTTTTTTTTGGTAGAATATATATTAAAAAGAACGACAACAGAACAATACTCAAACACACACGAATATTAATTTTTTCCCAAAAAGATCACTGCCCCACGTTGGGCGCCAAATTTGTTGCAATTTTATTTATGTTAAAGAAAATAACCCGAATTTTAAATTAATTTATGAAGAGAATAATTTATTAGGGAGACGAAACAAATAGACCGCGTAACTTTGGATTAATTCGAATCCAATACCTATTAATTAATTATTAAAAAGAACAACGAGTAAACAAATGTGCAACCGGCAGGCACCGCGCAAAGAAATTTCGTTATTGACGAAATGTCAAAATAAAAAAGAGAGAATGGATAAGGAAAATTGCAACAACAACTGCAATTGTATTTGCAGTCCTCCCGACTAGTCAGCAAGGGGGGTTCGTCGATCGTGTATGATGGAATGGAAAATTATTATTATTGTTAGAATAAAAAAAAAGGATCGAATCAAAAGAATGTTCGATTGATGATAGGTGGAGTGAAACGTAAATATAAGTATATTTACGTTACAGGGTGGGCGCCAGGAAACTTTTATGGTAGTTTGCCTTACCAATATAAATCTGAAAAATGTCTTCAATTGTAAAGAATTGAACTACAGAATTATTATTCCCAATGGGAAGTTGAATTATTTTATTGATTGGAAGTTATTGGTCTGGGAAACCTTGGCAGAAGGCCTGGACGAAAACCCAGAGTCTTTTCAACAAAAAGAAAAAGCAAGAACAATAGTTTTTCGAGATTAGCAGAAGGCTAATTCTCGAAAATAAAATAGAAGCAAATAATAAAAAGAAGCAAACAAAGGGGTGTGTCAAATGGACACAAAGAAAGATCTCAATGGTAAGGAAAGGTTAAAATAAAACAAGGTCACGAGTCCCACAATCTTGGGAGAAAACGAGAAATCAGCGAAGGTCTACTTTACGAGTATATAAATTTGTTTGCCCCACATAGGGTCACAAACAAAAACGAATTTAACAAAAGAAACAAATCAAACAAACAATTAACAAGCTAAAATTTCTGGAAACCACCAGACAAAAAAATACTTAGCTTTATCAATATTTTCCAACAAGAATATCCTTCTTCAACGCTTGACGCCTCCAAGATTTTAATCAACAGTCTTTCTTCTACAACTTTAAACTTCTATTTTTTCCGGTTTCGCTTCCTAGTTTTTCACTTTTTTTTCAAAATCTTTTTCTTAAATCTCAAAAATTGTTTCTTTTTTCTATCAAATCCAAAATTGAATCGACATCCAAAATGGAGGCTTGGCTTGTCCACTTCGCCCCGACCATATAGCCATCCTCTTCGGATCTTTTGCGTGGTGGTGTTCTTGTCTCAGTCATGCAGCAGCATCTCGCCCATCTATGCAGAGACGTGCGACTGAGAGCGGTGAAACCATTGCACGCGATCCTATGCGTTGAGGATGCGATCCTCGTAGGCTCAGTGGACGTGTTCAGCCGTATAACGTCAATTATATTTAATTTTAAAAGGCAAGTGAAAAACTACGACACCACGCGCAAAGTCCCCAGCCCAAACCGGCCCAAACTAATTGCTTTGAGAAGAATATTTTTGTTGGAAAGAATCCTAACCATTTTCCAACTAAAATGGTACAAAATGAACAAGAATAATCTTAATTCCGTAGACCTCCGCGCAGATAATATTTAAAAAGGAAAACACATCATTGCTATCTTTCTTTGATATCAGACACTTTACGGTGGGCACTCGGCCATTCTACATTTACGGTGGTGTGACTATAATTCACACTTTGTTGTGTTGTTGTGGGCTCCTCTTTCGAACTCGTTGGAAAGCTTCATCACTTTCTTTACTATGCGTGCGAGTCTCCAGCCCGTCCGCTGGCTCAACACGATAGACTGATGCGTGTGAGTCTCCAGCTCATCCGCTGGCTCAGCACGATTAAATTAGAATACGTTGCGGGCAAGTCTCCAGCTCGTCCGCTGGCTCAACCCGATGTAAAATAACCTGCTTAGTTATCCTCTCCGAGTCACTCTCAAAACTCCCAGAGGACAACGGACTCAAAATGTGGGTCGAAAAATAGGAATGGATGGGATGGAGCGGAAACAAATATCGAGAGTTGAACCGTGCCAAAAGCGCACGATTTGACCAGGTTTTAAGAACCAAAAGAATGATTTTTGTTGCGGTAAATCTTACCGTAACAAATTATCTAGATAACTAGTTTAAGTTTGCAAAGTCGCGTTTCGAAGGTAAAACAAGTTCAATCCTCAGTTGTTTTAACAAAGCTGTCATTGGTACTTTTGACAATTGGTCCGATGAAGACTAAGGTCTATTGTCAGCGATATAATCAATAATAATCGAGAGCAATAGCAATTTCGAAAAGAGTTTACTTCAGACGAGACGAAAAAGCCCTACTATAGTGATTAGAGAACTGCATTTCAGAATTTTTTAAGTTTTATTGAAACAAGTGATAAAACTAAAGATGATGCAATTTTTTAATTTCTAAATTGGAAGATTTGTATGATAAAATAAAAAAAAAATTTTAAATGCGCAATCAAAAATTGAATTTCTCAACAAAAGATATGAATTTCTTATTTATACCAATTTTCTTTGAAAATAAAAAGAAACACGAGGTTTCAAAACACATTTCACATTTCTTTATAACAATTTCAATTTCAAATGATTTTATTTAAATTATTTTAACAAAATACAAAAGATTTAGGAACTAAATAATAATGTTCATTCTTTAACTTAAAAGTTAGTGTGGAATGACATTTCAATAAATAATTTTACAATAAATTCCTGATGTGGGGTGACAATCAGTATGTACATATATACATGATTAACGAATTTTATAATTTTTTTATTTTTTGTTCCCTTGAAGGTTCGCCATAAAGAATTTTGACTGTATGTCATGTATGTACGATGATAGCGAAGACGAAAAAAGATGGTCTAAAAATTCAGACCGTCTGTATGTATAGACCACGGACCAATATACAGACCACAGACCATATACAGACCGCCAACTCATACTCCTCTTGCCTGAAACACCCTCAAAATATTTTTTCCTGTATGTGAATACGTGTACTACATCTCTCTCTGTGCATTTTGTAATGGCAACTATACCTGCGTATGCCATTTATTTTCTAGGTGTGTTTGCTAAATGGGTTTTAAAGCAAGGGAGAGCGTCACACTCTCAAAATAAATGGCATATCAGCTGATTTTTAGCTTGGTGGCAAAAAGAGAGACCATATGGTGAGTTGGCGGTCTGTATCTTATTGGTCCGTGATACAGACCGCCACTCGTACTCCTCTTGCCTGAAACACCCTCGAAATATTTTTTCCTGTCTGTGAATACGTGTACATCTCTCTCTGTGCATTTTGTAAGGGCAACTATACCTGCGTATGCCATTTATTTTGTAGGTGTGTTTGCTAAATGGGTTTTAAAAGCAAGGGAGAGCGTCACACTCTCAAAATAAATGGCATACCAGCTGATTTTTAGCTTGTAGGCAAAAAGAGAAACCATACAGTCACTTGGCGGTCTGTATCTTATTGGTCCGTGGTATAGACAGAGATTAAAACGAGTCTAGACCTGTTCACGATCAACGAATACTTGCTCGAAAAAAGCGAGTTTGAACAAACAGAGTCAACCTATCAAACTATGCTTACAAGTATTTTTGTTCATGAGTATGATGACCCGTGAATAACAACACATTTCAAACGAATAAGATCGAGTTTACCTTCCAACCGAGTATGAACGAGTTTGAACAAAACGAATAAAGTGCTCATCACGGACCAAGAAGATACAGACCGCCAACAAAGAGGATATATACATAGAGTCCAAACTTGTGCCTTGCTTTGATTTTGCCTACAAGCTACAGCTGTCATATTGTTCTTTTTGTTAAACATGTGCGTGTGCTATAGCTGTCATATTGTTCTTTTTGTTAAACATGTGTGCGTTCACACCTTACTACTTACCTCATCGTTTCTTGTTGTTGTTTCGCCCGGACAATGAATACAATAGGAAAGAGCCCACGAAAATTTTAGCAGAGGAGGATGGAACGTAGGAAAGATTGGACTCTATGTATATATCCTCTTTGCCGCCAACCAAAGAGGATATATACATAGAGTCCAATCTTTCCTACGTTCCATCCTCCTCTGCTAAAATTTTCGTGGTCTCTTTCCTATTTAATTCATTGGCCGTGTGAAACAACAACAAGAAACGATGAGGTAAGTAGAAGGTGTGAACACACACATGTTTAACAAAAAGAACAATATGACAGCTGTAGCTTGTTGGCAAAATCAAAACAAGGCACAAGATGGGACTCTTTATATATATCCTCTTTGCCGCCAACTCACCATATGGTCTCTCTTTTTGCCACCAAGCTAAAAATCAGCTGATATGCCATTTATTTTGAGAGTGTGACGCTCTCCCTTGCTTTAAAACCCATTTAGCAAACACACCTAAAAAATAAATGGCATACGCAGGTATAGTTGCCATTACAAAATGCACAGAGAGAGATGTACACGTATTCACAGACTGGAAAAAATATTTCGAGGGTGTTTCAGGCAAGAGGAGTACGAGTTGGCGGTCTGTATCAAAGAGGATATATACATAGAGTCCAATCTCTCCTACGTTCCATCCTCCTCTGCTAAAATTTTCGTGGTCTCTTTCCTATTGTATTCATTGTCCGTGTGAAACAACGACAAGAAACGATGAGGTAAGTAGTAAGGTGGGAACGCACACATTATTAACAAAAAGAACAATATGACAGCTGTAGCACACACACATGTTTAACAAAAAGAACAATATGACAGCTGTAGCTTGTAGGCAAAATCAAAACAAGGCACAAGATTGGACTCTATGTATATATCCTCTTTGGTCTGTATATGGTCTGTGGTGCTCATGATCAAAATCACGGACCAATAAGATATAGACCGCCAACTCACTGTATGGTTTCTCTTTTTGCCTACAAGCTAAAAATCAGCTGATATGCCATTTATTTTGAGAGTGTGACGCTCTCCCTTGCTTTAAAACCCATTTAGCAAACACACCTACAAAATAAATGGTATACGCAGGTATAGTTGCCATAACAAAATGCACAAAGAGAGATGTACACGTATTCACAGACAGGAAAAAATATTTCGAGGGTGTTTCAGGCAAGAGGAGTACGAGTTGGCGGTCTGTATATTGGTCCGTGATCAAAATGTTCACGACCAATGCGATCGATCGCGATCGTTCGACTATTCACTGTGTAAAATGTGCAGTCGGGGTTTGTATTTTAAGGATTCTGTTTCTTGTGTTATTGGGGTTGGTTTTTGTATTTGAGATACTTTTACCATTAGAGGCAGATCGGTGTTGGTTGATTTTGTTTCATGATTCAATATACTTAGTTTACATAAGGCATTATTATTAGGAAAAAATGCAGTAAATAATGTTATTAGTCGCAATGATTTTTATTTTTATTAACTTGAAAAAAAAACAGTAAATTAAATAAGTAATTAAAACCACTGACCTACTATAATTACTAACAAAGAAAAGAGTACCTGTTTCAGGCAATTTTAACCTGCGCCTTCCATAAAGGAAAAAATTGACTTCACTTAAATACATACACTAACCGCCAATGTTGACCATCTTTTGTTTCATAATTACATCCTTTGCCTACCTAGCCACCTACCTATTCATAAATCTTTCCAAAATAAGAAACCCTTTTTCTTCTGCTCTATTTTCTGAGAATACAAAACATTACCCTTAAAATACAACAGATATACAGGGTGATTCACGAGCGTTGTGCCAAAAAGCTAGAGCGTGTAGGTTGAGTTGAGACAAGAAAAAAATCGTATGGGAGGGGGGGTCTATTCCCCCCCGTTTAGCCAAAAGGGGCAATTTTCCGAAAAATTGACTTATTTTGTTAAAAAAATATTAAAAATCAACGGCTTCGTTTACAACACCGTGGTATACCTTTTTGGAAAGCCAAAGACTTCTTCTTTCATTTCGTTTTTAAATTAAATTGTTTTAACGAATAGTTTAAAAAACATAAATTTTCAAACTCAAAATTTTGAAAAAAAATTTGAAAAAATAATTTTAAAACTAATTTTTTTCAAAATTTTACTTAATTAAGTATAATTTTTGTTTTCAGAATTTAACGCTCCCATTAATCTTTAATCCAACACTGAAAACCGTATGGCTCTACGACTTTTTGTTGCCACGGTATTCAAAAATAACCGAACCTACTTCTTCACAAAAACACGAAAACCTAGTCCTACACATGATGGCACAAGTGATCATTTAGCCAATTTTTGTGTGTTTTCGTTGATTTTTAATTTTTTTTTAACAAAATAAGTCAATTTTTCAGAAAATAGCCCCTCTTGGCTAAACGGGGGGGAATAGACCCCCCCTCCTATACGATTTTTTTCTTGTCCCAACTTAACCTACACGCTCTAGCTTTTTGGCACAACGCTCGTGAATCACCCTGTAGATAATTAATCAGGTAGCGCCAGCAGTTTCCTTTGTTCACGCATTGCTTGTGAGTACTCGCTTTGTTCACGATCAGAACGATCAAAACGATCAGTAGGTCTTTTTTCGAGTACCCGAAACTGGTAACAACTGTTTGCGAATAATTTTGTTCGTGGGTATGAAAGTAAGAAGCACGGACCAATAAGATACAGACCGCCAACTTACTGTATGGTTTCTCTTTTTGCCTACAAGCTAAAAATCAGCTGATATGCCATTTATTTTGAGAGTGTGACGCTCTCCCTTGGTTTTAAAACCCATTTAGCAAATACACCTACAAAATAAATGGCATACGCAGGTATAGTTGCCATTACAAAATGCACAGAGAGAGATGTACACGTATTCACAGACAGGAAAAAATATTTCGAGGGTGTTTCAGGCAAGAGGAGTACGAGTTGGCGGTCTGTATATTGGTCCGTGGTCAGAAGATACTCATGAGTTCGATCAGTTCGTTTGTCTTTATTCGTGATTGTTTTTATTCATGACCAAAATGACTTATGAGCATGGAAGCAAAACGATCGGGTATGAGCGATCAAATAGAAAAAATCGCAGTGTTCGAACTTATTCGAAAATACTCATTTTAATCTCTGGTATAGACACCTACAGCTCAAACGGGTGGGCCGAATTGCTTCAAACTTGTTATATAGATTTTTTAGATATTGTACAGAGGAAAATTGAATTTTTTTTTTTTAGCTCGAAAAATAACGGTACCTGCCATATAACCGTTACGTTAAAGCTTATTTTTCTCAAAAACAGCTCTAACGATTTCGACTTAAAAAAATCAGTGTTTCTTCTTAAGTACGACCAATCATATGGCTGAAGAAAAAGTTTTAAATAAATGTATTTGCTGAATACCTATGAACTAGCGTTTTTGAATTTTTTTTCAAAAAGTTTTTCAAAAAAAGGTTCTCAAAAACCGCTCCACAGATTTTCATAAATTTATTCTCATAAATTTAAATTTATCCAAGAAATAAAATGGCGTACTTTTATTTCAGCTTAAATTAGTTTAAGTATTTATTTAAGAATTTTAAAAAATTTATTTTTATCAAAATCTCAAGCCCCTAGACCACTGTCTAACATTAGAGCAAGTTCGTGCGACCCAGTCGTTCATTTTATTTTTTTGATAATGCACTTTCCAGCACTTTATGCGTTTTTCTGTTTTCATTCAGAAAAGAGCTCTGAACAAAGTTCGAGTTTATCGAGATCGCTCTGAACGTCCTCTGAACCAATTGTGCTCAGAGCGCTCTGAACTATTAATGAAACGAATTTAATATCCCATTCATTTCCTTTTCTTTTGCTTTTTTTTAACACTTAAAATCAATTCGGTTTCCATTTTATTTGTTTTTATTTCCAGCCGCCGCGCCGCTTAAATATCGATTGAATTGGTATTGGTTGGTTTCGAAGCGTATCTGATATGCAAAATTCGGCCCTATTGGAGTTACCGTTATAAAGAATTTTATAGACAAATTTATTCCAACCAAAACACACATTTTACTCAATTTTTTTTTAACAAAATCGTAAAAGCCGTTTTTGAGATACCTAAATGGGTCTGTCAATAAAAATCACATGACAGGTACCATTAATTTCGGAGCTAGAATGCTAGGTCCAAAAATCAATTTATCAGATGTTATAATAATTCTGTGTACCAAGTTTGAAGCAAATCGGTCCAGCCGTTAAGGGTGTAGGGTAGGGTCCGATACAAACAGACGGACAGACAGACAGAATTGTCCGACCTATTTTTTCGGCTTCTCTATGATCGTAATGTCATGTTTGATTGTCCAAAAGAAAATTTCCAACAATATTACATTTTTACGGGTTGGAAATTGGAATGGATCGGGCCCTGTTCAGCGGATGCAGTATACTTACAGGTATTATTAACAAAATTCTTATGACAATGTAAGCATTTTGGTAAATTTCTTTTGAATCGTTCTCTATAATGTATTGGAGCAGATGTTTAACGTCTTAAATATAGAGTTGGGTAAATTTGGAATCATATTTTGTAACTTCCATAAAACTCTTAAGGTTGAAAGTCACTACTCTCACTTACTTTCAGGACTGTGTGTAAATCTTGGCAGTTTTTTCTTATTTGCTCTTTTGGAATTTTTTTGAACTTGTTTAAGTCATAGAGAAAACCAAAATTTTCAAAATGTTGATTTAAACAAGACATAAATCTTGGTTCCATGTTAATTATCATTAGGAATTACGATAATATAAGGAATAACTAGACAAATACAATATTCTAAAGCGTTTGAAAGTTATTGTTACTAACATATGTACATATACATACCATACACATACACACGACACACGCACAATTTCCAATATAGGGCAAAATCAGTTTACGGTAGTTTTTGCTTTTTCTAAAAACAAGGTTTTGGATAGGTAGGTATATCATAGCTATAGATAGGTGTAGTATATATAAGTATAGGTAGACGAGCGAGTTTGAAGAGCAAGAAGGTTAAATTTTTTATGTTTGTCGGATACGGATATATAAGTTTTTTTTTTGTTTTTGTTTTTCGCCTTTGAACTGCACTGCAACAACCCAAAAAAATAAAAATAATGAGGAGGAAGGTATAGGAATAGTCTGGTAGCTAGCTATATGATGATAAAGCAAAAGTAAACTTCATAGGTTATGTGGATGTGGATACAAATACCTACCCACGGCTTGTTGGCAATTGTAAAGACATAGGGTTTTAAGTACGTAGCTCAGCCAAAAAAACGATAGGAGAACTCTAGTGAAAAAACAACCTTGGTTCGATGAAGATTGCTCCAAAACCAGAAAACACACAAATAGCGAGCACTAACAAACAGCAAAGGCTTTTGATCAATTGCTAGACAACTTACTGGCTAGAAAAGCAGAATAGGAAGTCAAGTCGCAGTTAACACCCTTAAAATTTAATTTAATTTAATTTAATTGGCTTAATACAAGCAAAAGTTTTACAATAATAATTAACGACAAAAATTAACATAAATATGTACAAACAAACTTAAAAACTAGGTTACTTATTCTAATTAAAAGCAATGAGGTTAATAGAGGGATTACGGAAAGCGGGAGTAAATGTTTCTTCTAAGGGATGGTAAGCTATGGGAGAAGTCAAGAATATGTTGAGCACTATTGGATAGGCATAACATTCTTGTAATAGGATTGAACTGGCCATAGTTGGTGCGGTGGGAAGGAAGGTGGTAGAAAGGAATGGACCTGAGGTTACGTGGATTGGTATTGAGGTGGATCATTTCAAGGAGTGAATCTAGAGAATCAATGGTACCATTGAGAAGTTGATGTAGAAAGAGTATATCGGCGACAGCGCGTCGTTTCGCGAGGGGATGGAGGTCAATTAGTAACAAACGATTTTCGTAGGGAGGTAAAATAAGGGTATTTGACCAATGGAAGTTACGTAAGGCAAAGCGGAGAAACCTTCGCTGCACAGCCTCAATTCTATTAGAGTGGATGGATTGATAAGGAGACCAAACCTGACTGGCATACTCGAGAATAGGTCTAAAATAAGTGGTGAAGAGAGATTTTGCAACATAGGAAATTCTTTGGACCAGCGCTTGATAAAGCCGAGGGAAGAATTTGCTTTGCGATAATTTGATCAAAGTGGGCTCGAAAATTGAGTTCACGATTAAAGTAATCCCAAGATCACGAATAGAGGAGACGACAGGAATAGGTACATTGTTAAAGAGATAAGTACGAGGGAGTAATGGCTGGCGTTTCCAAAAAAAGTCATCGATTGGAATTTACTAACATTTAGTTCTAGGAAATTTTTGTTACACCAAGTGTGGAAGGAATTTAAGTCATGCTGAAGAAGAGAGGAATCAGAAGGGGTAATGATTACTTTCATAATTTTTATGTCATCAGCATAAATGGATAAGTCAGAAAAGTTTATAATACTACCAACATCGTTAATAGCAAGTACTAATAAGAGCGGTCCGAGGTGAATGCCCTGAGGAACACCTGAGGTTGCAAAGATTGGATTGGATACTGCAGATCTGAAAACAACTCTATATGTACGGTTTATAAGGTAAGAACTAACTCTTTGGGTGAACAGAGGAAAGAAACCATATTCCTTAAGTTTAAGTAAAATAATTTGGTGACTTATCTTATCAAATGCCTTATAAAAGTCAGTTGTAATAAGATCTGTATCGTATCCCTTTTCTAAAGCGCAGAGTGTCATGGAAACTAATTGGATCAGGTTTGTCGTGGTTGACCGGTGCAGGGAACTAACTTCACGGGCACTACCTTCACATGGGAATTAACTTCACCACTGGTGGGAACTAATCTCACTTTTTTTTGATGAAGTTAATTCCCACCGAAAGTCTGAATTAATTTCACTATTTTGTGGGAATTGATTTCACTTTTGTATGAAGTTATTTCCCTCGGTGGGTGGGAGATGACTTCACTTCTTACTACAGTAAATGATATAATTATCGTTATTGTGTTATTAAGTTTAGCATGATAAACTAAGCCCGCTTCTGCCGGCTTTGTATCATAGAATGCACTGAAGCTGCATTTGCAGCGAAAATAATTAAAACCAAATGTTTGCAAAGATCAACTTTAGTTTAAGTTAAAAATTCGCGCGAATTTTTAACTTAAACTAAAGTCAAACATTAGTAGCGAAAATAATTAAAACAAAATGTTTGCCAAGATCAACTTTAGTTTTAGTTAAAAATTCGCGCGAATTTTTAACTAAAACTAAAGTTAATCTTTGCAAACATTTTGTTTTAATTAGTTTCTGCGCATTCTATAATACAAGTTGGAAAAAAAAACAAAATGTTTGCAAAGATCAACTTTAGTTTTAGTTAAAAATTCGCGCGAATTTTTAAAAAACTAAAGTCAAACATTAGTAGCGAAAATAATTAAAACAAAATGTTTGCCAAGATCAACTTTAGTTTTAGTTAAAAATTCGCGCGAATTTTTAACTAAAACTAAAGTTAATCTTTGCAAACATTTTGTTTTAATTAGTTTCTGCGCATTCTATAATACAAGTTGAAAAAAAAAACAAAATGTTTGCAAAGATCAACTTTAGTTTTAGTTAAAAATTCGCGCGAATTTTTAAAAAACTAAAGTCAAACATTAGTAGCGAAAATAATTAAAACAAAATGTTTGCCAAGATCAACTTTAGTTTTAGTTAAAAATTCGCGCGAATTTTTTCTATAATAATAGTATTCTATAATACAATTTGAAAAAAAAAAACAAAATGTTTGGAAAGATCAACTTTAGTTTTAGTTAAAAATTCGCGAGAATTTTTAACTAAAACTAAAGTCAAACATTAGTAGCGAAAATAATTAAAACAAAATGTTTGCTAAGATTAACTTTAGTTTAGTTAAAAACTCAATGCATACATATTTCTTTAACAGGTCTATCCCTTTTTGTAAAAACTTTTGCTTATAAATTATAATAAATTGCTTAAATCCATATGATTTCTTTCATTTTTCGACAGTTTTTATTTCTTTAGATTTTCAAAATTTTGATGGGAATTTATTTCACACGATTTTTTGGTGAAATTAATTCTCACATTCGGTGGGAATTAACTTCATCGAAAAAAAGTGAAATTAGTTCCCACCAGTGGTGAAGTTAATTCCCATGTGAAGGTAGTACCCGTGAAGTTAGTTCCCTGCACCTGGTTGACCTACCCTTTAAAAAACCATGCTGTAGTGGAGAGACTATAGATTTGCAATGAAAATAAAGGGTGTCATATACAATGCTTTCGAAAAGCTTGGGGATAGAGGAGAGCTTAGCAATTGGACGATAATTTATTATACGATTTCTACTACCTTTTTTGTGGATGGGAAAAATAAAAGAACTTTTCCAAAGGGAAGGGAAAACTGCTTGTGATAGCGAGAGTTGAAAGAAATGGGAGAGGGGTATGCAAAGTACATTTACACACTTTTTTAGAAAAATTGCAAGGATACCATCAAGACCAGACAAAAAGTCTTCTTTCAAAATCTTATCAACTAGCATTTGAGGACCAATGTCAAGAGAGACAAGAGAATTGTGTGGACTCTTTAACAAAAAACTATGATATTCATGGTTGGGGTTTGGTAGGAAGATCGGTAAAGGATTGACTGAAGAATGTAGCAAAAAGGTTGGTAATCACCTGAGGGTCGAAAGAAGAAGTGTTGAGAAAGTCAACCGTGAAAGAAAGGCCATCAGATTTTCTCTTTACGTTGATAAATTGGTAGAACTGCTTCGGCTGAGTGATTAGAGAAGATTGCATTTTGTCTAGGTAAAGATGATAGAGTGAATCACAGAGAGAAGAAAAGCGGGCAGAAGCTTGTGAAAGGAACATATTGGGCGAGACAATTAAAGATGGAGGTGTAGAAGAAACAAAGAGCAATATCAATGGGGGTTTTAGAATTAATGAAAAGTTTGAAATTGGTGTTGCTTAAAAGTAGATTGAGTTTATTAAAGTCGGCTTTACGAAAGTTGAAATAAGCAGAATTTTTAGAATCAACCATAGGAATGCGGTGATCATGATAGAAAGTAAGAGAAAGAGGCGGATGGTACTGGTCGAGGGTAGATAAAAGATGAGGGCTTTCAGATACTGTTTATTATATGGGTCCGAAGAGAAGATAAGGTAAAGTTGTCTCCCCAAGTTATTGCAGGTACTACTCATTTGAAATAACCCGAATTCGAGAAAACGATCAGTGAAAAGGGATTCTTTTTCGGATGTGAGAGTAGAGGGAACATAAAAAGATTCGTCCTCTGAAGAGATCCATTGAAGGTTAGGTAGATTGAAATCACCGACAACAATAAGGTCAACATTGGATGCTGAGGTCTCCAGCAGGGAATCTAATGCATCGACAAACTGTTGATATACAATTAAAGGTTGTGAGGGGCGAATATAACAACAAGCGAGGAAAAAATAATGTTTCGAGACAGACAATTTAATACTTACGAATTCAAAACATGGTGATTTAGAAGTTTCAACAAGGGATGGATTAAGGAGGTTATGTACAGCCAAGAGAACACCACGACCAGAAGGAGCAACATCACTTTTTTGACCATCGGCACGAAACACCGTAAAATCAGAAGTGAATAATTCGGCTCCGTGAAATAACTCCCCAAGAAATAACTCCCAAAAAAAAAATGAAATAACCCCCCAAAAATTTGTATGAGATTGGGGAGTTATTTCATTATGAAATAACTCCCCAATTTTGGGGACTTATTTCCTGTTTTTTGGGGACTTATTTCATTTTTAGTTTGGGGAGTTATTTCATAATGAAATAACTCCCCAAATTGAAAAATGAAATAAGTCCCCAAAAAAGTAGTGAAAATAAATCCTCAAAATTTTATCGGTTTTATTTTCTGATAATTTGGTAAAAAAAAATTTAACTTTGTTTTAAGAACAATTTTCAATCACATTAATTTATTAAGTTTCTTTGTCGAATGTAAACAAACTTTTAGTATAAATAGTGTTGGAATAATAAATAAAAATCAGTTCTATTTTGAAAAGAGTAAACTTATCATCATTAAGAAGCTACCACAAGTTGTTTCCGAATATGGACAATTTAATTAAATTTGAGATTTTGTGCGGCAAAAGAAGAACCAGTAAGCTAAGAAAAATAAAAGTGAAAATTCGCCGCGAATTTTCACTTTTATTTTTCTTAGCTTACTGGTTCTTCTTTTGCCGCACAAAATCTCAAATTTAATTAAATTGTCCATATTCGGAAACAACTTGTGGTAGCTTCATATCAGTGTATGCATTGTTTGTCAAGATTCTTAGCCAAATATCCTGTATATGCCATGCAGAAATCTTAAAGTCTGTGCAGAATGCAATTTGAAAATGCAAGCCCAGTCAATTGCTGAAGGTCTTCAATTTATTAAATGTCCCTACCGTAGAAGCAACGTTGAAGACACTATTCACGTATATACATAACTTTTCAAATATTTAAAATAATTTTTAATAAAGGAAGTTACCTGCATTAAAAATGTATATTAAAATCTTATTTTGCCTTATTAATTAATCCTTTTTATTGAAAAATATATAAAGTGGCAACACAATTCTTTAAATTTGCAACTTGTTTCACAATTTTTTTGGGGTGTTATTTCATTATTTTTTGGGGACTTATTTCATGCTTTTTGGGGACTTATTTCATTATCGAGTTTGGGGACTTATTTCATTATGAAATAAGTCCCCAATTTGGGGGGTTATTTCATTTTTTTTTTGGGGAGTTATTTCTTGGGGAGTTATTTCACGGAGCCGAATAATTCACTATCTAAAATTTCAGAGTTAAGATTAGTTTCAGTTAAGGCAAAAATGTCATATGGAAGTTTTTGGGAGTTAAGGAAAACTTTTGAAGTTTTTGTGCGAAGCCCTCTAACGTTTTGATAATAAAGAGAAAGAGAATTATGAGTTGGGTGTGTTATAGGCTGAGAAGTGGAAGTATTGTTAAAGACGAGGCAAATGTTTCTGTCTAGAGAAAGGCAAGCGATTATTGCTTAATTGAAAAGCTAAAGTATCAAGGTCCTTTAAAACTGAAGAAGGAGAGATATTAAGACCTTCATGGAATTTGAAGTATATATTTTTGAGAATAACAGGGTCAGTCGGTAAGCCTTCTTTGAGAATTGAAACGAGTGCATTTGTTTTAATCTTACCATTTATACAAACTGAGTCAGATTTATTGTAAAGAAAAGAAAGGTAGAGGCGAACATTGTCATAAAGCTTGGTGTTGCGTAGCTTAGACATAATGTAGCGTCCATCAATCTCATTTTGAGTATTCTTGGAATTAACTAATTTAGAAGTGAGTTTAACAACGGGTGGAATCAATGGATCGAAAATTAGGGAGGGTGCTGTATTTTTATGGGAGTTGAATTTGAGGCTGGAAGAGTTACATAGGTTGGAACGGTTGATAGTACTAGGAGAAGAGGTGGTAGGAAATAGGGTATGAGAAAGAATAAAATTATTATAGTTTCCGGAAGAGGAAGTATTCTTATGTGCAATTGTATTAGAAGGGATGGTACCAAGGAGTTTGTTGAGTCACTAACACATTTAACAGCAAGAAGGACGTGGGAAAGGGAGATATTTTTACACTCTTCACAAAGGTAGACAAAATGGTTTAAATAATCTTTAAGATATCCACAAGACCGTTTGCTAAGCCCGATGCATAGAGGATGATAAGTTTTACCACAAAGACCACGACACGTCACGCGTTCGGTGTATTTGCTGTCAAGAATGCAGTTGTTGGAGTCGCACGGATTATTTTCCATAGTTTTTTTGACGAAGAGTTAATGCACAAAATTTAAAATTAAATTTTTTTATAAAAGTAAATTAGTTATTGTTTGTTCTTAGTATACGCGAGGTTTTATTTACAAAACACGGTTCAGTTATTCGATAAGATTATTTAGCAGATGTACAAACCGAAGAATTAGTTGAGTGGTAATGTAGTGATGGTAGTGTGGTGGGACGGGTTTTGATGATTGATGAGTAAATTATGTAAATAAAAAAACACCCAAAAAGAAGAGGTGTAGTATCCAAAGAGGAATTGCTTGGCAGAACTATACTTTAAAAAAAAACAACATTGAGGCTATGTTGAATCCTGAACAGCAGCAAACTTCAATCCAGTACGCAATGCTACAGTTGCTTGATAGTATTTTGGATTCAGCATTTTCCATGGAAGAGCTTGCGGATGTCTTAAGAAAAGGAAAAGTAAACAAAGCGCCGGCTGAAGGTCGGATCCCTTTTTCTTTCAAAACGCATCACACAATTTTCTCGATAAAATGCTGTCCATAAACTTTATCTATGACAAAGGTACTGTATCTGAAGATTTCCGAAAATTTATAATACATATTCCCAATATATACAAAAAAGATGATCCAAATGATTAAGCAAACTAAAGCAGAATATCTCTTATGAATACCTACATTCGCCAAAATCTATAATGGGCTTTTAAATTCAAGACTCACAAAGTGGGTTAAGGAGAATAGGAAACTCAACCAAATATTCAATCTCACTAGTATCGCTGAAAGCTACCTACGTAGCGGCAAGAAACTGTTTGGCTTTTTTACCGATTTTCGTTTGGCGTTTGACACGATTGACAGAAATTGTCTTTTTTACCAACTATCCCAAATTGCCGTTTCAACAAAGTTTCTGAATGTGTTAATGGATCTATATAGAGCTAATAAATCAGCGATCTGGAATGGCATTCAATTATCGGATTGGCTTAACGTAGAAATTGGAGTAAGACAAGGTTGTCTTCTAAGTCCCCTATTATTCTCGCTGTTATTGGATGACATCACAGAGTAATTACCAGCTGGAATTTTGGTTGAAGGAATAAGAGTCAAAGCCTGCAAAGTCTGCTTTAGCAGAATCACCTAACTCGCTACAGCTCATGATAAATAGGTTAGAGAAACATTGCATGCGTAATTGCCTGCACTTAAATACAACAAAATCGAAAGTGCTTCTCTTCAGGAAAGAAACAAGTCGACTTGCAAGAAATGAAAAGTGGAAATTCGAAGTTAACCTCGAAGTGGTCAAATCATACAAATATCTAGGTGTAACAATAAACCACCACCTGTCTTTGAAAAAGCACTTAAAATTGAAGCTGGAAGACTCAAAAAGAGCTATTAATTCAACTTGGAGAAATTTGATGTCGAATTCGAAGGTGGAAATTTCATCTAAGCTAAAAGTTTTTGAAGCTGCAATGCGCTCGGTAATGTGCTATTGTGCCCAAGTATGGGGAGGCAAAAGCTTCTAAGATTCTTCCTCAAAAAACTGTTTAAGCTACCATCGACCACGCCAAATTATCTCTTGGAAATTGAGAGTGGAATATCACCCCTTTTTGTATTCACACTCAAATTGAATACAAAGTATGTAAGTAATCATTGATTTGATATGGGCCTACACTGCACGGTCGAATTTAGGTACGTCAAAGTTGAATTTTTTGTGTTTAGTTTTTCAGAATGGTAAGTGATTTTTGTGTCGTCTATTCAAATGTTCGTGGGCTTAGGAAGAATTTCTTTTCTGTGTACGCCCATACTGTGCAATACAGGCCAGCTGTTTTGGCATTAAGTGAAACCCAGGTTGGACAGAATACTGATTTATCAGAATTTTGTTTGTTTGGATATAACTTAGTGCCATTACTTTTTTCCCACCATGGTCTTGTCGTTTATGTTAGGAATGATATTGCTTGCCAGAGCCTTCCCCAATATGGGCATTGTTCTAATACGAACTTTAATTTCCTGTGGCTCAAATTCACTGTCCGCAAGCATATCATTCATTACTGTTTTCTTTACAGGAGTCCGAATCTAGACAGCATGTCTACTTGTGATGAGTTAGATGTTTTGTCAGATTCAATTTCCCGAATTGTTTCCCATTGTCCTCACACTGAAGTCGTGATTACGGGCGACTTCAATGTACACAATTCAAATTGGCTCCGATATTCTGGCCAGACAACACTCGAAGGAAGGTATACCGAGATCTTTGCTGAGTATAACCATCTTACCCAGCTTGTCGATGAGCCTACTCGTATACCGGATGTTGATGGGCATTCCGCCCATACTCTTGACTTGTTCCTTACTTCCCATCCTGATAAATATACTATTAAAGTAACTTCTCCATTTGGCACCTCGGACCATTGTGTCATTTCAGCTAATTTCTCGATCTCCAACCATCCAGTTAAAGAAAAAATTCCCACTAGGACCGTTTGGCAATACGAGAAAGCCAACTGGGACGGTCTGAATAATTTCTTTCGCAACTTTAACTGGTCATTATGCTTCCTCGATAATGACATTGATGCCAGTGCTGAAATGATTACAGAAGTGATTTTTCTTGGAATGAGAACCTTTGTCCCTCACAGAACAAAATGTATCAAACCAAAAGAAAAGTCTTGGTTTTCCGAAGAGTGTAAAGAAGCTATCAGGTTGAAAGAAGTAAGCTTCCGATCCTATAAAGCCAACCCAACTGAGGAAAATCGGAAGAAACACAAACAAGTTAGGAACTCGTGCAACTCCGTTATACATAAAACGAAATTTTTGCATGACCAGAAGTTACGGCAAAAAATTCTGCAATGTCCCAAAGGCAGTAAAAATTTCTGGTCATTTGTAAAAAACGTCAAGAACTCAACGTCATCATCAGTTCCAACGCTCATCGTCGACGATAAACCCATTGTCAGCTCTTCAGAGAAGGCGAATATGCTCGCAGCTCATTTCGCTGCAAGTTCTACGTTGCCTGCAAGCAACAATGCCCCTCCTGTACTTGAGAACGTTAATTCTTCTATGGGACAGATATTTTTCCGCACTCGTACAGTAGCAAGAGTACTTCAAGATCTTGATATACACAAATCCGCTGGCCCGGATGGTATACCCCCTATTCTTCTGAAGAAGTGTTCTTCATCTCTGGCAAAACCACTGCGTAAGCTTTTTCATCGCTCCTATCGTTCAGGAATCTTTCCTAGTAGATGGAAAACAGCATTTGTCCAGCCCGTCCCAAAAAAAGGTGACTCCTCCTCCCCCTCCTCTTACCGACCAATTGCACTTACGTCCCTTCTTTCCAAGGTCATGGAAACGCTGATAAATCATCAGCTCAAGAAATATCTCGAAGATCGGGAGCTTTTAAATGACCGGCAATACGGCTTTCGCAGCAATCGTTCCACTGGTGATCTGATGGCATATCTCACCGAACAGTGGAACAAATCTGTGCATCGCTTTGGCGAAAGCAAGATTATTGCGCTTGATATTTCAAAGGCATTTGATAGAGTTTGGCATGAAGCTCTTTTATCGAAAATGCGTGCATTTGGTATCGATGATACTCTTATTCGTTGGATTAGAAACTATCTTCTGGACCGTTCAATACAAGTTGTATTAGACGGTTTCAAGTCTGATCTCCACAAAATAAATGCTGGTGTGCCCCAGGGCTCCGTTCTGTCTCCGACTCTCTTTCTCATTTTTATAAATGATCTCTTGTCTGTGACTTCTAATCCATTAAATTGTTTTGCTGACGACTCAACCCTCAGCTTTTCATATACGTTTGATAATTCACGGCCTTCGCCTTCGGACGTGTTATTACAACGAAATCGTATGATAAGCTCGTTAAACTCCGATTTAAGCAGCATTGTGAATTGGGGTACTAGAAATCGTGTGGAGTTTAATGCGTCGAAAACTCAATGCTGTCTTTTGTCGTTGAAGCTAAACATAGGGGGTATGTTATTATATATTATCCATGAATGGTACTTGCATCGAGGAGGCCGAAAAGCTATCAGTACTCGGTATGTGTATCAGTGACAATCTTCGTTGGAATGATCATATACTTGAGATTGCCAAGAATGCTGCAAGATGCTTAGGCTTTCTTAATAGATGCAAGAAGTTTTTCACCCCTTCTGATCTGGCTACAATTTACAAAGCGTTTATACGCCCTAAACTCGAGTATAACTCCCATCTCTGGGCAGGTGCTTCTCAAACTTTTCTTCACCTGCTCGACAGAGTTCAGAAAAAAGCGTTAAAATTGATAGGAGAGAGAAGCATTATGGAAACATTTCCGTCACTTCAACATCGTCGAAATGTCTCATGTCTTTCCTTATTTTACAGATTCTTTTACAAAAAATGCTCACTCGAGGTAGCCAGTTGCGTTCCACCCCTTAAACATTTCCCCCGTAATACTCGTCTTGCTAGGAACGCTCATCAGTTTACACTTGAGCCCAATTTCGGACGTACCGTGAAATATAGAGATTCTTTCTTTAGCCGTACAACACGAATGTGGAATGGATTGCCTGGCACAATTTTTCCTTGCCATTTTGATCTTCAAACATTCAAGATCAATGTTCATCGACACCTTCTTTCCCTCCCTTCCTAACTTCCTATCGCTCGCGCTGTGACTTATCATTAAAAGGGCTATAACAAACCCCTTGAGCGCGTGTGCATTATAAAAAAAAAAAAAAAAAAAAAAAAAAGGTAATCAACGAGGAAGATGGCAGACTGACCAAACTTTTTGTTCAAAAAGCACTGAGAACGAGAACCCTGTTTTACAAAGACTGGGAATATATATCTTCGAGATACAACGTCACTCTTGATCTGAGAGAAAATAATATTCCAGAGTGGAAGCCAATCATCCGAAGTTTTGTAAGGGAAGGCAATCAGAGCTGAGAGTGTGGCACAAGCGGAGAGCTCAACAACACGTTTGATATGCAGATAGCTCAACTACCAGCCGTTAAATTACTTGAACTCTGACCTTAGTACTGCCCAAATGTCAATTGATAATTCGAGTGAGAGGAGAACTCATTAACCTGAACCATATGCCGCACCACGAAGATCTCCCACAGCGCTGCAGTTTATGCAACACAGGAGAGAACGAAGGCGTTATGCATTTTCTTGGACCATGCCCTTTTCCGGCTGTGAGCCGTGAGGCCCTTTGCACCGCGAGGCCGTAGGTGGTCGCCCATACCACCCACGCCTTTGCTGATTTAGTAATACTTAAACTGCTCCCTTGGAGCATAGGCCGGAGCATCACGGCAACACCGGCGATACTGACAAATAAATGGTGTATTTTGGACTAAGTGAACAACTGAGCCGATTTTTTTTGTCAACTCAAAGAAAAGAAAATGTCTTCTTTTTTTCGATAAAGTCGAAAAGCGTGTTGTCAGAGACCAGAATTAGAATATCTAATTATTAAACTTTAATTTTTCTCTTTTTAAAATACTTTTGCCTTTTTTTCCTTGTTATCTGAAATACTAAACGTAAGTTATGTATATTATAGATACTAACAAATTATGTATCGGTAAATGAATAATGTCTCCTTTCTCAGGAAATTTTAAGCGCAAATAAATTTGCTCAAATTTTGGAAATTGATTTTTCTGTATTTAACACCAGATATCTTACTATTCCTCAGCTGGGCCCACGTCTCCAAAAAGTGTAACTCAGAGTACTTCGGAATAAATGCCCTTCAAGTTTTCTTTGGTGTTCCAACCTCTGATTGGGTTGGGTCATAAAGTGACAATTTTTTGAACCAGATACATTAAATCATTTCGCTTTCCTTCTCTCGTCTGTTGATATTGATTCAGAGCTACGTTTTTGGAGCTGAAAGAAGTTACTATGAAATTTATTAATTGTTATCGACCAAGCTGAAGAAAATTTTCCAAAAACATATATTTTTTTTTATATTAAGCCCGCACACAAGGGGTTATTAATACCCTTAATATGAGTTAACACAGTGCGAGCGTTTAGGAAATGTGGATAGGATATGAAAGGAGGTGCCGGTGCACATTGGTTTTGAATGTCTGTATATCGCAATGGGAGGGAAAAATCGAGCCGGGTAAAGCATTCCACATTCTTGTTGTGCGGCTAAAAAAAGAAAAGAGTCTCTATACTTAACAGTACGTCCGAAGTTAGGCTCGAGGGTAAATTGATGGGCATTCCTCGCGGTGCGGGTGTTATGGGGGAATTGTTTCAAGGGAGGAACGCAACTGGCTATTTCACTGGAGCACTGTTTATAGAAGTAGCGATAAAACAAGGTGAGGCAAGAAACATTACGGCGATGTTCGAGTGAAACAAATGTTTCGGTAATGGTTCTTTCACCTATTAATTTTAAGGCTCTTTTTTGAATCCTATCCAAGAGGCGCAAGTGAGTGACAGGAGCACCTGCCCAGATATGAGAATTGTACTCTAGCTTCGGGCGAATGAATGCCTTGTAGATTATAGCCAGATCAGAAGGGGAAAAATATTTCTTACATCGATTTAGGAAACCTAAGCAATTTGCGGCATTTTTGGCGACGTCAAATATGTGATCGTTCCACAGAAGATGATTTGTGATGCACATACCTAGAACGCAAAACTGATCGGTTTCCTCGATGCAAGTGCCACACATGGACCGTGGCATAGGGGGTAAGTTATGCTTTAACGACAGAAGACAACATTGAGTTTTTGAAGCATTAAATTCCACGCGGTTGATAATTCCCCATTGGACAATGCTGTCAAGATCGGAATTTAATGAGCTTATCATGCGATTTCGTTGCAGTTCCACATTCGAAGGACATGGATGTGAATCTGGAAACGAGTATGAAAAGCTGAGAGTACTGTCGTCAGCAAAACAATTTAATGGATTAGGAGTATTAGACAAGAGATCATTAATAAAGATTAAAAAGAGAGTCGGAGACAGAACGGAGCCTTGGGGCACACCAGCATTTATTTTGTGGGTAGCAGACTGAAAACCATCCAAAAGAACGCATTGAACGGTTTGAAAAGTAATTTCTAATCCATCGAAGGAGGTGCTCATCGATGCCAAATGCATGCATTTTCGATAAAAGAGCTTCATGCCAAACTCTATCAAATGCCTTTGAAATATCAAGTGCAATAATCTTACTTTCTCCAAAACGATGTAAAGATTGGTTCCACTGTTCGGTGAGATATACCATCATATCACCAGTGGACCTATTGCTACGAAAACCGTACTGCCGGTCATTAAGAAGTTTCCGTTTCTCAAGATATTTCTTGATCTGAAAGTTTATCAGAGTTTCCATGACCTTGGAAAGAAGGGAAGTCAGTGCAATTGGTCGGTAATTTGAGGGGGATGAAGATACGCCTTTTTTTGGTATGGGCTGGACAAATGCTGTTTTCCATCCACTCGGAAAGAGACCTGTAGAATAGGAAAGACGGAAAAGCTTACGCAGTGGGTTTGCCAGCGTGGAAGCACACCTCTTCAGAACTATGGGAGAAATACTATCCGGGCCAGCGGATTTGTGTATGTTGAGATCTTTTAGTACTCTTGCAACTGTACGAGTGCGAAAAAAGATTTGTCCCATAAAACCATTAACGTTCTCAAGTACAGGAGGAGTCATATCACACTGGGGTAGCGTTGAATTAGCAGCAAACTTTGCTGCAAATAAATCTGCTTTAGCTTGGGAGCTTACCACAGGAGTGTTATTATCGACGAGCGTCAAAACCGAAGATGTAGTAGAGTTACGTAAATTTTTTACGAATGACCAAAAATTTTTACTACCGCTGGGACAATGTAGTATTTTTTGCCTTATTTTTTGTTCATGCAAAAATTTGGTTCTTTGAATGTGAGCATTACAGGTCTTTCTAGCTTGTTTGAATTTTTTCCGGTTTTCCTCAGAAAAGTTGGCTTTATAACATCGGAAGCTTACTTCTCTCTCCTTAATAACCTCTTTGCAGCTCAAGTCAAACCGTGAATTCGTCCTTTTCGTAAGAAACAAGTCTAGGGTGTATGCGGAATGACCTGCAATGTCAGGGATTCGTGTTGGCTCGTCGACAAGCTGAGTCAAGTTGTTTGACTCAGCGAAGAACTCAGCATACCTTCCTTCGGGTGTTGTCTGACCAGAATAGCGAAGCCACGAAGAATTGTAGATATTGAAATCGCCCGTAACAACGATTTCAGTGCGAGGATAAAGGGAAACAATTCCTTGGATGGAGTCAGACAGTGCATCGAATTCGATAAAAGTCGAGTTACTGTCCAGATTTGGGCTTCTATAAATAAAACATGTATGGATGACGTGCTTTTGTACGGTGAATTTAAACCACATGAAATTGAAGTCTGTGTTTGAACACCATATTGTGGTAGAAGCTGGTAAGCAACGTCATTTCTAACGTATACGGCTAATCCGTGATAGGAAAAGAATAATGGCACTAAGCTGTACCCGTGTAGGTTAAATTCTAACGGATCAGAATTATCACCTATTTGGGTTTCACTTAATGCCAAAACAGCTGGCCTGTACGTAGCAGTGTGAACATACGCGGCATAGAAATTCTTTCTAAGCCCCCGAATGCTGCTGTAGTCGACCCTAAAATTACCTGTCATTACGATAAACAAACATATAGTGAAAACCAATAAAAAACGACTATTCTATAATAGTTGCACATCAATCACCAAAAAGACTTCATAAAAAACACACCAACATGAGTAATTATGCCTTCATATTAATATGTTCCTAATCCGCCCCTGGAAACTTACATGCAACTGCTAATACATTCATCTAACTACTATCATGATTTCAATTGATACCTCAAAGCATGTGTACACATTTGAATATAGCAATTGAAACCTTGATAGGCTGTGTGTGTAGAAGGGGGAAGGGAAGAAGAAGGGAACCACTCGCACTCGATGCTAATCCACAGATGACAACGACACAGAATTTTTCTTGCGCGCACTGATAGCGGATTTTGTTGTTGGATTAGCTACTGTGCTTTTGTTTTAGATTTGGGTTTGGTGGTTGGGGCTATTTTTTTTTTAGCTAATTATTCACAGGCACAGGTGGTAGCGGCCGATTTTTGTTGTTGCATTTAATATTATTAACTAAGAACACTGGCACTGATCTATATTGCGCGCGCGTTACGTTAATAACTTACTGGGCTGTTGTAATGATTTACACTTTTTTTTTCGATTTTCGACGACGACGACACACAGCGCGTGCGCTGCCGGTGGTAGGCAGTACGACATATTCTCGTTGATGGGGAGTATGAATTTATTAAAACTTCCTTTTACAACACCGAATCGATCGTTTTAAAATACTTACCAATTAGCTACTATATGGCGTTAATTCACGCGGCCTTAATTCACGGCACCGAACATTTAATTTTCCCCACAAGCTGATTTAACAGATATCCGTAGATTGGCTGCGAAAGTGTGCGTAAAACTTTGCATACACTCTCATCTGTTAAGGGATTGTTGTTGTTGTTTTGCGTTGTTGGTAAAATATCTAATATTAAAAAAACTGGGTCGCACGAGCTTGCTCTAATGTGTGACAGTGGTCTTGGGGCTTGAGATTTTGATACAAGTAAATTTTTCAAAATTTTTAAATAATACTTAAACTAATTTGAGCAGTAAAAACAGTACCCCATTTTATTTCTTAGATAAACTTAAATTTATCAGACTAAATTTATAAGAATCTGTGGAGCGGTTTTGATAAAAACGGTTTTTGGAATATTAGATGGTGTAAGATGGAACATGGTAGATGGTAGAAGATGGTAGACGGTAGAAGATTCTAGATGGTAGAAGATTCAAGATGTAAGAAGATGGTTGATGGAAGAAGATGGTTGATGGAAGAAGGTGGTAAATGGTAGAAGATGGTAGAAGACGGTAGATGGTAAATGGTAGAAGAAGGTTAATTGTAAATGATGGTAGACGGGAATAAATGGTAGAAGACGGAAGATGGTAGATGGTGAAAGATGGTAGAAGATCGTAGAAGATAGTTAGTAGCATAAGATGGTAGTTGGTAGAAGATAGTTAGCAGTAGGAGATGGTAGTTGGTAGAAGATGGTAGTTGATAGCAGATGGTAGAAGGTGGTAAATGATAGAAGATGGTAGAAGACGATAATTTTGCATGATAACCAACCCTCAACCTCCCAACCACCACCGCAACGACCCAACCAAACACCCACAATTTTGTATGAAATGGGCTAAAAGAAAAAAAGTTGTATCCGGTTTTAAGACATCTTATTGTTTTTGATAGGTTTAACGTACTTCAATGCTTGAGTGATGCTTTTTTTTACCAAGCTGTTGTAAACAGGTATATTGAATTTTGTTTAAGTATATAATACACTCGGGCGTATCTAAAATAAGCTATCTTTCATCGTTTATATCACCGCGATATCTGCTCAGAAGGGCACAACAACGTCTGCCGGGACAGCTTGTAAATTATAAAAACAAAAATCTATGCAAATATAGTTTTTTAACAAACCCATTAAGTTTTTTTAAACTTTTTAGTAATTCGACAAATAAAACCTCAACAATGGCATTTATTGAATAAATTACAAACATTTTATTGATCTTTGTAGGTTGGTTACTCATAATACATGCATCAACCCGCTTATACATCAAGCCAACAACAAACAGCACAAAGAAAAGTGTATCCTCGAACTTAAAAGGACTTAGATAAGGGAACAAAAAGCATATGAGGATATTCAAATCATATGGAAAAGACGTTGAACCGGCTAACACTGTCTTCCGTCCAGACAACTATTGCATGGAAAACTCTATAGAAGAGGTGCAACGAAATAGCCTACAGGCAGAGCAACAACAACAACATGACTGCCTTAAGTTTCCATTATTCCTGCTGTGCTTTCAGTTGTTGGGTAATGCTGTTGTTGTTGTGTTGTTGGCTCATAACTAACTGACCACTGAACAATACAAGGAAATAACAAGGGTAACACACTTCAAGCTAATAGAATATCTATACCATTGTTCTCTCTCTCTTCCACAAAATTGTAGCGAGCGAGTTTTTGTCTTTTGTTTTGGAAAAACAAGCAAACGAAAATACCGGTAATAACATAAAATTTCACCAATGTTTCGAGTGTTTCTTAATATATGTGAATTTCTGCACATCGTGGCGAACCGTTGCAAATCGATACGTCGATGTACACAACAGTTATGGCTGGATGTAGCTGGTTAACATACATATATACAATAAAACCTAATAAAATAATATCTTCAATTCATTTTAAAGGCTGACTAAGAAAGTAGGAAATGATACAATATACAGTGGTGGAAAGCTAATTACGAACGACAAAAAAAAACTTTTGTTTTTGGCTTGTCTGTTACATAGGTATGCAATGTATGTGTATTTATCGTTCCATCTCAAGCTCATGTAACGGAACATTTTATAAAACTTATAAAAATAAAATAATAGGAGTTAGTTCGAAGGAGAGGAGCTGGTTTCTAATTAGTTTTCCACCGCTGTACATTTTGCAAAGTTCTTACACCTTGATTCGTTTTAGGTAACATAGAATAGTCTTTTTCGATTGGTTGCAATATGAAAAAGTCATCACCATCTATCATTCCGTTAAAATACGACTACCAAAAGATGTCACCGTCTTCCACATCAAATCCAGGACCATCCCAAAGTGATACCACTACTTCTCTTTATGACAATCAGTATCAAAGCTTATTCGGTGATCCTGTTCCTCCAACACCGTCCGAAGACTACTTTGGCCATTTAGATGGCAGTTTGTATGACAGTTTCCGACGGGATTCCTATGCATCAGCGATAGCAGATGATTTTAACCGAACAATAACTATGGCAGCTGGTGGTGGGAGAAGATTATCAAGATTGTTTTCACAAACACCAGTAAACAGCAGCACGAGTATAAGCTTAAGTGCACATATGGCGCCAGATATACAGATCTTACCCGATAGTGGGAGTGCAAAATCAAGCTCTGATCCACAACCATCACCAAACTATGGGCTATTAAGACCTGATGATTCAGTTGGACCAATTATTAATGAGACATATAAGCATACTCAAGAAGAAGGCAGTAATGAATCCCATCAGGACTATGTAGGTCATGACCAAACAGCACTGAATGTAGTTCGACGAATATCGGATATCTCGGATGATTTCAAATCGAATGTGGGATCTCTAAGGTTTGTTTTTTGTATGAATCCTTACGTATTAAGTTTTCAAATTATTTATTCGCAATAATACATTAAAACAAAATAACATTTAATTTGTATATTTTATCCAAACAAAAGAGCTGCCTTACAAACTTCAACTAAAATTTGTCTTATTAGTCCAGTAACAGGTATACTTTCAGTTGGGAAAAGGTCGTAAGTTAATAAAACTTACTCTGGATTTCCCTCAGTCACTTTTTACCTTACGTCCTATAGCAAAACCATAAATGCGGTTTTTATTCCTGCGTTAAATTTCCTATAACTTTGTATCACAATTGTTATATGGCGTTTCGAAAAACAGGTAATTTTTCAAAATTCACCAAAAAATGAAGAATTAAACCTTATTTCTTCGGATATACCCGAATAATCATGAAAGGTTGTTGTAATCGTTCCTCGTTAAATCGCCAACTTTCAGCACTCCTTCACCCATGCCCACTTGCCCACCAGGCGTCAGGTCATACCCATTATTATTGTCATCCCACCGTAATTTGTATTCTTAGTCCAGTCGGCAGGAGGTATTTTCAGGTAGAAAAAGTTCGGAAGTTGATGAAACTTTGGGATGTTGTTTAGTAATGTTTAATTAACGTTTGATGAATTTTAGGACCTCGAGACCCCTGTTGAAAAGGGAGGGGGGCTTTCCCAATCGATTTTTTGAAGAGCCTTAAATTTCCTACAATTTTGATAGTACAAAAATTGTTGTATGCTAATTAGTTATCAAGGGGAGAGTACGATAACTTGGCCGCCAAGATTTGATAACAGGGTTTTATAGAGGGGTTAAATACAAGCAGTTTTTACTATGGGAGGGGGGGTCTCTCTCACCCCGTTTAGAAGGTAGGGGCAATTTTCGAAAAAAAAAAGATTTAATCAAAAAAAAAAATAATTAAAAAACAACGGTAACACCTACAATAAAGAACTATACCGGATTCGAAAGCCAGAACTCTGTTCTTTAATTTTCAATTTAAATTTTTTTTATTTATGTAGGAAAATAAGAGAGTGACCAATTATTAATTCATTACAATTTAATATTTAATAAAAATTCATTTAATTAGTACAAAAAAAAAAGAAAGTTGATCAAAGATTATACGCAAGTCAGATGATAAATTATTAATTACATAACAGCTTTATATCACGGCTTTACTGCTTGACGGCTGGATTATAAAAGAGAAAGATTTAACCTTTGTTCCAAATACTTTAAGCTTAAGCTAACAGTTTAAAGAATGTTTTAAGAAAGCAAATTATAAAAGAAGTTCAATAAAGATAATCGAGTAAATTAGTGTTGTTGATTTAAGGTGCAAACAGAGTAGATGGTGTTCCTGCCGTCAACGCTACATCCGGCCATCCTGCAAATCGTCCGTCTCGGATGATGATGATTCTTCGTCACCCTTATACCAAGGCTTCATAAACTCGCTGCTGGTTCTTGTAATATTTGGGCCCTCTGATGCTGGTGAACATTTTTTGACCGAATATCTGTTGCCTCTACCTTTGGATGTCACTTCATAAGGACCTAGAAAGAGAGAAGATAATTTGTTACCAGTTACAAACTGTGTCCTCTTTATTGCGACTATATCTCCGATAGCGTATTCTCGTGGTTTTTTTCGTTTTTTGTTAAATGTAGTTTTATTTTCGGCTTGAACTTTTTCGATCTGCTGGCGGACATCTAATCGAAGCTGCTCTCTTTCATCACAGAAATTGTTTGTGAATTCTTGTTGAATTATTTCTCTGACTTTAATATCTTCTTTTTTGCGCATGGGTACTCCAAATAGTACCTCGAACGGTGTACGATTGATAGAACGGTGAAAAGTGCTGTTCATGGCAATTTGAACAATTCCAACGAATTTGTACCACTTTTCTGGTGATGCTGCCGACAATCTTTTGAGCACTTCTAAAATGACACGATTCGTTCTTTCAGCTTGGCCGTTGCTTCGTGGCATACCGGTTGTGATTAAAATGTGTTTGATGTTCTCATCTCTGCAGTAACCCGTAAAAGCTTCTGAGGTGAAAGCGCTTCCACGGTCGGTGATAATACGACGAGGATTACCGAACGTCTGCTGCTGCTCTTTCAATCTTCTTAGTACTTCATCTGCTGCTACAGTTTTAGTAGGAAAAATCCATGTATACTTGGAAAATCCGTCTACAGCTGTTAAAATGTACTTGTACTGCTTTTGTGTGATGTCAATAGGACCAATATGATCCAAGTGAAGAGTGTCGAGAGGTTTTTCTCCTTTATCTAGCTGCTCGATGTACCCTTCTTGTTTTCCAGATTTGCGGTTGGCTAAAATGCACTTAACACAGCTGTCTATGCAGCTCTGAATTTTTTGCTTCAACTTTGCAATGTGAAATTCTTGTGAAATTAGTGCACATGTTTTAGAAACGCCGAAATGACCTTGGTCGTGTTTTAATTTAATAATTTCTTTTTCCATATTACGTGGAACTACCAAAAGTTCGTAACCATTCTCTTCTTTGAATAACAGATCTCCTTTGATTAAGAAATTATCGTACGGCTTCTGCTTCAGGATCTCTTTCACCGAAGTTATGAAATCATCTTCTTCTTGGTTTTTCCTTAACCTCACCAACAGTTCAGGCTGCAATACGTAAACAACGGGATATCTGCTTAAGGTATCGACATGCGCCATGCGCGTACCCGGTCGGTGCTCTACAAAATAATCGAAATCTTGTAAGTACATAATCCATCTACTTACGGAGCTTGGTAAGTCTGTCTTTGAAACGGTTTGTCGAAAAGCAATGCAGTCGGTGACGACTTTAAATTTTTTTCCCAAAAGGTAAACTCGGAATTTCTCACAGGCTTTATACACGGCGTAGACTTCTAGGATGTAAGAATGTGTTTTCTCTTCTGCTGGGGAATTCTTCTTGCTGAAGTAAAATACAGGATGCAGCTTCCCATCATAATCTTCTTGCAGCAGAACGGCTCCTATGCCCAGCTGGGATGCGTCCGTATGAACCTCCGTTGTGGCATCTTGTCTGTAAAGGGCGAGAAGAGGATTATTAGTTAAAGCATTTTTTAGTGTTATAAACGCTTTTCGCTGAGGTGCACCAAAAACGAATTTGGTCTCTTTTCTCGTCAAATCTGTAAGAGGTCTGGCTATAAGCGAATACCCATTGATAAATCGCCGGAAAAATCCACTGAGGCCGAGAAATGCTTGGACGTCTTTCACTCTTTTCGGCTCGGGAAAATTTTCGATGGCTTTAGTTTTTTCCACTGATGGGCGAACTGTGCCTTTCTCGATAACGTGGCCCAAAAATTCGACTTTTCGCTGCAGAAATTTACACTTTGGCCAGTTAAAGACAAGATTAAACTCAGCTGCAACATCCAGAACCATGTCCAATTTTCTTAAGTTCTCCTCCTCAGTTTCTGCCCAAATGATGAGATCGTCGACGTAAAGTTCTAAAATTTTCTTACTCACCAGCTCACGGAATATAACTTGGATGTATCGAACAAACACTGCACCAGAATTTTTGAGCCCAAACGGTGTGAAATTAAATTCAAATAATCCATCATCAGTTACGAAGGCTGTATACTTCTTGCTTGTTTCGGCTACAGGGACGTGAAAATAGCCGTTCTTTAAATCCAGTGTTGTGAAAACTGATGCATCTGACAAATTATCTAAAACGACGTCAATTAATGGAAATGGAAAACTGTCTCTAATAGTTTTAATATTTAATTTTCTAAAATCAATGCACACTCTATGTGATCCATTTTTCTTCTTAACGACGACGACACGACTGCTGTAAGGTGAATTAGAATGGCGTATCACTCCATCCTTCAACCACGTTTCCACCTGCTGCTTAACCACCTGTTTTTCGGTCGCAGGAAGACGACGAGGTGCTGCGAAAACTGGAATTTCATCCTCCAGCATAATGTTCATTTCAATCGGACAGCTTTTCTTCTTAATAGGGTTATAGTTTTGTATTCGGCGATGAATGCCTTCAGCGTACTTCAAAGGAACGTCTATCTCTTTATTTTCATCGACGGCCACTTGCATGATGAAATTATCAGCTTCCAGTTCATAAAATGTCGGACCATTTTTATCAAAGACCACCTTCGCTTGTGATATGATGTCGCTTCCAATAATGGCTTCAAAGGTTATAGCTGAGTTGTTCACTACTAGGATAGGTGATTGGATACTTATCTGGTCGACAACCACGTGTGCATCGAAACTGCCAATCGATCGAGACTTCGCTGATTCCAATCCCACAAGCTTTATTTTGGTGTTGTGAAGCGGTGTTTTTCCCAATTTCGTAAAAGCGTCTTCTCTCAAAAGGGACATCTGGGCACCTGTGTCAATCAAAGCTTGGAAAGAAACATTATTAATTAAAATAGTTCTATGATTTGGAATCGATATGGAGTAAGTTTCTTTTCGCACATAACCTGCATTTTTTGTGCACGTGTTGGACATATGGCCTTTTCCATTGCACTTGAAGCACTTGGTTTCTTCTTTGCATTCTTTTCTCTGATGATCTGTAGCTCCACAATTAAAACAATGCTCTGAAGGGAGCCTGCTGTCGTTTTTCCTTGTGAAAGGTTGTCCTGGTGCTCTCGAACTCCTGCTGTTGCTGCTGCTGCTACCACCAAAACCACCGCTGCTACCGCTGCTGCTGCCAAAACCCCCAAAACCCGTACCACTGATTTTACATTTATATTTTTCGTATGTTTCATAAAGTTCCTTCAGCTCAGATATTGTTTTCGCGTTATATAACATGATTTTATGTTCTTCGCGACCTGGGATACCATTTATAATGTAAAAAATTAGAGACTTTTCATCGACGTCTGCCAATTGACTAATTTCTTGCATTTTATAAATATATTCGCGGAATTTTTCGTTTTTCTGCATTCTACGACGTTGCAATTGATTATAAACGTCAGCTTTGCACACATTAACCTTGAATTCACTACTGAGTTTTAACTTGAAATCATTGTACGACGTACACACACATGTTCTTAAGAAACTTTGTGCAGAACCTCTTAATTGTTTTTTAGCTATAATATATTTCTCTACCTCGGACCATTGTAACAATTTAGAAAGCTCCTCGAACTCTTTAAACCACGATGTGACTGAAAGGTTATCATCTCCGCTGAACTTTGATACCAAATTATCGATATCTTTCACAGCAATTCGACACGATGAAGTGGCTTCAGCATCCTCTTCTTTTTTAGTATCGTTCTCTGTCATATTGTCCTCTCCGAACGTTGATTCTTCTGCGTCTTCAAACCCGTCTATTAAACTTTCCGAACTGTCTGAATCGTCTTGTTTCTTTTCGGTGTGATTCTCTAAACGAGCAATCAGTGCAGCTTTGTTACCTCTTGTGTCTAGCGATAGCCTTGATAATATTGCTCTAAGTTGTTCGACGGTTAAATTTTTAAGCATAATCAATAAAAAGACTAATTAAATAGGATAGTTGAGCCCCCAAATATGTAGGAAAATAAGAGAGTGACCAATTATTAATTCATTACAATTTAATATTTAATAAAAATTCATTTAATTAGTACAAAAAAAAAAGAAAGTTGATCAAAGATTATACGCAAGTCAGATGATAAATTATTAATTACATAACAGCTTTATATCACGGCTTTACTGCTTGACGGCTGGATTATAAAAGAGAAAGATTTAACCTTTGTTCCAAATACTTTAAGCTTAAGCTAACAGTTTAAAGAATGTTTTAAGAAAGCAAATTATAAAAGAAGTTCAATAAAGATAATCGAGTAAATTAGTGTTGTTGATTTAAGGTGCAAACAGAGTAGATGGTGTTCCTGCCGTCAACGCTACATTTATGTCAATAGTTTTCAAAAAAATTGCATTCAAACTCAAAATTTTGATAAAAAAAATGAAAAAAAGAAGTTTAGACCATTTTTTTCCAAATTGTGAAACTAAATGCCAAATTGGCTTTGCATGTTCGATGGTCATATTAATTCTGAATTAAACGCAAGAAACCAAATAATTTTGTATTTTTTAGGTTTTGAGAAAATTGAAAATTACTAAAACTACTTTCTTATGAGGTTTTTGTTTTTTTGGTATTTACGGTGATCTCGCTTTGAGGATTGATGTCATCTTTGTTATTAAAGTACAGCAATTCGTTTAGCGTGTTACCCAGAATGCACCACGAGGAGGTAGAATTGCATTGCCAAGCGAAGCGGGCCACCCAGGTACTGTTAATAACAAAAACTATATGATATAGGCGCCTGCCTGACGACTGGACATACCTTATGCGGAGCAACGAAGTTGCGTGAGCGCGGTGTGCCCCCGAAAAAGTAGGAGAAAATCAAAAGATCACGCGAAGCGGGCCACCCAGGTCAAATTAATTACAAATGTTATTGACACAGGCGCCTGCCTGACAAATATAACGGGTGATTTTTTTGAGGTTAGGATTTTCATGCATTAGTATTTGACAGATCACGCGGGATTTCAGACATGGTGTCAAAGAGAAAGATGCTCAGTATGATTTGACATTTCATCATGAATAGACTTACTAACGAGCAACGCTTGCAAATCATTGAATTTTATTACCAAAATCAGTGTTCGGTTCGAAATGTGTTTCGCGCTTTACGTCCGATTTATGGTCTACATAATCGACCAAGTGATCAAACAATTAATGCGATTGTGACCAAGTTTCGCACTCAGTTTACTTTATTGGACATTAAACCAACCACACGAATGCGTACAGTGCGTACAGAAGAGAATATTGCGTCTGTTTCTGAGAGTGTTGCTGAAGACCGTGAAATGTCGATTCGTCGCCGTTCGCAGCAATTGGCTTTGTGTTATTCGACCACATGGACGATTTTACGCAAAGATCTTGGTGTAAAACCGTATAAAATACAGCTCGTGCAAGAACTGAAGCCGAACGATCTGCCACAACGTCGAATTTTCAGTGAATGGGCCCTAGAAAAGTTGGCAGAAAATCCGCTTTTTTATCGACAAATTTTGTTCAGCGATGAGGCTCATTTCTGGTTGAATGGCTACGTAAATAAGCAAAATTGCCGCATTTGGAGTGAAGAGCAACCAGAAGCCGTTCAAGAACTGCCCATGCATCCCGAAAAATGCACTGTTTGGTGTGGTTTGTACGCTGGCTGGTGGAATCATTGGACCGTATTTTTTCAAAGATGCTGTTGGACGCAACGTTACGGTGAATGGCGATCGCTATCGTTCGATGCTAACAAACTTTTTGTTGCCAAAAATGGAAGAACTGAACTTGGTTGACATGTGGTTTCAACAAGATGGCGCTACATGCCACACAGCTCGCGATTCTATGGCCATTTTGAGGGAAAACTTCGGAGAACAATTCATCTCAAGAAATGGACCGGTAAGTTGGCCACCAAGATCATGCGATTTGACGCCTTTGGACTACTTTTTGTGGGGCTACGTCAAGTCTAAAGTCTACAGAAATAAGCCAGCAACTATTCCAGCTTTGGAAGACAACATTTCCGAAGAAATTCGGGCTATTCCGGCCGAAATGCTCGAAAAAGTTGCCCAAAATTGGACTTTCCGAATGGACCACCTAAGACGCAGCCGCGGTCAACATTTAAATGAAATTATCAAAAAGTAAATGTCATGGACCAATCTAACGTTTCAAATAAAGAACCGATGAGATTTTGCAAATTTTATGCGTTTTTTTTTTTTAAAGTTCTCAAGCTCTTAAAAAAACACCCTTTACATACCCTTAGCGGAGCAGCGGAGCAGCGAAGCTGTGTGAGCGCGGTGTGCCCCCGAAAAAGGAGGAGAAAATCTAAAGATCCCGCGAAGCGGGCCACTTAGGTCAAATTAATGAGCTTGCTTAAATGTTAGCTAAATTTTAAGTTTAATCAAAATCGTTAGAGCCGTTTTCGAGAAAATCCAAATTGAAAAAAACCGTTACTTGAAAGGTACAGGTTTGAGCCGGGCTAAGACGAAATAAAAAAAATCTCGACAACCGTTTTTCTTGAAACTGCTATATATCATGTTTGAAGCAAATCCGTCAAGCCGTTTAGACTGTAGCATGACTTGAAAAAGAGCACAAACGCACATCCGCACATACGCATAGACAGACCGACGGACGGTATGGCGAAAACCACTTTTTTGGGCTTCTCTATCATCGTAATGTCATGTTTGATTAAAACCTCGATTTTTTTTTCTGCACGAAACCAATACTTGCCCTATAGAGCAAGTAAAAAGGCTGGTTATATGGACCTTTTAGTTTTAAATAGGAACCAAGATGGCACACATTTGAGAGAATGTATTTCAAATATTTTGTGACGGTAAGACATGCATAATTCACTTATAAAATATTGCTTTTCATTGCCAGCTATTATGTGATTCCTTTACAAAAACAAAAAATTCACTTTAAAAAACTTGTATTTGACATTTTATAACAAAAAATATAACACTATGTATATTACGAAAAAACTGATTTAATTTCCAAAAATTTTATTACAGTAATTTTTAAGTAAACTCATCCTAAAATTATAAAACGAATAAAACTAACCAAATGCGCTCGCATCTACCACTGACCAACTATTTTCTCCAAAACACCATGCCGGTTTGAATGGGTTCAATTTAAACGATTAGGTCAGTGCCTAGCCTACTATGTTTTCAAACAATATTGCAGTGTGCCATATTACTAACGTTGGCCATATTTAAAACACTTACTCTTCTGTTGGCGTTAAGACCTCCTCGGATGTTTCTACTTCTTATTCAAACTTAATAACTCCTTCTGTAATTCAAAGCATCTTCATCTCAGCAGCCGATAATTTCTCTCATATGTTCTGTATACATTTTGTTGCCGGTATTCACAGCAGAAAGACAAAATCACTGACTACATCGAAGTTATACCAATCAATTGTCACGTTCTGACCAAGTAGGTGCTGGGATTGGAATTTTGTTCCTCGTTTATTTTCAGTCCCATTTCGTTTACTGCTGATTCCATAGTAGTGAAGGCACCAGCTACTGCTAGCTTTTTTCTTCCTATCACGTCAATGTCGTCCGCAAACCCAAGTAATTGTGTCGATTTATTAAAGATGGTGCCCGGTGTGCAGGCATGGGTGTTCCGTATTACATTTTCAAGCAAAATGTTGAAACAGCTGCATAACAGTGCGTCATCTTGTCTTAGCCTTCTGGTGGTTTCGAAGGTTTCAGTAGAGGCCCTACTAGGACGGAAAGCGAGCATTTTCCAACGTCATCCTTATAAGGCATGTCAGTTTAGCAGGGGTTGTAAAGTTGGACATGGCAAGATACAGTTAATTTCTATTACAGTGTCGTAGTTATTGGTTTGGTCATTCGAGGCGTGTTTTGCATCTTTCACCACAATATCATTTTCCGACTTGTGAGGCCTGTGCATATAGTTCCTGAGAAGGAAACTCACGTATCTACAACCAACGGATCCTACTTTTTTCATTCCTTTGCCCAATAAAACAATGATTTCGGCACCATATTATTTTCGTTTACAGTAGTTCCCAGACAGACAAATAAATTGACTTTTGCGGGCTCAAATGTATGGAAAGTGCCGTCGTTTTATTCTGTGTCCTTTTTTTTAAGTTCCCGAAATTTGTCTGTAAGAATTATTTCTTGAACAACAGAAATTTTAAATAAGTTTGTATACAGTGACTCAATGGATTATCAAGTGATTTAAAATTTGATAGAGTAAGCCCCTCTATACTCTTAAATTGATATTATAAAGTCAATGAAACAGCTTATAGTCTTGTTTATTTATTTTTTATAATTATGACGCGTTTCGACTATATAGCCATCATCGAATCACAATCGACTGATATTAAAATTTTATAAAAGCTTTTCTATATGACAATTTAAACTAAAAAAAAACAAAATAAGAGAGTTTTAGCGATACAGTTTTCATAGTAGAAAAAAAAATATAGAAACATAAGCGAGAGCTACAGTACGTTGGCAACGAACTGTTGGAAACCCTTTTCCCTATATTTTTGTATTTGTATGCGTTCGCCTCCCGCATCCAGCCGCTGTTCCAGTTTCAGAAACAAAATTCTTTTTTAGCAGACAGGAAAAAATTAGATTTAGACTTATATTAAAGATGAAGATATTTTGATCCATTCATATCTCAGTCATCTCAACTAGCATGCTTATTCTAAAAGCAGGAATATTTTTATTGCCAAGCCAGTTTCTTTAGACAAATAGAGTTTTAGGAATCGGAACACTGGGAACAAGAGCTGTTTACATCAAAGGAAACCAAAATTTCATCATCATTAAACCTCAAGTTTTTGCTACGTTCCATCAACTCATCTCTATTATTAACTCGAAATCCTTCTAAGCGGCGAAGTTGAGTAAGTTCGTTATGAAACCATCTCGATAATTTTTGAGTGGGTACATGTACGAGTATGTTGGAAACAATTAGTCTCATTTTATCTCCTGACTTATGTATTTTTGGAAGCCCATATAGTTTTGCTACTTGTAAGTTGGAGTTTTCAAGATTTCTTCTCCAAAACTTATCAGTGAAATGTCCTTCATACTTTTTAAGACATTCGTCTATACTTCAGGTATCATCTTGGGGGGCGGATTCTTAGAAAGTTTAGTATATGTTGTATCTCGCAACAACAGTTCAGTGCGGGCTTCCAAAAATACATAAGCCAGGATATAAGATGAGACCTATTGTTTCCAACATACATGCACCCACTCAAAAGTTATCGCTTAGAAGGATTTTGAGTTAAAAGCTTTGTTTGTTGAATTTTACCCAGGGTTTTCCCGTTCTCAAAAAACGCATTAGGGCTGCTGATAGTATTTTTTTCACAACGCACAAAATCAAAAGTTTCCATTTTGCTTTATTCGTTCGATTTTTATTTATTTTCATCGAAATTAATGCACCCGCTTGCATTTCTTTTAATATTTGTTGAAAAAATTATATGAAAAATCAAATACAGAAGAAAAATACACAAAAAATGCTTGACAGCAAAATTCAATTCAACAGCTGATTCGTTACCTCAACTCGCCCCAGCTAAATACCAAGATCGACTTCAGGGTGACTTCAGGGCGACCCCAGGTTTCAAAAAACAGAGAATTTTGTATTGAGGGCGAGTTGAGGTAATTCAAAAAACGCGCTGTGGCGACCCCAGGGTGACTTCAGGGCTCAACAAACAAAGCTAAATAGAGATGAGTTGATAGAACGTACCAAAAACTTGGGGTTTAATGATAACGAAATTTTGGTTTCCTTTGATGTCACAGCTCTTTTTCCCAGTGTTCCGATTACTGAAGCTCTAGTTGTCTTAAGAAACTGGCTTAAAAATAAACATTCTAGTCGAGATGACTGAGATATGCATGAATCAATATTCAAAACATCTTCATCTTTAATGGAGAATTTTATAAACAAAACGAAGGAACAGTTATGAGAAATAATCTTTTTCCTTTCATTGCAGACCTTTTTCTATGGCATTTTAAAGAAAAAATATAAATATAAAAACTAAACTACATTTCCTTGATCTCTTACTAAAGCGTTCTACAAATAATCTAATTAAATTCAACATTTATAGAAAACCTATGCAGACTAAAAGGTAATAACAATCGTTTTCATGGGTTTTCACAAAAATATGCTGCCATGAATTCAATAATCCACAGAATGTTAAGTACTCCTTTGACAGAAGAGGATTACAAAGCAGAGTTTAATTACACTATAGGTTGTGCAAAGCTTTATGCTTTAAATGAAAAAATACAACAAAAAAGAAAAAAAAACAACAATTTAAAGATCAAAATATTACGTTATTCAAAGAATAATTGGGATCAGAACTTTCAGCAGTTAGATGGAAAAAAATTATATACTATCCTGCTCTCACCAACAAAATTTCTAATGTTCTCAGTCGAAACAACATAAAATTAGCTTACAAGTCGGGTCGAACGGTTAAAAGTTTCTTTGAAAGCACAAAACAAAAAAACAGACCCACTTGACAAATCGGTTATCTACAAGTTAGACTGCAGCAGGTGTGAAGCAGTGTATATATGTATGTCAAACCTCTCGTTCTCTCAAGAAAAGACTTAAAGACCACCTGCTGGATATCCAAAACAAAACGGAAAAAAAAGCTTTCGCGAAACATGTTAACCAAAAAAAATAGTGCAATGGGTAGAGGTAGGAGAAACCAAAAACAACACAGTGTGATGACTGACAGAATTACATTACTACCCTTCAAGCAAAATCACTGACTTCAGAATTTACGGCTCATTTTCTGACTCGCCTGAGTCAGCGTTTTACGATGCCTCTCATAAAATTGCATGCATGGCATACAAAATTAAGAAAAAGATTCGAGAATCGAGTTCTTTTTCTTTCCTAATAGATAGAGAGAGAGGGAGGGAGAGTGCAGCAGCCTTTTGTTTATGTATAATATGTTTAATTTTTGGTTTGCATTAGAGACGACAGCACAAAGAAAAATTCGCGCCTATTAAGAAATTAAGAAAAAATTTTAAATAAAGATAGAAAAAAGGTAAAATTTAATATGAATAAAAGTGAATATTACAAAATAAATAGCGATGTTGGGTGCATTGATTTGCAAACGCGCAAGACATCAAAGGACATGCAGACATTAGATTTTTGTTTTCAAGTCCGTTTTGGGTTCATATTTCGCTGAGCGGGACGAGCTCGCTCTCTCTCTCTCTCTCTCTCACAAGTGAGTCCGTGGGAATTCTAATTTACATACTTAATGGAGCCGACAAACGTCGTTTTACGGCTCCGTATTTGTATCCGTATGCGGAGTCTAGTACATTTGTCTGCGAACTCTTCACTTGTCAAAATTTGTAGCTGAACTTTTTTCATCATTTTGTTTTCATATATTTAAAAGCTTTCCTATAATAATTGTTTGTTCTTGTATGAAAACTGTATCGTTAAGACTTTTGTTTTAGTTAAAATTGTCATAGAGAAAAGCTTTTATAAAATTTTAATACCCAGTCGATTGTGATCCGATGATGGCTATATAGTCGAAACGCGTCATAATTATACAAATTAAATAAACAAGGCTATAAGGTGTTTCATTGACTTTATAGTATTAATTTAATTTGAGTCTTGCTGGCTGAAGTTCTTTTAAATAATCTATACTCTTAATTAAATAAAAAAGACATGATTTTTCATAGTAGGTACTTGCTTGAATCAAATCATATTTAAAAAATCATTCTAAGCATGTCTACTACAGAAGTTGTATGTTTAAAACAATGAATGTATTATCCGGAGTACCTCGAGGAAGCCACATTGGACCACTACGTTTTTTTATTATTTATAAGTGATATTGGCGCGGACGTCCATTATTCGAAAATATAAATATTTACTTAATGATTTGGGAGTTGTATGTTGTTAAACTTTCATTTAATTCTCACATTGACGTGAAAACAAGTAAGGCAAGAAGTCGCCTTGGATTTATCAAGAGGTTGTAGAACAGTGGATTGAGGTTTAGGTTAAAATTATTTTCAGGAATATTCCACCGGTGGCATTCAGTTAAAACTGCTCTTAACCGACTCAACTCTATAATAGCAATCAAACACTTTATCTCCTGTACCAATGCTACCCGCAGCCTTCCAACTTCCTTCATGTTTCACTCTCTCTTTTAAGTAACATTTTTGAATTTCTGCAAAGATTATATTTAAAAATAGTTTCAAAATAAATGTTTTAAATTTAAATTAAAGTCTTTATCCTGCAAAACTGAATCAAATACGTCTTTAAATAATTTTTCAGAGATTCACCGCCAGAGATACCAGAACCACCTTCCCGTTATACCCGCCAAATTTCCAATGAATCTTATTCTAGTACAGAATGGTTCAAGCCTATTGTTTCTTATCCTGAATTCACGAAAATGCCAAAAATGCGACCAAGCTCAAAAAATGTCCTCTCGATAAAACACCTTGAAATGCCTCCAGAGAATTCACCAGTTGCAGCAATGATTCATGACTCGAACGGTTCAAGCAGTGGGGAAGATCAAAAACAAAGGGATCCTGTTCCAACTAGACCTCCAGATCCCCAACCGTCGTGTCTTAGATCCTTGCAATGTCAATCTAGCTCCACTGATTCAATATTAAAAGGAAATCTGCCTCCAATTCCACCACAGCCACTGCCACCAGCACCATGTCCCAAGATGTCACCTGTATCTGCCATGACAGCATCCATATCACGACACACATCACCTATTATAGTTACAGAAGCCATTACAACAGGAGCTGATTATAGGTTTGATATGAAAGAAAATGGAAACATTATTTATCAAATCTCTTTTATTTTAGAGTTTCTGCTCCTCGAACGCATAAAAAGCCATCTTTTACGATTATAACTGAGAAATCACCACAGTCTTCCCTTCAACAAAACAACTCTCAAAAGCCTCCTTCATCAGAACTATCACAGCATGGGTTAAGAGACCCCGAACCGCTTCCACATGTCGAACCTTTGGAAAACTTGCAAAGTCCAGTAGCCATGCCAAGGATGCTTCATAAAAAATCATTATCTTCAACTCATCTGAAGCTTCCCAGTATATCAGGTCATTTAACGCAACTCCCAGGTTCGGATGACTCTCCACGCCCATCGGTACAATTCAACATGAGTGGCAGACGTGCATCTGTGCAAATAACGAATCAGAAAGGAATACTTCAAAAGGGAAAGGACCCGTCATCGTCATCTCAAGACACACCTTTGTCAAGTAAATTAGACCCTCGTGCAAGAGAAAAGATAATGAGAAGCCATGAAGCACTGCCTTTTATAACAGATCCTTACAGGACATCAATACCAAGGCTGAGTGCTCCGCCAAGTATACCTTCGCAACCAATCATTCCAAATTCAAATCCCACGAGGAAACAACGTGGGCTGCTAAAAGTGATAAGCAGTGCAGATTTAAGCTCCCGAATCCCAGTTCGATCTAATTGGGCAAGCATGGATGACATATTGACGCATAAGAAGCCAATTTTATCACCAATTCGTTCTCAAATTCATCGGCGATCAAGCTCTACATCACCGGAGAGGAGAAGTTCTACACAAACAGAACCAAGAAGTTCTATTGTCTCTGATAGAAGGAGTTCGAATCTGAGCACAATAACAACATCAGACTTTAGCTTCCGCCGAAATTCAATCTCACAAATCAAGACCCCTATATCTGGTCGAAGAAAGTCAATATTTCAGCCTTTTATAGAGACAAAATCTACACCTGCTTCTCCTACAAACCGAAAACGAGTATCTAGAACTCCTCGCAAAGTTGTTAAGCCAACAACATTGTCCCCAATTATTGGAACACCAAATAAAGATCTTCCGCCCACACCACCGGCAAAAGGAAGTCTACCTATTTCAATATCCTTGTCACGAAGAGAGACACTTTCAAAAATTCCTGGTATTAATAGTCCAAACGGTGCTTCAAGGTCCAACTCAAGAATAAGTTCACGTGGAAACTCGAGAGTCAGTTCAAGATCAAGTTCACCATTTAAGGATTTTGGCGAGAGTTCAAGAATAACTTCAAGCCGATCACCATCCCGACAATCTCTCAGACCTGAATCAAGACTGACATCAAGAAGTGGATCGCGCCCAGTTTCAAGGGCAACATCGAACAAAGTTCCGTCAAGATCTACTTCTCGAGCTTCAACGCGACAAGTTTCGAGAACTGCATCTCAAGCAAATTCAAGAGCCAGCTCTCGACCGATATCGCGCATGGATGAAGCGAAAGTGATTGCAAATTCTCGGTCAAACACACGACTTAGCATAAGAAGTGAAAGCCCAAAAAAAAGTCGAACTGCTAGCCCACCAAAGACAAACAGAAGAAGCAAATCTTCTTCGCGTAGTCCTATTCCTAAGGGACACCGGAGAAAATCTTTTAGCCCAGGCAAAACGAAAACACCAATTGTCCAGAGAAAAAACTCCAAATCACGTATACCAGCTCGCATTTCCACCTCAAAATCTGCAGTGGCACACAAATCCAAGGCTATGCCAAAGCCAAGCGTGCCAAAAAGAGAATCTCCAAAATTGACATATATTCCAAAGTCGCCAATTAGTTCAAAAAAGGCAATTCTAAGTAGTGTTCCAAGGGGCGGTAATAGGGGGGAAATGAAGAGTAGTTCAAAGACAAGTACAGTCAAAATAAAAACAGGTGCTGACACAGCTGGTGTTCAACGGAACCCCTCATCCTCTAAGAAGCCAATAAAGAAAGCTGCCACAACAAGTCCTGCAGCAAGCCTAGCTGGACTTAAAGGTCTTCATCCAAAAACTGTGACTGATTTCAAACGTGAATCATCTTCAGTCCGACAGGCAATCATTGCTGCGGCTAAGCTGAAGAGGGAGGCTTCACCACTAAGTATGAGAAAGGGTGAAGTCAAAACAGAGCAATCTTCAAGTCATCTGGGTGAATCGCAACCAGGGGCACTTCACGTTCAAGAAGAAGGAACCAAAGAGCCACCAAGGCCTTTTAAACGTCAACCATCAACAATGGCCCTCCTCACTATTGGGTCTAAGCTTAGTCTTTTGAGAAAGCGGACTGATAGTAATCTTAGCAAGAAATTACAAGATGCTAAAAAAACAGACGAGAGTGATAACGCTGGATCAATAGCACCAAATGATATAGCTGCTGATGTTTCAACAAATGGTAAGCTTGTAGCCCTGACAGAGACAAATGTTACTTCAATGACTATAGCTCCTATTACAGCCCAGCCTGTCGAATTTAGTACTGTCCTGACAAATCAATTGCCAAAGACAAGTAGTTCTGGGCAATTGTTGGCAGGACAAGATGAAATGGCTTTGCCGGCAGCTATTTTAGAGAAATCTCAAAAAACCCTCGAGAACATCCAGAAGACTGTTACAGAAGCTACTGATGAAATCCACAAGACCATCAATGAGAACTTAACTGATTTAAAAACATTGGAGAGTGACATGGGCAAGATTTCGGAGGAGCTAACCGGTTCACCATTGTCTTTGAAAAAGTCTGATAGAATTAAGACGGTCATTGAAAAGCGTTCGCCTAAGAATGCTGAGGGTACCTTTGATGATGCCTTTGGTGAAGCGGTACAGAAATCTCCGATTCCTGCAACTCATCCTATCGATGAAACAGTTACGATGATCAATTTATCGCAGGGGAATGGGAACAATTTAAGAGGTGTTGCGGCATCAGGAGAAGCAACAAACGGTCACGGAAACATAGCTGTTGATCAGGATTTAGCTGAAAGGGTTAGTGAGCGTGCTATTTCTGTCTTGCCAGAAGTTGACTGTGAAAGTGCAAATTTGCAGAGAAACGATGAAGAATTGATAGACGGTGTGGGTGTTATAAAAGGTAATTCTGAAGTTGGGAAATATTCCAGGGCCACCACCAGCACTGAAAAGAACTCATCTGGTGCAAACACGAAAGATGGGCCCAAAAGTGAGGAAACAGACATTCAAACTGAGTAAGTATAATTATTACCTAACTTAATTGTTAGTCCTTGCTCGTAAGCTAATGTGAATAATGTATTTCCAAATATTTGTATCGGATCATGTACGACTTTGTCGTGTGACAGTGGTCTTGGGGCTTTAGATTTTGACAAAAAAAAAATGAAAGAAAAAACATATGAAATTTTATTAAAAACTTATAAATGGCGTAGCGACTTATCATCGCTAAAATCACAAAATGACACAACGCCCAAATATTTGGCGTGCTGTCATAGTCACACAACGCCCAAATCAATGTGTCATAGCAAGCAAATAAGTGCGACACAAAGCCTTAAAAAATAACAAAATCATTTTTCTTCATAATTCTTCAAAAAAGACGCCCAAATTTGATTACAGAATTATATTTTTTGTAAATATACTTGCATAGTATCTACAATATATTGTCTACAAGGCAGTAATTCCTTTGATTGCTGTAGAAAATTGAAATTTTTTTGATTTAAATTAAAAACATATAAATTTTAACTCTTAAGGATGAGTCGCGTCGGTGTGGCGGAGGTGCGGCCGGAGCGCGTTTCTCCAGTGCCGCGACGACACGCATCTCCGCCTCCGCCGCACCGACGCCCCGCCAACGCGCCGCCGATTGGCCGCTTCCCCATCAGTGGCGCTCTCGCTCTCAACAAAATCTACAAGGCAAGATTATTATTATAGTTATTATTAGATACCTTTCACACGGATATGGTACATTTCGCCCAAAATGTTAGGCAAATTAACGGTTCGAAGTTCATTTCGCCGTTTTAACTTTCGCAATTTGTTTAATTTTGTATTTTGTTAGTTGGCATTACACGTTCAGCAAATTACGTTTCATTTTTTAAATGATATGACAAATAATCATTTTGCAATTTTCATTTAGTTTTTTGATTGATTAGTTTTTTTTTTTATTGATTCGATTTGGATGATGGTGAACAAAATTTCCGTCCTCCCGACCAAGAAGAAGTTCGGATAGCAATATCTAAACTAAAGTCCAACAAGGCTGCTGGAGCGGATGGCCCTACGGCTGAACTCTTCAAAGCAGCGGGAGATGACTTGGTGAGGAGCATACACCAACTCATCTGTACAATCTGGTCGGATGAAAGTATGCCTGACGAATGGAACCTCAGCATTATGTGCCATCCACAAGAAAGGAGATACTCTAAGCTGCGCCAAGTACAGAGGTATAAGTCTCCTAAATGTCGCCTATAAAATCTTGTCGGCCATTCTGTTTGAACGTCTGAACCCTTTCGCACGTGAACTGATTGGCCCCTATCAGTGTGGTTTCAGGCCCGGTAAGTCAACCGTCGACCAAATTTTCACACTTCGGCAGATTTTGGAAAAGACCCAAGAATTGCAGATCGATACTCACCACTTCTTTATCGATTTTAAAGTCGCCTATGACAGCGTGAACAGGAACGAGCTATACAGAGCCATGTCACTTCTTGGCATCCCTGCTAAACTCGTTCGATTGTGTAGGATGACTATGGAGAACTCGCGCTGCTCCGTTAAGGTTGGTAAGAACACCACCGACTCATTTAATGTCGAGAAAGGATTACGACAGGGTGACGCGCTGTCATGTAACCTCTTCAACATCATTCTTGAGGCAAACGTAAGCAACTCGCATGTCAACACCAGTTGTGCGGACAGACAATTCTGTCTGTCTGTCTGTCCGTCCGTCTGTATCGGCACCTACAGCCTAAACGGCTGGACCGATTTGCTTCAAACTTGGTAGCTAGTATTATTATGACGTCCTACAGAGGGGTTTTTGGAATTAGCATTCTAGCTTTAAAACTAACGGTACCTGCCATACGATTTTTAGTGAAAAATTAATTTTTCTCAAAAACGGCTTTCCGATTTTCTCGTAAGCCGCTTGACGGATTTCGATGAAATTTTTAATGTGGAAGCCCTTTTATAAAAGAAATAATAAAAATTCTTAAATTTTTCAAAAAAAGTTTTTTAGAGTTTTTTAAAAAAGTTTCAAAATTTTTTTCCTGCAAACCAGTCGTGCACTTTATTTCTAAATGAAAAACTTCGATTCTGTTTTTTAATTATGTTTATATGAACCTTTAGAATTGTATTGGTCAAGTCGAGAAGATGATATCGGCCAAATGGGGTTTATGAATCGCTCCATGGCTTGTCCCTTTTATTTTGCATCTGTCTAGTCCACAAATGTCAAAACAGATTTGACATTGTCGGCCATTTGGGTGATTTCTTTTTGCCCACCTGTTAGTACCTATAATCGGCGGGATGACATAAGGTCAACGGACATAAAGTACATGGACATTATGTCTACTTCAAATAGGCATTCAAATGTCCATGGACATTGTGACCAATTAGAAAATAGTCGTTAGGTCCATGGACTTTATGTCTATTTAAAAGTGGACATAATGTCTGTATTGAAATTTTGGGCTTAAAGTCTAGTTTTGCTTATGGACATTATGTCCATATTGAGCTTAGCTGAAAATTAATAAAAATCAGAGTGTGGATGCTGGATTTTTTATAATTATTTTATTATTAATTTTAACAATTTTAAATATAAAACATAAGTTAAAAAAGAAATCGTAAATTAATTAATATGTTATTGAAATTAGTTGACCCATTCAGTCGGTATAGCGTCTAGTTTAGAAGAAAAATGCTATGGGAATCAGGGGCGCATCATAACAAATAGACCTAAGCAAACGCATTTGATATTTATGTAAAATAATGCAAAAGTATTTGATATTTATGTAAAAAATAACAGCATAAAATTCGCGTGAATTTTATAATAGAATAAAAGGTTTAGATAATTGTATGGCCTTCATATTATTCTCAAACAAGTAGAAACACGAAAATGTTGGCCTTTATCCCCACCCCTCATCTTGTTTACCCCCTTGTCATCAGGATATTGTATATGTTCACCACCATAGCACTCTGAACAAGTTTCTGAAGGAATCGCTTTTCTGCCAGCTCACGCACTCTACATCTCATTGCTTGACTGAACACACGAACAAATTTCAAAATATTTTTTCAAAAAGTTTTTCGAACATAACCTTTTTGAAAAATAAAGACTAGTGGAACGATTTTCAATATTTTTTTTCTAGATAAATGTGTATCAACAAAATATTATTGAATAATAAATTTATGAAGAAATCTTAAAAAAATTAAAGATTATAATGTATATTTTTTACTTGCGATTATAGGTATATGTAGTATGTACCTATTATCGCAAGTAAAAAAGACAAGTTATGCATTCGTAAAAAAAAAATTCTAACAATCAAACATGACATTACGATGATATAGAAGTCGAAAGAAGTGGGTTCGACAATTCTGTCTGTCTGTCTGTCTGTCTGTCTGTCTGTATTGGCACCTACAGCCTAAATGGCTGAATCGATTCGCTTCAAACTTGGTACATAGCATTATTGTGATGTCCTTCAGAGGAGTTTTTGGAATTAGCATTCTAGCTCCAAAACTAACGGTACCTGCCATATGATTTTTTATGAAATTTTTTTGGTAAGAACATATTTTTCAGAAAAAGTCTTACAGTGGTACCTCTCATAGGACCAGTTTTTTCATAACAGATTTTCCCGTAAACCTCTTCACGGATTTCGATGAAAATTTTAATGTGAAAGCTTTTTTTATAATAATAATATTAATTCTTTAATTTTAAAAAAAAAAACTTTCTTGAGTTTAAAAAAAAAATTTTTTTAATTTTTAGTTTTTTCAAAAACAATTTGTTCAATTTTTTAAAATTTTTTGTTTTCTGATAAGAACTTTAAACTGTTAAATGTTGACATACTTATTAAAAAAAAATTTGGATCATGTTTTCGAAAAGTTTTTAAAAAAACCGTCTTTTTTTTGGAAAAAAAAAACTGGTGCAACGATTTTGAAAAAAATCCTTAAAACTCAAAAAAAGTAAAGAAAAACTGATGGCTTAATTCATTTTTTTGTTTTGGTCTATATGCGAGGTGTTCACACGATGTTCAACAATATCCGCATATCACCAATTTCCAGTCATATGCAGGTTTGCGAACATTTGTGAAACTTTGTGTTTTGTGTATTTGGATTGGGATTCTTGACGTAGCTATTATCTCGAATATTAAAAAGTGCTACAATTAATTCAAAATGTCGAAACAAAGTGGGCTTCTATTGCTATTTTGGCATTGGATATGCTAGAAAAATATGAAGAAAATGAAAGCCGCGAAGAATTGAGTTTAAAAAAAAATTAAACGGGTTCGTAGTGTGTGGACAAACAATTGGCTTCTACATCGCCAGAAGGAAGGCTTTTGCGCAAAATTGATGCTGGAATTACGTTCTAATAAACCAGAATTGTATCACGGTTTTGTTTGTATGTCGGCCGATCAATTTGACCATTTGCTTTCCTTGGTAGGACCGCGGATTCAAAAAGCGGATACAAACATGCGATCTTGCATTTCTGCCTCAGACCGACTAATGCTGACTCTCCGGTTCTTGGCTACAGGCGACAATTTTCGGTCTATGCGATATCTATTCCGCATATCAGTCAATACCATCTCAACCATAATCCCAGAAGTGCTCGACGCAATCTATGAAGCGCTTGTCGTGGATTATTTGAAAGTGAAGGCTTTTTATTATTTTTTTTCCTAATATTCTCCTTATAAAACAGAGAATGTCAGCTGATATTTGCTCGCACATCAATGCATTTGCAATGTCCTGTTTTCGTGTAGTTGCAAATGATTAGGACGACCGCAAATGCTCGCACATGGCTGCAAATTGTCACAATTGATTTGCAAGAGTGTTCACACGATATGCAAAAAAGTCGCAAACTAATGTGCGACTTGGTTGTCGCACATCATCCGCACATGGTTTGCGAGCATATGCGGACTGTCCCAAAGGGGTGTTTAGACGATGTGCGACCAAGAATCGCAAATGATGACGTAAAATTGACGTCAGAGTCGCAAACATTTGCGGCTTTTATATGCAGTCTGCTCGTAGCTTTACACTTTTGGCGACGTTACACACATACTTAGAACGCAAAGCTGTTCGGTTTCCTCGATGTGGGTAAGTGCTACCACAGACAAGAGAAATATTTTTCTTTTCGCTGTGGTGCTACTCTCGGATAATGGCATAAGGGGTAGGTTATTGCTTTAAGGACAGAAGAAAGCATTGGGTTTTTGAAGCATCAAATTCAACTCGGTTGATTAATCCCCATGGGACAATGCTGTCTTGATCGGAATTCATTGAGCTAAATCTGAAAACGAATTTGAAAGTAAAGAGTACTCTCGTAAGCAAAACAATCAAGAGGATTTAGATTCTTAGACAATAGACCATTTCGTAGCTGTAGATCGAATACCTTTTAACGCAAAAAATTCGATTTTTAGGTAATGATGTAACTTTATTGTAAAAAAAATTCTAGATCTAATGAAAAATACCTTGTAAGCCTAAGAACGACAAGATACATCGTATCGTACTGTGTCAATATCCAGCTTTATATCGCATAAGGGTGCAATCCCTGGGTAAAGCTTTTTATGAAGACCTGGAGGATCTATCAAATAAAACGATCAAAGATCTGATCAACTTGTTCGATGCAACAACATGGCTAAAACAATAAAATGCACGACTGGGTCGCACGAACTTGCCTAATGGTGACTCTAAATGGTGGTCTAAAAATAAAAATAATTTTTTCAAAATTCTCAAATAAATACTTAAACTAATTTAAGCTGAGAAAAGTACGCCATTTTATTTTTTGGATAATTTTGAATTTATGAGAATAAATTTATAAAAATCTATGAAGCGGTTTTTGAGAAAAAAAGTTTTTTTTGAAAACATTTTTCAAACATAATTTAAAAACTTCAGTTCATAGGTATTCAGCAAATAAATTTATTTAGGTATTTATAATTTTTGCAAAAAATTTAATAAGCAGTTTTCAAAATATTATTTTTTTAAATTAAAAAAAAAATACTTTTAAAAATACAAAAAAACATTTCTTAAAAATATTGGTATGCAGTATAAATTGAGCTACTTACACCTATATATGTATGTGTGAAATTTCGAAAGTATCGGTTGAGTCGTTTTCGACATAGTTGAAGCAAAAAAACGGCCTATGGAAACTACCGTTCATAGACATTTTTTTAAACTTTTTTTTTTCAGCCATAAAAACAATAGTTTTGAATATAAGTTGTAGCGAAATATAAATCCACATCATCAATTAATATTTCTGGAATCGAAACGGTAAAGTTTTTTGTTTCTCCTGAAAAATCGACTTTGCTGGGTACAAGGTATTCGATCTACAGCGACGATTTATAAATATTAGGAAGAGAGTCGGACAGAGAACGGAGTATCAGTTTTTTTAATATAATAAGCGAGTCTTTTAAATCTTTGTTGAAAAATATTTCGCCTTTTGAACTAATTGCCATTTTAAGAAATATATTTCATTGAATTAAGTTGCTCACATTATAGACCATTGAAGTAATTTAAGAGGTTATTCACGAATACAAAGAATTTGGTAAAGGTAAATTTATGTGAAGAAAATAAAATAAAACTGGATTGTTCTATGCATAAAAGTAAAAAAATGCAGCGACTTATTAAAAACAGTCTTACACTTAGTCTTACCACACATGATTTCCTTGTCAAAAAAAAACACCAATTAAGTAAGACAGTTAGAACCAGACTTTTATTACATGTAGTACATACTATGAATAAAATGAAGAAAAAAACAAAAAATAATGTGTTGTTGGAAGAACTCGCAATATTTCACGTATGAAGATTGAGTAACATAGTTACAGCCATTTTTGAGGCAATGTACAAAAATTTAAATTTGTTTTCTGAATATGATTCGCTGTTATAGGAGCTACCATTAAAATAATGTTGATCTGCAAAGTTCCAATGCTCTACAAGTTTTGTCAACTTATTGTTAAAAAATATTATCTCGAAAACAGATTTCTATTTGTAGTCTAAGCAAAATATTGAGAACGCAGTTCTCTTTAAAATACTCACATTACATAATTCAAACAAAACTAAATCAAAACTCTTTTCAGTAAACAAAAATTTTAAAACTTTAAAAAAAAAAAAGTTTTTGAAAAAAAAAAAGTTTAAACTTAATTAAAAACTTTATTTTGAAAAATTTAAGTGTTAATATTATTCTGTTTATAAAAGGGATTCCATATAAAAAATTTCAACGAAAGTGGAATACAAGAAAATCTAATTTCCAATAGCCGTTATAAGACTTTTTTTTGAAAAATCTGTTTAAACCGAAACATAAAGCTTACACAAAAAACACCAACCAGAAAGTTTTATCAAAATCATATGGCAATTAACGTGAAATGACAGTTAACGTGAAATTAACAATTTTTAATTAAATTAAATTAATTTTTAATTTTTCACAACTTGAAAACACGTTCTTTTTATTTTACTCAGATGTACATTTCGGAAGCTATGCTTCCATTTTCAGTGAGTTTTTAAATATATTTAAATTCAAATAAATTAAAAAATAAAAATAATTTCGAATTATAATAAAAATGAAGTAAAAAGAATTAAAGTTATAAATTTGTAATCCGTAAATCCTTTTTTGAATTAATTATAGAGGCTGACTCGGTGAGCGGATTATGAAATATTAAAGTCAAAAAGAAAAAGAAAAAAGAAGAATTTTTACAAAGATGCTTCTGAATTAATAGATTTAGGTTAGTTAAGTTTGTTTCATTAAGTTGAGTGAAAATGTATGGATTTCATTTTAAGTTTACACATGTTAAGAAAAAGTTGTGTTTGTTTTGTTCATTCAAATTGCAAAGTTTTCTTAACAATGACCATTTAAGCCAAAATGTAGTTTTGTTCAAATTGTCCTAGGTTTGTTGGAATATATATGTAAAAAACCAAAACAAAATTACCCTGAAAGGTATCAGGCAAGCTGGGGTAAAACGAAAATAAAAAAAACCTCGACAGCTGCTTTATATGAATTTTGAAGAAAATCCGTAAAGTCGTATAGGCTGTAATTTTACATCAGAAAACGCACACGCGAACACACGCATCGACCGGATATCAGATGTACAGGCAGACCGACATTGATGTAGAAAACCGCTGCATTTTTTTACTTTTATGCATAGAACAATCCAGTTTTATTTTATTTTCTTCACATAAATTTACCTTTACCAAATTCTTTGTATTCGTGAATAACCTCTTAAATTACTTCAATGGTCTATAATGTGAGCAACTTAATTCAATGAAATATATTTCTTAAAATGGCAATTAGTTCAAAAGGCGAAATATTTTTCAACAAAGATTTAAAAGACTCGCTTATTATATTAAAAAAAACTGATACTCCGTTCTCTGTCCGACTCTCTTCCTAATATTTATAAATCGTCGCTGTAGATCGAATACCTTGTACCCAGCAAAGTCGATTTTTCAGGAGAAACAAAAAACTTTACCGTTTCGATTCCAGAAATATTAATTGATGATGTGGATTTATATTTCGCTACAACTTATATTCAAAACTATTGTTTTTATGGCTGAAAAAAAAAAGTTTAAAAAAATGTCTATGAACGGTAGTTTCCATAGGCCGTTTTTTTGCTTCAACTATGTCGAAAACGACTCAACCGATACTTTCGAAATTTCACACATACATATATAGGTGTAAGTAGCTCAATTTATACTGCATACCAATATTTTTAAGAAATGTTTTTTTGTATTTTTAAAAGTATTTTTTTTTTAATTTAAAAAAATAATATTTTGAAAACTGCTTATTAAATTTTTTGCAAAAATTATAAATACCTAAATAAATTTATTTGCTGAATACCTATGAACTGAAGTTTTTAAATTATGTTTGAAAAATGTTTTCAAAAAAAACTTTTTTTCTCAAAAACCGCTTCATAGATTTTTATAAATTTATTCTCATAAATTCAAAATTATCCAAAAAATAAAATGGCGTACTTTTCTCAGCTTAAATTAGTTTAAGTATTTATTTGAGAATTTTGAAAAAATTATTTTTATTTTTAGACCACCATTTAGAGTCACCATTAGGCAAGTTCGTGCGACCCAGTCGTGCATTTTATTGTTTTAGCCATGTTGTTGCATCGAACAAGTTGATCAGATCTTTGATCGTTTTATTTGATAGATCCTCCAGGTCTTCATAAAAAGCTTTACCCAGGGATTGCACCCTTATGCGATATAAAGCTGGATATTGACACAGTACGATACGATGTATCTTGTCGTTCTTAGGCTTACAAGGTATTTTTCATTAGATCTAGATTTTTTTTTACAATAAAGTTACATCATTACCTAAAAATCGAATTTTTTGCGTTAAAAGGTATTCGATCTACAGCTACGAAATGGTCTATTGTCTAAGAATCTAAATCCTCTTGATTGTTTTGCTTACGAGAGTACTCTTTACTTTCAAATTCGTTTTCAGATTTAGCTCAATGAATTCCGATCAAGACAGCATTGTCCCATGGGGATTAATCAACCGAGTTGAATTTGATGCTTCAAAAACCCAATGCTTTCTTCTGTCCTTAAAGCAATAACCTACCCCTTATGCCATTATCCGAGAGTAGCACCACAGCGAAAAGAAAAATATTTCTCTTGTCTGTGGTAGCACTTACCCACATCGAGGAAACCGAACAGCTTTGCGTTCTAAGTATGTGTGTAACGTCGCCAAAAGTGTAAAGCTACGAGCAGACTGCATATAAAAGCCGCAAATGTTTGCGACTCTGACGTCAATTTTACGTCATCATTTGCGATTCTTGGTCGCACATCGTCTAAACACCCCTTTGGGACAGTCCGCATATGCTCGCAAACCATGTGCGGATGATGTGCGACAACCAAGTCGCACATTAGTTTGCGACTTTTTTTGCATATCGTGTGAACACTCTTGCAAATCAATTGTGACAATTTGCAGCCATGTGCGAGCATTTGCGGTCGTCCTAATCATTTGCAACTACACGAAAACAGGACATTGCAAATGCATTGATGTGCGAGCAAATATCAGCTGACATTCTCTGTTTTATAAGGAGAATATTAGGAAAAAAAATAATAAAAAGCCTTCACTTTCAAATAATCCACGACAAGCGCTTCATAGATTGCGTCGAGCACTTCTGGGATTATGGTTGAGATGGTATTGACTGATATGCGGAATAGATATCGCATAGACCGAAAATTGTCGCCTGTAGCCAAGAACCGGAGAGTCAGCATTAGTCGGTCTGAGGCAGAAATGCAAGATCGCATGTTTGTATCCGCTTTTTGAATCCGCGGTCCTACCAAGGAAAGCAAATGGTCAAATTGATCGGCCGACATACAAACAAAACCGTGATACAATTCTGGTTTATTAGAACGTAATTCCAGCATCAATTTTGCGCAAAAGCCTTCCTTCTGGCGATGTAGAAGCCAATTGTTTGTCCACACACTACGAACCCGTTTAATTTTTTTTTAAACTCAATTCTTCGCGGCTTTCATTTTCTTCATATTTTTCTAGCATATCCAATGCCAAAATAGCAATAGAAGCCCACTTTGTTTCGACATTTTGAATTAATTGTAGCACTTTTTAATATTCGAGATAATAGCTACGTCAAGAATCCCAATCCAAATACACAAAACACAAAGTTTCACAAATGTTCGCAAACCTGCATATGACTGGAAATTGGTGATATGCGGATATTGTTCAACATCGTGTGAACACCTCGCATATAGACCAAAACATTTGCGATCAGATATGCGAAAACATGATGTGCGACACCTTGACCGCAAATGCATTTGCGACTTTTGGGACAGAATTAGCATATCGTGTGAACACCCCTATATGCACGTTTGCGAGCACTGATGTGGGGATAGAATTTGCGATATGTTTGCGAGTTTTTACGTGACGTCAGAGTCGCAAACGTTTGCGGGTTTTTATATGCCGTCTGCTCGTAGCTTAAGTAAGAAATATTGTTCCCTTTCTGAACTGGCAACAATCAACAAGGCATACAATCATACATTCGTTCGAGGCTTGAGTATAATTCTCATATTTGGGCAGGAGCTGTAACACATTTTCGCCTAATAGCATGGATAGGGTTAAAAAAAATAGATTTAAAATTGATAGGTAAAAAACCATTACGGAAACATTTGTTTCACTCAATATGTTCTCCGGCTGCAAAGCAGAGCTTCAACTTTTCCTGGAGCCTATGCTCCAGCTGCAAATGTTTGCTGTATATAATATTATTATAACGTAAACTATGTGTAATCTTAATTAATATGAGTATACTAATAAAATTGATCCTTATTGATCACACTTTATTTTTCAATCTAAAATAAATAAAAATCCCGAAAGTTAAATTTACTTTCAATTGAAGTTACCTGGACGCGTTTCGATAGAACTTGTCTATCTCATCAGCGAATACGACTACGACTGATGATAAAAAGTGTCATCTTCATCTTGAAAGGTATATAGCATTTTTGGTCCAAAATGCAAGTCATTGTTTTGATTTCTTAAAATGTAGTTTTAAACCGCGACGGTGGTTTGACATCACGATTCACGAACGAACGAACGGAAAATAACAAAAAACGAAAAATGAACTTGTGCGTTTGATTTAGATGCACTTGTTGGCGAAGAGTAAACGCTTAGTTTACACCAATTGGAATAAACAAGATGTTATATTCCCATTATCCGCGTTTTTTGATTTTTGGTCTTTTTGGATAAAGTAACTTTCATATGAATCTAAACGTCTCGCATCATTAACTTGTCGCACCAATTTCAAATTGTCCTTTTTAATGTTAAAGTGGTCATTCGTTAGTTCGTGGTTAGCGAGGGCTGAAGGTCTACAGTTGTTTGTTTTTATGTATGTAATAAATATTTTCTTTAAATCGCGTTTCAATGTTTCTTTTTGTTTGACCGTAGTACACTTTTTTGCAATCGCCACATTGTATTGAGTATACTCCCGATTTCTTTAACTTTTCACTTTTATCTTTCGTTGAACATAGGATACTCTTTAATTTATTGTTGCTCGAAAAAACCATTTGCATGTTGTTGCGATTGAATAAACTTTTTAATTTGTTTGTCAAAAATGGGTTGTATGACAAACAAACACTTTTTGGTTCATCTTTTTTATCAATTTTTTACTTGCGATTATAGGTACTATAAGGCAAGTTATGCATTCGTAAAAAAAAAAAAAATTTTTTGGACAATCAAACATAACATTACAATGATAGAGAAGTCGAAAAAAGTGGGTCCGACAATTCTGTCTGTCTGTCTGTCTGTCTGTCCGTCTGTCTGTATCGGCACCTACAGCCTAAACGGCTGGACCGATTTGCTTCAAACTTGGTAGATAGTGTTATTATGACGTCCTACAGAGGGTTTTTGGAATTAGCATTCTAGCTTTAAAACTAACGGTACCTGCCATACGACTTTTAGTGAAAATTCAATTTTTCTCGAAAACGGCTCCTACTATTTTGATAAAATGTTCTGAATAATGTTTTCTGTACAAACTTAATGTTTTGGTTGGAATAGATTTTTCAGGAAAAGTCTTATAACGGTACCTCCCATAGGACCGGTTTTTTGAAACCCGATTTTCTCGTAAGCCACTGGACGAATTCCGATGAAATTTTTAATGTAGAAGCCCTATTACAAACGAAATAATAAAAAATGTTTAATTTTTCAAAAAAAGTTTTTTTGAGTTTTTTAAAAAAGTTTAAAAAATTTTTTTTATTTTTTGTTTTTTCCAAAAACGGTTTAATCAATTTTTTTTTAATTTTATTTTTCTGATAAAAACTAGAAAGTTCTAGAAGTTGGCATACTCAAAAAAAATTTGGAATATATTTTCGAAAAGTTTTTCAAAAAACCCGTTTTTTGAAAAAACTGGTCGAACGATTTTGAAAAAAAAATTCCTTAAATTTTGAAAAAGCAAAAGAAATCTGATGGCTTACTTCATTTTCCCCAAAAAACGTTTTAACTATTGGTTTTTAAGTGATTAATAAAATTTCATATGATTTTTTCAATGCCTTTTTCCGAAAATCTCAAGCCCCAAGACCATTTGAACACATTAGAGCAAGTTCGTACGACCCAGTCGTGCACTTTATTTATTCTGTGCATATAATGTCGTTAAATTCGAGTTATTTATTTTTCTCATATGTTTTAATATGAGATCGTCGATATTTTTTTGTTGAAACCATTTAAATTGGCAATATCTTTAATATGCTCATACTTCTTTTTTGTAGTCAGCAATTGATAGTGGCAATTTACATAAACGATGGATGTATGAATGAATGGCGGCTTTTTTGTGTTGAATGAGACCAAGAGAGTTACTCGGGATGCAACGTTTGGTATACTTGTTGACTTGTGGTAAACGGCAAAACTTAAGGTTTTTTCTTTTCTGGTTATTGTAAGATCTAAAAATGATAGTGATCTATTTCTTCTTCGACCGTGAAGTTTATTTCTTCCTATTGTGAAGTCAGTAGCGTTAGTAAAGGAGGATGGGCAAATTGGTCCAACCCACCAACAGAAACAAGACATACGTCGTTGGAAAGGTCTTGTCGAGTACATCAATCTTTAGTATGGGCTCCACCATTTTAATTGTTGTTGTTGTTTCCCATGGTATTCTAGAGCTTAGTTTTTCGTCGATAGATGGCGCACCTCAAGTGGGAATACTCATTGTATATATAAACTATAGTATTCCCACCTTAGGTGCGCCATCTATCGACGAAAAACTAAGCTCTAGAATACCATGGGAAGCAACAACAACAATTTCCACCATTTTAATTGTTGTTGTTGCTTCCCATGGTATTCTCGAGCTTAGTTTTTCGTCGATAGAGGGCGCACCTCAGGTGATAGTACTATAGTTTATATATACAATGGAATACTTTAGTTTATATATGCAATGCAGTATCTCAGCTCTCCCATGGTTAAGAGCTTAGTACCCATATTAAAAAAATATTTACTCTCGAAGACTTTTCCAACGATATGCATCTCATTTCTGTTGGTGTGGAGGAAGGTAAGTACCAGGATGCACCCAAAAAAGACTGATTAACAATATTTTTTACTCTGCTCTGATATGGATTACAACTTGATGCCCGTATCGAAAAATATTGGACTTGAACAGATCTTTCCAATGCTATTTTTCTTTTGGTTGTTGATGGTAGAATAAGAAAATGCAACGGTGCAGTAGAAAAAGGGTAGTTTTCAATGTAAATTATCTCAGCTCTCCCATTGTTTAGAGCTTGGTGCCCATATTAAAAAACCTTCAATTTGCAAAGACCTTTCCAACGACGTATGTTATGTTTCTGTTGGTGGGTTGGACCAAATCCCATACAAAATTGTCCATCCTCCTTTGATATTTCTGTTTTCTTAACTATTGCGAAAATGTCATCCACATATCTTAACCAAATTCTTGGTAAGTTCTTCAAATTCATTTCAAAATTCGACATGAAAAGATCGGCAATCAAAGGTAAAAGTGGATGCCCATACTTGTTCCATGTTCTATTTCATATAAAATACCACGAAATTGAAAATAATTTTGTGCCATACATTCTTTTGCAACATTAACATACATTGATTTCTTTTCTCTGGGTATCTTATTTGATTCCAAATATTCATCCAAGGCTTTAAAAGCTTCTTCAATGGGAATACTGGGAAATAAGGATACCACATCAAAAGGACCCATAAATTCATCTTCTTCTATTTTAACGTCTTTTAGTTTGTTGACAAAGTCAAAGGAATTCTTTACTGAAGCACTTTCGATTGGTGGTAGGTTTTTTATTTCATTTACAAGCCATTTGGCTAAGTAGTAATATGGTGAATTTATATTTGATATCATTGGTCTCATGTTCTTTCCTGGTTTGTGAATTTTTGGCAACCAATACAACTTTGGAACTTCAGGATTTGATACGTGTAATGTTCTTTTAAATGATAACCAAAAATCCCACTTACTTCTTTCTTTAAAGCTGTAGATGTGTAGATATTCTAATCATTTTTCGTAATGTATTTTTGGGTATTCGTTTGCACGAACAGTCTTCAATTAATTTTGTCATTCTATCTTCCTAGTCAGTCTTGTCTAAAATAACCAATTTATTACCTTTGTCTGTTTTAACATAAAGACAATCTTTTTCTTTTTAGTTCGTAGGGCCTGAAAAAGTGTCGTTAAAAATGTCGACTTTATTAAAAAATGTAGTTCTTTTGATCGCATCGACAGTTTAAATTTTTTAATTATTTTTAAAACATAATAGTATGGCCGCAACACTGATTGACAAAGGCAAAGTGAATGATGTTCACATGCACTTTTTTTCGAGTCGATATTTTCAAAATCAACTTTATAAGAGTCGACATTTTTTTTTTACAAATCGTCTATTCGAAAGTCGACATTATGACAATCGATTTTTTACTTGCTCTATAGGGCAAGTATTGGTTTCGTGCAGAGAAAAAAATCGAGGTTTTAATCAAACATGACATTACGATGATAGAGAAGCCCAAAAAAGTGGTTTTCGCCATACCGTCCGTCGGTCTGTCTGTGCGGATGTGCGGATGTGCGGATGTGCGTATGTGCGTCTGTGCGCTTTTTCACGTCATGCTACAGTCTAAACGGCTTGACGGATTTTCTTCAAACTTGATATATAGCAGTTTCAAGAAAAACGGTTGTCGAGATTTTTTTTATTTCGTCTTAGCCCGGCTCAAACTTGTACCTTTCAAGTAACGGTTTTTTTCAATTTGGATTTTCTCGAAAACGGCTCTAACAATTTTGATTAAACTTAAAATTTAGCTAACTTTAAGCATTTCGAACAAAACTGCGTTTTTTGTTTTTGGCTCAAATGGTCGTAACGAAAATCAGGTTTAAACGGCTTTTTTCAAATGGCCATAAGTTCGCAACGGCTCGATTGATTTGACTCAAACTTCGTTTGGCATAGTTCTTTATAGTCTTCTATATGATGGCTTTATACATTTTTCAGTGAAGCCTGTCTAAATGGTTGCTCCCATACAACGAGCCGTTCAGTTTTAGCCAACTTTTTTTGGTTTTTTTCTAATTTGCTCAAAAATGGCTCTAACGATTTTGATTAAACCTTGTGTGTGATATTTTTTTAGTGTTTTTAAGAGAACTGCGTTTTTAGTTTTTGGCTAAAAATGCAAATAACGGAGATCTGCTTTTAACGGCTTTTTTCAAATGGCCATAAGTTGTCAACGGTTGCATTTAATTCACTCAAACTTTGTTTGGTATAGTTCCTTACAGCTTCCTATCAGATGGTATTGATTTTTTTTCAGTTTCTCTTTTTTAAATGGTGGCTCCTATACAAAGAGCCACTAGATTTTGGCCATTTTTTTTAATTTTTTCTAATTTACTCAAAAAAGGCTCCCCCGATTTTTATGAAACTTTGTATGTAACATATATAGAATACTTCAAAGAAAACTGCATTTTTAGTTCTTGGCTACACATGATAATAGCGGAAATTGCTTTTAACAGTATTATTAATTTGGCCATAAGTGGACATTTGTATCATTTATAACACCCAAAAGATAACGTCTTAATTTTAAATATTAAAGGTTTCTTAACGTTAGCTCCCGTGTATCGGTTTTTCCAGTTTCAGTCAATTTTTTTTAGGTTTTACCAATTTTTTCAAAAATGACTTCTTCTCATTGGTCGAAAAGTTTGTTTTCATCGTACTATTGCACCCACAGAGCAAGTACGTGCGACCCAGTCGTGCATTTTATTCAAATCGACGCAACATTTTAAAAATCGGCAAATCGGATCCAACCCGTTTGAAGTAGATAAATGATGTGTATTTTAGAGGTAGAGTTTCTGCCTTTTCCTCGTTAATTCTTCTTGGGTTACAGTTTTTAATTAAAGTGTGTATTATATTCGTTGGGAAGCTGTTAATTATCAGAATGTATTAAATAGTTATTTTATTTTGGGGATAGCATTCAAAATCACTTATGTTTAGGACTCTGTTGAATAAATCTTGTGCCGTGTGGAAAATAGTTTGTTTTGTATGGTGGTAGTTGAAATTAATTAGTCTGTGAATTAGTTAGTTTTTATACCAATCCATTTTCAACCGTCTCATTTCAAAACAGTGTCCAGGTACAGGTACGCTAGTTTCCGATTTTTCTCTTTTTCCAACTTAAATTGTAGTTTTTTGTGAAAGCCTTAAAAGGTTTGAATGTTGTGAAACGTATAACGAAATATTCAGCTGAAGCGATTGTGTTCTATGGAAGAAAGCATTAGACGAAGAACTTGATTTCATGAAACAAAACAACGTATGAAAGATTGTGGATGTACCTCAAAACACAAAATTGAGAGGGTAAAGGAAGCTGTTGAAATCTATTTATGGATTGAAACAAAGTTAAACGATTTTTTGATACAACTTTAATACAGCAGATCAAATCACGACTGCTGTGTGTATACTAAGTTCAATGAGCAGGAAGAAGATGCTCTTATTTTAATAATTTATGTGGACGATATTTGAATCTCTGGAAGTAAAACGAAATCAATTATGAAACTAAAAGAAGAACTTTCTAAGCGATTCGAAATGTCGATTGTGGCAACCTAAAATTCTAATTATTGGGAATGGAAATCGATTTTGATGATGGGTCCTTAATTATCTCACAAGAGACAAGTATCGAAAAGCTACTTGACAAATTCGGAATGATGGACTGTAAAACCGTCAAAACTATACGGAAAAAGGATTGCAGCTTGAAGCATATAATACCGGCTTATAACTACAAAGACCTTCTCGATAGGGTTGGAAGCATAATGTACATTATGCTGTGTTCAAGACCAGATATATGTTATGCTGTTGGTTTTATGGGAAGATATCAACAAAATCCATCTGATATACATTGGCAACATCTCAAAACAATTAATTGGTACCTGAAAGGAACGAAGTCCTTAAAATTTAAATTTAAAAACTGTCAAAACAATTAACGCAACAATTTCTTGCAGATCACGTTCCCCAGTTCATTCCTTTGCAACAGTGGCCCTCCTACTCACCAGATTTGATCAAATGGCCTTCTCTGTATAGTCCATTTTGGCGGCTAAGGTGTCAATAAAAAAATTTGAGAGTGTTGCAACATTAAACTTAGAGCTATGTCGGGAATGGGCACGGGTCCTTCAGGACCACCTTTGTGCAGCGTGCAATTACTTCATCAAAAGGATTGATGCTGTCATTCGTGCAAGAGGAAGTTATTTTGAGCAGTGACATGGTTTTTAAAAAATAAATGTATTTATAGTGTGCTCATCAAATTTGGAATTAAAGCTCTTAAAATGAAGGATTTATTGATCTTTGAGTTGGTAACACTTCATTTGACGGACTTTGTACATATGAAGCTCACGTAAAGAAACCTTTAATCTTTGAAACGTAGATGTTTTCTTGTGGGCTTGTTTGTGCTATGAAAGATATAAAATTTCAGCAAGTTTAAATCATTTCGGTGATGTCGTTGTCCACTTATGGCTAGTTTAATAAAACCGTTTAAACTAAATGTCTGTGTTTTGTATATTAATCCAAAAACTAGAAACGCAGTTTATTTAATACTCTGGGTATATCGAATACAAAGTTAAGTCAAAATAAAAAAAAAGCGGTAAAAAAAAAAAATTGTCTTAAGCTGAACGACTATTTATGGAAGTGCCCGTTTAAAAAAGTTTTACTGAAAAAATTTACAATGCCGTCCTTAAGAAAACTATGGAAAACTATTTGCTAAAACAAAAAGCTCAGTATTATAAAAAATGTCATAAGTTTATTAAATTTTGAGTTCACATGCTCCTTTTTCTTAAGAGCCGTTTTCTAGCAAATCCAAAATGAAATAAAATGCACGACTGGGTCGCACGAACTTGCTCTAATGAGTGAGAGTGGTTTATGGGCTTGAGATTTTGATAAAAATAAAATTTTCAAAATTCTTAAATAAATACTTAAACTAATTTGAGCTGAAAAAAAAGTACGCCATTTTATTTCTTGGATAAATTGGAATTTATGAGAATAAATTTAGAAAAATCTGTGGAGCGGTTTTTGAGAAAAAAAGTTTTTTTTGAAAAACATTTTGAAAAAAATTTTCAAAAAAAATTCAAAAACGCCAGTTCATAGGTATTCAGCAAATACACTTATTTAAAATTTAAAAAAAAAAATTTAATAAGCAGTTTTCAAAATATTAATTTTTTAAATTTTTTTTTTTAAAATGCTTTTAAAAATACAAAAAAATATTTTTCAAAAATATTGGTATGCATTACAAATTGAGCTACCTACAGCTATATGTGTGTGAAATTTCGAAAGAATCGGTTGAGTCGTTTTCGAGATAGTCGAAAGCAAAAAAAACGGTCCTATGGAAAGTACCGTTCTTAGCCATTTTTTAAAACTTTTTTTTCAGCCATATGATTGGCCGTACCTAAAAAGCAACACTGATTTTTTTAATTAAAAATCGTTAGAGCCGTTTTTGAGAAAAATAAGCTTTAACGTAACGGTTGTATGGCAGGTACCGTTATTTTTTGAGCTAAAAAAAAAATTTCAATTTCCTTTTTGTACAATACCTTAAAAAGTCTATATACCAAGTTTGAAGCAATTCGGCCCACCCGTTTGGGCTGTAGGTCTACATACAGACAGACAGACATACAGACGGACAGAATTTTTAGACCATCTTTTTTCGTCTTCGCTATCATCGTAATGTCATGTTTGATTGTTATCTCAAAACTTTTTTTTTCGACGAATGCATAACTTGCCTTATAGTACCTATAATCGCAAGTAAAAATCGAAACGAAATAAAAAACTTCATTTTTTAGTTTTTGACGAATTTCTCAAAAAAGGCTTAAGCTATTCTGATTTACTTTGAGGGTATTAATGTATTATTTTAGAGTTCTTTCAACGATAAATGCGTTCTTAGTTGTTGGCTTAAGATAACGGGTGATTCATCGTGAGGATTGATTTTCAATAGGCTTTCAATGTTTCAATGACTTCTATCAAACTGCTTTGTCATGTTTGTTCAGTATCGTTTGGGAAATCATCATGGAAAGACTCACACCACAACAGCGGGTCCAATTTGTTCAGCTGTACTACGAAAATCAGCGTTCTGTGAGATATGTTTTTGTGCGATTCGAGGATCTTACGGTGCACATAATGGACCTACTGAAACCCTTATTGTGTATACCATCCGCAAATTTGAGTCCTAGTTTACATTCGTAGATGATACGCTGAGAGACCGTTACAAATCGATTCGTTATGACAAATCAGTGACTTGGCTTGTCGCATTTTAAATGATGATCTCGCCCAAACAGCGCATAAAATTCAACTTGTGCACGAATTGGAGTTTTAATTTTTTGTATGTTATTCGCGAGATACCCAAAATTGGACCTTCCGAATGGACCATCTCATGGTATTATTTTCAAAAAAGTAAATACCATGAATTGTTCTTTTAACCGACAACAAACATTTTAAGTTCACTTTCAAATGTACTCGTATGTGTTTTATTTTACATTAGAAATCAAACCTCACGGTGAATCACTCGTTACCAAATGTCATGTTGAAGGAGCATTTAAGCCAAGAGCACAATTTTACGTTTAGTTCCAAACCAAAACACTTTTTTTATACAAATAAATTTAAAACTGAAATGTTTTCAGCACTAAGTTTGATATGTTTTTATTTCTGTGTGTTTGTTTTGATTATGTACTATTGTATGTGTTGTACTATGTTAAGAGCTAAAATACAAACATTTTTATTATTCCAAACAAATCTTAAATGCCTGTTAAAATTTCTTTAATCAATGTAACCGTCAGTAGCATGGAATTTACGTTGGTCAACTATTTGAATGGAAAGTTCGTATTCATGCAACGTCCTCCTCCTCTTCTCTAAGACCTCTTAGCCCCCTCATTTACCTTCACATGCAAATCATTCAAAAGCAAGACATACATTTGTACATGCTCTATGGGGCAAGTATTGGTTTCGCGCAGAAAACAAATAAGGTTTAGCCATTTTTTTTTTTTTTTGCTCAAAAACGGCTCCAACGATTTTAATTAAACTTTTTAAGTAATATACTTAGAGTACTTATTAAAAACTGGCCATTACTTTGTGAATATAGTATTGGTATTATTATAATGTAACTGCGTCATTATTTTTAGGCTTAAAATATAAATAACGGAAATTTGGTTTTAACAGATACATTTAACAGGCCATACATCAAATTGTCAAAACTTGGTAATTCTTGTATTTCCAAGATTTCCAAGAAAAGGGCATTGCAATTTTGCAGATCAAAATTTTCTCCTATATAACAGAGAACTCAGTTTTTGTATGTTTCTTTAAAAATGGCTGAAACAATTTTACTCAAACTTCATACGTGACATATTGTGAGTTCTTCCAACAACACAGGCATTTTTAGTTTTTTGTGTGTGCATAGAATACACGGATTAAATGACTTATAAATTTGGTCGTATATTGACAAAAAAAATTACCTATATAATAGCCTGGTCTGTCTGGAAAAGAAATATTTCAAAATGTTAAAAAAAAAAACAATTTAAAAAAAAAAAATGCTTTACTGGTTTTGATAATTTTATTTTAATAAATTGAAATTTAAATAAGTTGGTGTATTTTTTAGTTCAAATCAGTTTAAACATAATATTTAAGAATTTGGAAAAATTTATTCGTGAATTACCTCAATGTAAACAACTTAATTCAATTAATTTTTTTTTGGTTGAATTGAATTTAGTTTGTTCGATTCATATTTACCGAAAAAATATTTTTTCTTTTAAAAATAGCATTTAGTTCAAAATGTAGGTTATGAATACTTTTAAACAAAGAAATGGAAGACATTTGCTCATTTGATTCAACTAAGATGATAATTTTCGTTCAAACAAATTTTTACTATTATACTTTTACATAGCAAGTACATGCGACACAGTATGCAGAATTCTTTGGCTAAACCCAGTACTCAGTATGATTATACAACGGTTAACAACCCTAAATTTAGCGCCCGAACCCTATCCCTATCCCTATAACACGCCTTTTTACTCAATTATTATAATTCGGTAACACGAGTTACTCGTTTTATTAGTTTCGTGGTATGGCCATGGTTGCGTTAGTTGCAGGCAGGACTTACTCTAAAGAAAGTTTTATACACTCTTTTATACATTTGGTCATAGATATTTGGCCTACTTCTAGTGTATGGTCTTCCTTGGCCAAAGTATTCATAATGCGTCAATATCGGAGGTGGCTTCGATGTGATACATAAAAAACAAAGCAATATTTCTCTTTGGATAGCCGTATGAATTCGTGTCGAACGAAAAGTTAGTTTTAAGTGGACAGTGAACCAGAAAGGATTCGTTGTAACTATTCGTAAAAATTAATTAATTAAAAATAATACCAAAGCAAAAAAAAAAACATGATTCAAAAGAACGGCAAACGTAAAAACTCCGTAGTTTTCAACATCGATCTGCCAAATGAATTTGGCGACACCGAAAAGTATTTCTTTAGGTAAAGCACACAAAACAATGATATTATTTTGTATGGTTTATAGTTTTAATTAGTAAGTGCACGTACCACATTAGTTGGACGTTATTGGCTGGGTCAGTTTTAAGGGTCAGATTGAGATGATATCAATTTGTGTTTATTTTGTTTTTTTTTGTGTTTTTATTTATTTCGTTCTGTGGTTTTCAAAAAAGTCGCGTGTTAATATTTAATTAAGACTTTTTGGCATGAACAATAACATTTTTTTTTGTTTCGGCATTCATTCCTGTGAGTTGAGTGAAAACTTTTACCCATAATTTAACAAGGTCTTTTTTTCTTCATTTTTTAGCGATTCCGGTCGAAAATGTGAAACATTACAAAGATTTGAAATAATTTATGTTTTTTATACTCGCAAGTGATTTTGTTTTTTCTGTTAAATGGATGGTCGCAGTTTAAATACTCATTTCCGATCGGCTGCAAGTGATTAGTAAAGAGTTTTGTTTTAAAATAAAAGTGATTTATTAACTTGGTTTTAAATAAACCTGATTTCGTTTGATTTGAACAATTTAGTAAGTTATAAAAATAAAATAATAAATAAGACACTACCAACATTTTGAACTCCTTGATTGAAATTATAAAACAACTCGAAACAAAATGGGTGCCGCGAAATAACGCCGAATTTTGGAATTCGGCGTTATTTCACAATCACAAAGTTAAAAGACGTCGAACATTGAGAGAATTCAGAGAGAAGGCGTCTGGGTCGCACGAATTTGCTCTGTGGGTGCAATAGAACGGCGATGTTAACAAATTTTTCGAGCAGTAATAACATCTTTTATTATTTATAAGATAAGCAAAGAAGTTAAAATTTTTTGTTTAAGAAGTGTCTTTGTGCTGCATTGTGAGCATATTGACAGTTTTATAAGAAACCTTAATTTGTCCCGTTATTTCTTTATACATACTAAGAACTCCAGTCAAATTAAGTTGTTTATAAACAGATGTTCGTTATTCTTTTTACCCAAAACTTAAGAACAACATTATTTTTAAAAGCTCCTAAAATAAAGTACATGAATGGGTCGTACGAACTTGCTAAAATGGTCTTGGGGAAAAAGCATTAAAAAATCATATGAAATTTTATTAATCACTTAAAAATCAATAGTTAAAACGTTTTTTGAAAAAAATGAAGTAAGATATCAGATTTCTTTTACTTTTTTGAACTTTAAGGAATTTTTTTTTGAAAACCGTTGGAGCAGTTTTTTTCAAAAAGCGTTTTTTTTTAAACTCTTAGTATGTCAACATCTAACAGTTTAAAATTCTTATCAGAAAACAAAAATTTTAAAAATTTTAAACAAACCGTTTTTGAAAAAACCAAAAATTAAAAAAAAAGTTTTTTTTTTTTAAATTAAAGAATAAGTATTATTTTGTTTATAATAGAGCTTTTAGGTTAAAATTTTCATCGAAATCCGTGAAGAGGTTTTCGAGAAAATCTGTTATGAAAAAACTGGTATTATGGGAGGTACCGTTATTAGACTTTTCCTGAAAAATCTGTTCCAACCAAAACACAAAGTTTACTCAAAAAACACCATACAGAAAGTTTGAGAAAAATGCGTTTTCATAAAAAATCATATGGCAGGTACCGTTAGTTTTTTAGGCTTCCCTATCATCGTAATGTTATGTTTGATTTTCCAAAAAAATATTTTACGAATGCATAACTTGCCTTATAGTACCTATAATCATAAGTTAAAATACCCACAAAGTTAATCAAAACTATTGTTTAAGCAATTTTTGAAAAATTTATTAAAAACTTAAAATTGTTGTCTTAAACTGTAAAACCCGATATTCGGGAGGTACCGTTTAGGGTGCTATGAAAGACATATACCTTAAACCTTAGCAAGTCTGAACCATTTTCTTAATGTCGTTCTCAACTTATGGCCAATTTAATAACCGTTAAAATCTATTTCCATTATAAACATTTGTAGCCAAAAACCCAAAAATGCAGTTTGCTTCGAATGTAATATGTTTATTACATACAAAGTTAAATAAAAATCTTAATAGCTTTTTTTGAGCAAAGTAGAAAAATCGAAAAAATTTCGGGTAAAACCTAGTGGCCCGTTGTATGGAAGCAACCATTTAGAAAGGTTTTACTCAAAAATTTGCATTGCCATCCTTAGAATGTTATGAAGAATTGCACCAAACTAAGTTTGAGTCCATTCAATTAAATCGATGGAAACTTATTTAAAAAAGGCGTTTAAACCTGATTTCGTTATGACGTTATAAGCCAAAAACAAAAAACACAATATTATCAAAAATATCCAAGGTTTGTTAAATTTTGAGTTTAATCAAAGTTGTTTAGCCGTTTTCGAGCAAATCCAAAATGAAAACAAATGAAAAATGAAAACAATGAAACGAATCCATTTTGGATTTGTTCGAAAACGGCTTAAACAACTTTGATTAAACTCAAAATTTAACAAACCTTGGATATTTTTGATAATATTTCGTCAAGCAATTTGAAGAAAATCCGTTAAGTGGTTTAGGCTATAGCTTGACGTGAAAAAGTGCACAGACAGACCGACGCGACGGTATGGCGGAAACCACTTTATTGGGTTGCCCTTTCATAGTAATTTCATGTTTGTTTAACCCTCGATTTTTATTTGCGATTATATTTACCATAAGGCAAGTTATGTATGCGATGGAAGAGAAGCCAAAAAAAGTGGGTCCGACAATTCTGTGTGTCTACTTGTCTATTTGTATAGTTACCTACAGCCTACATGGTTGGACCTATTTGCTTCAAACTTGGTACACAGTATTATTATGACGTCCTACAGAGGCATTTTTGGAATTAGCATTCTATGTCTAAAACTAATGGCTCCAAATAATTTCGATAGGACTTTCTGTTTTAGTTGAAATTGATTATACAGAAATAGTCTGTAACGATGGACCACATAAGCGGCGAAAGGACTAAGCCTTGTGGGCATGGGCATACTCTGGTTGTTACAGAGGTTAAAATGAGGATGTTCGAATATGTTCAAACACTACGATTTTTACTTGCTCTATAGGGCAAGTATTGGTTTCGTGCAGAAAAAAAATCGAGGTTTTAATCAAACATGACATTACGATGATAGAGAAGCCCAAAAAAGTGGTTTTCGCCATACCGTCCGTCGGTCTGTCTGTGCGGATGTGCGTATGTGCGTCTGTACGCTTTTTCACGTCATACTACAGTCTAAACGGCTTGACGGATTTTCTTCAAACTTGATATATAGCAGTTTCAAGAAAAACGGTTGTCGAGATTTTTTTTATTTCGTCTTAGCCCGGCTCAAACTTGTACCTTTCAAGTAACGGTTTTTTTCAATTTGGATTTTCTCGAAAACGGCTCTAACAATTTTGATTAAACTTAAAATTTAGCTAACTTTAAGCATTTCGAACAAAACTGCGTTTTTTGTTTTTGGCTCAAATGGTCGTAACGAAAATCGGGTTTAAACGGCTTTTTTCAAATGGCCATAAGTTCGCAACGGCTCGATTGATTTGACTCAAACTTCGTTTGGCATAGTTCTTTATAGTCTTCTATATGATGGCTTTATACATTTTTCAGTGAAGCCTGTCTAAATGGTAGCTCCAATACAACGAGCCGTTCAGTTTTAGCCAACTTTTTTTGGTTTTTTCTAATTTGCTCAAAAATGGCTCTAACGATTTTGATTAAACCTTGTGTGTGATATTTTTTTAGTGTTTTTAAGAGAACTGCGTTTTTAGTTTTTGGCTAAAAATGCAAATAACGGAGATCTGCTTTTAACGGCTTTTTTCAAATGGCCATAAGTTGTCAACGGTTGCATTTAATTCACTCAAACTTTGTTTGGTATAGTTCCTTACAGCTTCCTATCAGATGGTATTGATTTTCTTTCAGTTTCTCTTTTTTAAATGGTGGCTCCTATACAAAGAGCCACTAGATTTTGGCCAATTTTTTTAATTTTTTCTAATTTACTCAAAAAAGGCTCCCCCGATTTTTATGAAACTTTGTATGTAACATATATAGAATACTTCAAAGAAAACTGCATTTTTAGTTCTTGGCTACACATGATAATAGCGGAAATTGCTTTTAACAGTATTATTAATTTGGCCATAAGTGGACATTTGTATCATTTATAACACCCAAAAGATAACGTCTTAATTTTAAATATTAAAGGTTTCTTAACGTTCCCGTGTATCGGTTTTTCCAGTTTCAGTCAAATTTTTTTAGGTTTTACCAATTTTTTCAAAAATGAGTTCTTCTCATTGGTCGAAAAGTTTGTTTTCATCGTACTATTGCACCCACAGAGCAAGTACGTGCGACCCAGTCGTGCATTTTATTTCTATTTGATCGCTCATACTCGATCGTTTTGCTTCCATGCTCATAAGTCATTTTAGTCTAAGAGCCAACAAAATAATGAATCAAGTCAGTTATATAATGTTGTAAGGCATATCAAGAGAAAGCTTTTGGGGAGTTAGACCAGGAAAAGTTTGTCTGGCAGCATTTTGGTGTGACGAACATGGGTAAAATTCGACACAAAAGTGTGACAAAAATGAAATAAGTCAAGTCACATATTGCTGTAAGTCATTTTAACTATATGCCTGTAAGACTCAAGGTCTTTTGAATGCAAACTGCACGGCAATAGTAAGAAGGAATAGAAAGATAATAAAGATTTTTTGTTGGTACAATGGATTGAGAAATAGATTGAAAATCCCACGGGTGGCGTAAAGTTGAAGCTGGGGGAATATTAAAAAGTTGCTGCCCAGGCTGGGGCTCTAACCCACAACTCTTAGGTTAGCAACCGAGCACTTCATCCACTGTACCATTGCCACCCGCCTAGAAAGCCTTTGATTAGTTAGACAAAAAAAAGTTTGTCTGGCAGCATTTTGGTGTGACGAACATGGGGTAAATTCGACACAAAGTATGACAAAATTTCAAAAATTATTTTATTTGGGTACTTTTGTAACTAAACAAATAGGTTGTGGTTAGACAAGAAATAAATCGTAAAGGAGGGGTCTATTCCAATCCTTATAGCCGGGAGGGGTAATTTTCTGGAAAAAATACTTACATTCGAAAAAAAATATTAAAAAACTTGCCTTTACCCTCGGCTTCGCTCGCGTTTCACCTGATCAAGAAGAAGACTGTAGCTTGAGGAGTCGTCAATCGTAATCTAGCTTCTTCTTCTTGTATAGCTTTATAATTCCATACCTACATTTAACCGTGATAAAAAGAAACCCATGCGCTATACAAGATTATAATCTAGCTCTGTGCCAAATTTCATCCAGATCCGTTCAGCCATTCTGGCGTGATTTGAAAAATTAAAACAAATCTATCCCACGGGAACCATACATTTGACCGGGATACAAAGTAGCCAATATGCTATTCCAGACTATAATCTATCTCTTTGCTAAATTTCATTCGGATCCGTTCAGCCATTCTGGTGTGATTTCAAAAATTAAAACAAATCTATCCCACGGGAACCATACATTTTACCGAGATAAAAACTAGCATATATGTTATTCCAGACTATAATCTATCTCTGTGTCAAATTTCATCCAGATCCCTTTAGCCAGTTTGGCGTTATTGTGCAAAAAACATCCAAACATCGTAACTTTCACATTTATAATATTAGGAGGATAAGGTATTGTTTTTGTTATCAACATTTAATGCTCTTATTAGTTCTTAGTCAAATACTGAAAACCGTATGGCTCTACTACTTTTTTTTGCTAAGCTATTCAAAAATAACCGGCCCTAAAATGATCACCTGTGCAATCCGTGTGATGATTGTTAGGCTAGATTTTCTTCTTTTTGTGAAGACCCAATTTTTTTCAAAATTTTGAAATTGAAAATTCAGTTTTCTCTCTGTGATCAATGCTCATATCAATATTTTCAATCGAATGCAAGAAACGGAAAGCTGTTATGTTTTTTGAATAAGTTTCTTGAATTTAAAAAAAAAACAATTCATTTTTTTGTTTTCAAATACGGTTTGATCTTTTTTTCTGAAAAAAACTACAAGTTCTAGAAGTTCGCATACTCAGAAAAAAAAATTAGAATAGGTTTTCGAAAAGTTTTTCAAAAAAACTGGTCCGACGATTTTGAAATTTGTTTTCCTTAAAAATAGTAAATAGTAAAATAAAACAGATACCTTACTTTATTTTTGCGAAAAAATAGTTTTAACTTACGATTTTAAATTGATTAATAAAATTTCATGCGATTTGTTTCCCCGCTTTTTTCTAAAATCTCCAGCCCCAAGATCACTGGCAGAGATTAGAAAAAGTTCGTGCGACCCAGTTCTTTATTTGTTCGTTTTTTTTTTTTTATTTATACGGCACACGCGCGCAAGAGGTATAGACCTATAAATGATTAGTCACAGTGCGATCGATAGGAAATTAGGGAGGAAGGGAAGGGAAGTGTCGATGAACATTGGTCTTGAATGTTTGAGGATCAAAATGACAAGGGATAATTGTACCAGGCAATTCATTCCACTTTCGTGTTGTACGGCTAAAGAAAGAATCCCTAGATTTCACCGTACGTCCGGAATATGGCTCAAGTGTAAAGTGATGAGCATTCCTAGCAAGACGACTTTTACGGGGATTTGTTTAAGGGGTGGAACGCAGCTGGCTAAACCAAATGAGCATTTTTTGTAGAAGAATTTGTAAAATAAGGAAAGACATAAAGCATTTCGACGATGTTCAAGTGATGGAAATAATACTTCTCTTTCCTATTAATTTTAAAGCTTTTTTCTGAACTCTGTCGAGCAGGTGTAGAAAAGTTTGAGAAGCAAATGCAAAGAGATGGGAGTTATACTCGAGTTTATACGCCGCTTTGTAAATTGTAGCCAGATCAGAAGGGGTGAAAAACTTCTTGCATCTATTAAGGAAGCCTAAGCATCTTGCAGAATTCTTGGCAATCTCAAGTATATGGTCATTCCAACGAAGGTTGTCACTGATACACATACCGAGAACGGTGCCGTAAAATAACGCCGAGCGAAATAATGCCGAATTTTCTTGTTCGGTGTTGTTTCACTTTGCTAAAGTGAAATAAAGCCGACTCGGCCTTGTTTCGCTTTTAATTTATTAAGACATACAGAAAATGTACCGTTCAATTAATTTACACATATTTCAAACATTTTAATTAAGGCCACTTCAATTTGTTCTAGGTGCCTTGCAATAGATCGTGCGTAATAAGGTCGAAGCGTCTATATTTCCATTTGTGATTGTGATTGTGAAGTTTCGTAGATAGTATACTATTGAATCCCTCCAAGAAGCTGGTAGCCCTATCCCTATACAAAGCCTTATAGCCCGATATTTTCTCGGGTCCTTTCTATATTTGAAGAAAGGAATGATTATTGAAAGTATACTTTGATGCGTGGAAAGAATAGCTTCATGAGTGGGAAAGGGGCGGTTTGCAGAGTTTTTTGATTGTTTGCAGAGTTTCGCCCGCGTCACCAGCCAACAGCCGATCGCGCCTACCGCCTTCCCCCTCATCGCTCTGCAAACCACCCCTTTCCCACTCATGAAGCTATTCCTTCCACGCATCAAAATATACTTTCAATTATCATTCCGCTCTTCAAATACAGGAAGGACCCGAGAAAAATAGTGCTATAAAGCTTTGCATAGAAAATAATAATTCAAAACCCTTGTGAATTGTAACATCAAACGAAATTCTTAATTAAATGGAAACTTAGATATACGTTTTTGTATGCTTAACTAAACTCCTATTATTCTGTATCTGTGGTTCAGGGCTCCTATGAAAACAAAAAGCGGTGTAGAGGGCTACAGTAGCCGACTAAGCCGTAAGTATAGGTAAAATTTGGACAATTTTTCTAGCTCGCAGGCAGCCTGGATAAAGATGTTTCAACCAACAAAGATTAATTACGGTGAAGTTAACTTGTTTTCTAACAAGTATACAGTAGCCTTGGCATATTGTTTTGCATTTTCTCTGAATTCGGCTTTATTTCACAAGCAATGTTCGGCGTTATTTCACTTTGTGATTGTGAAATAACGCCGAACAACGAAATTCGGCGTTATTTTGCTTTTGATACCACCGAGTACTGCATTTATAATACAATGACTTAACAAAGCTCCATAAAAAGTAATCGAGAGGCTTTAAGTCGCACGAAAGAAGGGGCCAGTGCGCTGTATGGCAAGTTGCGCCGTCTGTTCAACTGTCTTGTATGTTTAGCTGATTCATGTTTGGAAACAAAAAATCATTCAACATGGCTCGATAGTGCTTGCCATCCACCGTAACGGCAGCTCCTTCTTCATCGCTAAACACAATAATGTTGACCGTAAAATGGACGAAGAGATTTATTTTTTCAAAGTAAATTTCCACAATTTGGAAGCTTTGTTCCGGCGTTTAACGATTCATGGTGAATTGCCAAGTGAACAGAAGTGTCAACATAGTTTGACATTCTCCACTGTCAAACAATAGACAACAACCATCGAAACCTTTTATGCAGCTTAAAAAACACACTTTACTTATTGACATGTAGGTACCCCAAGATTGTTATCAGAATGTCATTTTATATAAAAATGTTAAATATTTTTGTGGCGAACAAATCAGAGTTGAGAAATCGAGTTTTAAAAAAGTAATAGTTTTTAAATGAGTTGGGTCCGATTTGTCGATTTTTAAAATGTCGATTTAAAAAAATCGATCGTCATAATGTCGACTTTCGAAAATTCGATTGGTAAAAATATGGACTGATTAAAATGTCGACTCTTATAAGGTCGATTTTGAAAATATCGACTCGAAAAAAGGTCGACAGTGGCAAAGTGGGGCGTCGGCGCCGCATGCATGTGAACGTCACCCACTTTGTCACCGTCGATCAATATTGCGCCCCTACTTCTATGATTTAAAAATCATTTAAAAATTTAAACTTATGCAATCCAAAGAACTACATTTTTTCTCAGGATAAAAGTCGACATTATTACCGACACTTTTTCAGTCGACATTTTGCCAGTTTATATAGTCGATATTTTTTTTTTTGTCGACCATTCGTACGCTTCCCCTTCTAAAATTAAATAATTGAGGCTTTGAAAACATACTTTTTTCATCACCTCAAATATTTTAGCAATTAAGAATTAAAAATTAAAAATAATTTTCAATTTGTTAATATCACATTATAGCACAAATCCATTGGCTAAGAAAATAATCTTAAAGTTTAACTCAACTTGGTAGAGCTCAACCTCAGACCTCAGAGTGTGTTCAGGGTGAGGCTTATGCGTAAAAGCACAGAATCTGCTCGTAATGCCGAGATCAGGCTTAACGGAGTAAGCCTGTTGCCACAGCAACAATTTTCTATTCTCTGTTCAATGAGTTTTGAAACAATTCACCCAAAATTATATACATGTACATATGTATATACATATTTTAGTCTTTAATTTATTATTGTCTGAATATATTTATTTTAACTTATTAATTCGGGAATAACTCACGATTATGAACACCAAGTTATATACATAAGTAAATGCAAATTGTTAAGAATTTTGTTTCGGTCGTAGTTTCGAAATCAGTATAGAATTAGAAGTACTTGAAACCACATTTTCATTTGAAAGAATTTATAATATCAGTTCATAGAGCGAAATCAGTCTTAAAACAATATTTTCTGTTTGTATTGAAAAAAAAATTGTCCTTGTCATCGTCCTTTTTATGACTCATTTGCCTTGAAAAACTTAAAAAAAGGCAAACAAACTACCGACAACACATTTACTGTACATTATACAATACATACACATACAGTCAAGAAAAATCCCTGACTTTAAACAGACACGTTGTCGATATTAACACCATAAATTTCCATTCCATTTATCGGCAAGAAGTCTCTTGGCCCACAACCGTAACCGCCATGATATGTTCTTGCTAATTGTATGTCCTTTATTTTTGCATTTTTGATTTACATTTCAAGGCGCAGCAAAATAATAACAACTTTTGCCATATTAATGTGAAAATTAGCAAGTCACCTCTTCGAACTTTCTTCCTTCATTCTTTCCTCGTCGAGCCTAGACCGACAAAACTGTTTTTTATAAAACAAAAACTGATTCAAGGGATTTCCTTGCATTTCCTTTTTGTTATTGACAAGGATAGCACAAGAACCCCATTCTCCGTTTGTAGTTTCGTGTTTGTGAACAAAAGTAAAAGGACAAACAAATTTCGACCCTCAATAGATGTCGTTGGACAACGAAGACCACAACCCACAAATTAAGGTCAACCATAAAAATTCTTCAAGGTGGCTATTATCGAATTCAAATTTTTATTCAATTTCTTGAAACTGTGCCAACTGCATGAAACTTTCATTTGCTATGAAGTTAAACACCCACCAATATCGTCGAGCGGCGCGGCGTAGGAGAGTAATTCATTGCAAACCTGTCTAGATAATTATCGCAGAAACAAGGAAAAGTTTCAGTTCAAGACTATGTAAATAAAATTAAAATATTGGTCAGCTAAATGCTAACGTTGAATGCACTATGGAGTCTGCAGTGCATTTGACCTTTGGTGGTTTAGTAATTGCCCATCATGGTTTGGAGTATAGATCATTAAGGTTGATCGTTTTGATGGTGCGTATGGTAATTTAATTCTAATCAGTGCCCCGTTAAACTTAATGAGATTTGCGTAGGTATCGCAATACAAATTGTTGCGGATTGGTATTTCCAATAATATACCTTCGGCTGGCGGCAATTAGTTTGATTTAATTTAAAAAAGTTGGGACGGAACGGAAACCCTTAAACTTTTTTTCGATTTAATGTATAGTTTGGAAAGACAAGCTTTCTACTAATCATGGTCTTAACCAAAAAATACCTACAAAAGTACATAATCTTTTATCAAAATCTTTTAAGCCATGTTAAAGAAAATACGCTTTTCTTTAACAATATCCTACTATAATAAATTGGAATTGCATAAAATATGTTTTTGAACGTACTAGTACTATACTTTAAGTTGTCAGCACTGTTTTCATTGACATCCATTTTGTCATCTGCCATTTGCGATTTATCTTAAGTTTGGTTTTCGATTTAATTATGAATCGACTGACGCCTGAACATGAACAACGCATGCAAATTTAAATCAATCGGCCCGAAACGAGATTGCTGGTGATCCCGAATTTTACAAGAAAATTTTTTTCAGCGATTAAACTCTTTTTCGTTGAATGGCTACATCAGTAAGCAAAACTGCCGCATTTGGAGTGTAGATAATCCTTAAGCCATTTTTGAAATCATTGAAATAACGATGCGCGCTGTCAGTGGAGCATTCACAGGTATTGAAGTGAAGGTGGCGAAAATGTCTGGCTGTAAATGAAGATAAGACAAAGGTTTTTTTTTTCCGTGTCCGCGGGCACTGACACAATCGGATAAAAATAGGCTGGAGAGCTGGGGTGCTTTGAGAGAAGGATTCTTCGGGTGATATTTGGTCCTATATGTATCAATGGAGTATGGAGTAGAATATTCAATAGGGAACTGTACGGGCTATACAGCAACATTAACCTGATTAAAAAGTTGAAAATAGTAGAAAGTAGTACCCCGTGGCGTAGTGGTTAGTGTGTCTCGATTCGATCCCTGGCTCCACATTAGTTCTTTTCCGTACTGTCTTGCGAGGAAATCCAAGAGTAAATCATGTCATGGAAGTGCTTCTCCGTAAGCATTTCGAATCCGGCGGTAAATTGCAGGTCCCTTCCATTCCTGCAGAATATCAACGCACTCACAGGAATGCTTGAGTAACCATGTAAGTCACAGGCCTCGGCCCAGCTTGGAGCTGCTGTGCCAAATATTTTTTTTTTAAGCTGAAAATACAGCGTTCTCAAAGTGTCTAAGTTTCTTCCTTTTAGATTTTTTTCATAACAGAACAATCCGTTAAGTGCATCAAGCCTGAAGCATTATTCCGATTTTCAGTTATGTAGAACTAGTTCCATCAACAGGTCGAAAAAGTGTTTATTGTTGATTATCGTTGATTTCCTAATTTTAAATTTCTTACACTTTTTGCAAGTTATTAACAAGACTCCAATGTCAATAAACCTTTTATGATCCATTTCAGAGCTGGCAGTCAGGATCCTCTTGATGAGGAAAAATCTAAAGGGTGTTGTAAATGTGGAAAATGTAAATGTTCTTCGTGTTTTTGTGTGCCTTGTAGGCGCTCACGCTGTTCTAAGTGTTTTCGAGGTAAAAACAAAGATCCAGAAGCAGCTGCATTAGCCAGTTTGGAAGTAGTTGACGAGAAAATCAACTGCTGGAAGAAAATGAAATGCTGTAGGAAAAAACCAAATTCCAAATCATCAACCGTAGATCCCGTGCAACAACGACCAATGGAAAGTATTAGCGAGGAACCAGAACGAATAGGAAGTCACTCTTCAACGCCAGGTAAGCAGAGCAAATGTGGACTGTGCATGAGAAAAATGTTCTGCTGTCGATCAGTAAACAAAGTCGAAGCTGCTAAAGGCGATGATGAAAAAGTCAAAAAATGTTGTTTCTGCATACCCAGCAGGAAGAAAAGGTCAGAAACTGAGAGCTCAGCTCAACCTGCTTGGGAGAACCTGGAACGACCAATTCAACAGTCTACTGAAGGTGCTGAACCAACACCAGCTATAGCTCTCGGTACTCGCCAAGGGTGAATTTTACTTTTTGAAGAAATCAAAGTTAAAAGATTTTAATTGAATTTTTTTTTTTGCAGGGGCTGTTGCTCAAGGTTTTTTCAAAGACTCAATTGTTGTAGGAAAAAACCCACTTTAAGCGAAAGTAGACGAGCTAGTATGAAGCAAGGCAATGTTTCACCTCCAGAAGTTGAACTTTCTTTTCAATAGCTTTTCTACAGACATTCACTTTTTTTTCTTTTAAGGAAAATCGTCGAAAACTTCACGTTGACCTAGTTGAGTTCAACTCAAAGATGAAAGGGGCCATCCCAGTGATGCCCCTTTATCTGGCCTGGTTCTGTGCTATATGTAACACTCTTGTTCCTGGATTAGGTAAACCATGAACCATTTTCATATTTTTAATAACAAATTTTAATTTTTTTTATTTTTCAGGAACACTTCTTTCAGGATTTTTTTGCATTTGTGTTGGTATTCCTCGATTTAGCATGTACGACAGTGCTAAGGCACGTTTTGGATCTTTTATTATCAATTGCATTGTTGCAGTAGCTCAAATGTTTTGCGTGCTTTTTTGCTTTGTAGGTTGGGGCTGGTCAATATGGTGGGGGACTATTATGCTTAAAACTGCAAGTAAGTATATTATATTAAAGCATTGATTTTTATGGCATATTTATTGTTTGATATTTAAGGAAAACTTAATAAAATCAAGAAAGTCGAAAAATTAGAAGAAGACGAAGAAAAACGCCAGGCTGAGATGGCTGCTGCAACTGTTATATCAAACGCAACAGATGTTGAAGCTACGAAGGCTTAATTTAAGTCGAATTTTGATTTTTCTTTAAATTAATTAAACTTTACGCATGTATCTATGAACATTATTGTTGAAGAAATGTTCAGAGAAATCCTATTTACACATCAGAGCAAAGTACATCATAATTACGCTGATGGACAGTTTTTGTCCAAATTAGTTTTGACAGAACATTCAATTATAGGCCTTTTTGGGAATGAAATTCCCATATTCGGAAAATTGGTATTGGGAACGATGTTCGAAAATTCCTCTCGGAATTTTTAGCGATCGTGAATGGATTTCCCATAGGAAATCAGCTGTCATTCTGCTTGCTTTGTTTCCCATTCATTTTAGTAGGGAGACAGGAACAGAACAATGTTAGTGCAAAAACATTTATGTATGATTGTTTCTATTTTCATAATTATATGAGTATGTATAAACCATTGGTTTGCATTTTTTACTCAAGGCCGAATCAGTTAATCCAAAGCAAATTGAATTATTGGTTGCTACCTATAATGGAAAGAAATATCGATATAGCTAATTGATTAACCTCAACCCGAAAATACTGAACAGACTAGTTAAATGCATAATCGGAATATAAAAGTTTGTAATTTATTTCATTAATAACACTGGTCTTATATAATTGTTCTCTTAAGTTAATTCTTATAGACCTTAAATTTGTTCTCTAATCCGGTTATCATTTTTCTTAAATTTGTTTTCATAAATTATTTAATAAACACTTCTATATTCTCAATAACACATAACAATGGAAATTGGAAGAAAACGCATTTGTCAAAACAGTGTTACTATATAGGGCGGTTTAGGGAATTCATGAAATATTAAAAACACCTAAATGACATGATATGGTGTGATTTAAAAGATGATTTACGATTTTAACGATTTTTTATTGTGTTTGTCTTAATTATTAATTAATCTTATTATCTACTGATGATTCATATTCCTCGGGTTGTTCTGGTCCGGTTGTCGGTGAACTAAAAAGATGACTGTTAAGATTATTATAGGTATATATCTAGTACCCCGTGGTGTAGTGGTTAGTGTGTCGCATTGCCACTTCGAAGGTTCTGGGTTCGATACCTGACTCCACTTAAGTTCTTTTCCGGGGTACTGCCTCTTTCAAGGAAGTGACAAATCCTCCAAGAGTAAATCATGTCATGGAAGTGCTTCTCTGTTAGTCGTTCGAAATCAGCGGTAAATTGTAGGTCCCTTCCATTCCTGCAGAATATGAAAGCACTCACAGGAATGTTTGAGAGTGTAAGTCACAGGCCCCGCCCCGCTTGGATCTGTTGTGCCAACAATGTTTTATGTTTATGTTCAGATTTATATAAGAGAAGTGACAAAGTTTTCAAATCAAACGCTCTAATACCATACGGCTCAAAAACATTTTCTGCGCCTGCCGGAAATGCAGCGCAACTGAATCTTCGTATGGAAATGCACTAGTTAAGCCACACTAAGCAGCAGCGAAACTTCGAGCCAGCGACATTAAACAGTAGAGTTGGTATTGGTAATATACCTTACTCTGAAGTGTCCTTTCGCTGAAGCTCAGTTGCGCCTAGTGAGGTCTTGCCTTAAGTATGAACTTTAAATCAATTATCTTGATTCGCAAGTTCTTGATTTGCTTGGGATATTTTGTTTTACCATACTGGTGAAAGTGGGATTTTTATTATAATCCAGGGAAATTTCTTATTAGAGCACCACAAAACAAATTCGAAAACCATCTTTGAACAGATTTTTGTATTTTTTATTCCGTGGGAAATTCATTCCGAAGGAGATTCACGATCGCGGGGAATGTTTCATGCGGGAGATTCCCGATAGGGCCCATGACCATTGTATTTAAAATCTATAGTATTCCCAAAAAGCGGAACGTTTTGTGCGCCATCTATGGACGACGTTCACAAGCTTTGCTCAGGGATTAATTTTAGTGGTTTTTGTCTAAACTGCTATGGGAAGCAAAAACAACAATAGAAGACATTCGATGTAAAGTAGATAAGACAACTAGCGCCGCCGTTGACGACGTTCAGAACTAAAATAAAATGTTCCATGAAATTACTATAAAAATGTACATATATACAATGCCATGACTTTCTCATTTTTTGAATTCGTGCTCTAAAAAATACCTTCGGTTAAAAAGTTTCGATGTGCTTGAAATATTTCAAATATTTATATTTCGTTCAGGGTCCACTGTTCAGTTTGATTCAGATCGTTTGAAATAGAAAACCGACAATCTGTTGATCTGTTCAAAATGTTCAAGCCCAATACATTATTTGTAGATTTTTCAGGGTGACGTGAAATAACGCCAAATTCCAAAAAATTCTGAGGTCATGAGGTCAGTTTGCCGTGCAGAATTAAAATTAATTGTTCATCTAAATCCCTATGGAAAAAGAAAAAAATTAACTCGCAACACCGTTATTTTCAGAATTAAATTAGTAAAAAGAATTTCAATATTTGTCCACGAACGAAATCTTAGTAAAGAATAATATACTTAACATATTCTAAGACCATCCCCTACTTTGTTAAAAGTAAAAATTAATTCCTTAGCCCCATTCAGACGCTGCTTTAAATAAATTAAAGAAGAAATTATGTTTCTTCCCCTTCAGTTTGTTAGATTTTGTTACATCACTCACGAACCCAACCATCACCATCTTATCAACAGGATAGGTTCTAGGAGAAATAAGTAAAAATGTATAAAATATTCTGATTCAAGAAATTGTAAATAATAAAGGTATTTTAATAAAAAAAAAACACATTTTATACATTGTACTGCAACGAAGCTTCCTTTGTAAATAAAATAGAACGATAAAGTAATTCAAATTATAGCTTACTTACTAATAAAGATATAAGACATAATTATAAGATGGCTTCCATGCAAATATCAACTAAGAAAAGCAATAATTTTGTACTTATTTTAAGATTTTTCTTTTAAACGAAAACAGAAAATTCTAAAAAAAAAATGAAAAGGAAAGATGCATGTAAATTTGTTGTTACATTTTTTTTGTATATACAAAACTAAATTTTAGAATAAATCGTATATGTAATAAATTTTAATATACAACAATAATAAATGAAAGAGAAGGTTGCTGTTTTTAATGATACATGTATTTATGAAAACGAAGAGATATAAAGAAATATGGAAGAATATCCACATTAAAGAGAAATTTATTTCAACATTGGTTATAAATAAAGATGTTTCGCTTATGTAATTTTTTCTTTACAATAGCGTGAACCGTCAGCCATTTGTCAAAATAAATGAATTGCTGTTTAACAAATAAACATACTTCTTTGTAAATGTTCTTCTTACATTTTGCAATAATTGAAGGGCTGTACGTATAAAGGGTCTAAGTGTCAAAAAATCAAAAGTCAATATTTTTAGGAAAATACAATCTAAATGCCGCCTAATAATATCCAAAAGATTCCAAGTGCCTGTTTAGTTGTGGTACGGTCTAAGTGCCAACCATCTTTTTATCATGTTTTATACTGGTAGGGTCTAAGTGCCAGGAATTTTTTATTATTTTTTTTTTCGTTTATCTCAAAATAATAAAATTGTCACTTAGACCCTTTTAACTTACAACCCTTCAATTTATGCTGAGTAATTGTTCCGTATTACAAAGAAGGTACTCCAAATGCTGCACTCTGAATATATCAATAATTTGTTCTCTTTTGAGTTTACTACATTATCTTAGTACAGATGAGGCAATTTATTTCCTAGAAAGGGGGTGCTGCCACCCTATAGAATTTAGTACAATATATTTAAGAAAAAAGACAGTAGATTGCAATATACCGCAGCAGTATATCTTACAAAATACAACAAATAAAAAGATTGTTCGAAAACATATTACATTTTTTTCGAGAATAGGAATTTTTAAAATTTTTTCTCAAGAAAATAAAATTTAAAAAAAATTATCAAACTACATAGTTTTGAAATGACTATAAATCTAAAAAAATTAACTTAAAAGGAAAAACTCAAAAAAATTAATATAATAATGCACGACTGGGTGATGTGGTCTTGGAGCTTGAGATTTTGATAAAAATACATTTTTCAAAATTCTTAAATAAATACTTTAACTTATAAGCTCTGAACAATAAGAACGTCATTTTATTACTTGGATAATTTTGAAGTTAAAAATCTGTAGCATTTTTCAAACAAAATTCAGAAAGGCCAGTTCATATATGTATTCAGCAAATACATTTATTGATATGAGCAGTTTTCAAGATACCTACACCTACATATATACATATGTAAGAAAGTATCGGCTGAGCCGTTTTCGAGATAGTCGAAAGCAAAAATAACGGGCCTATGGAAAGTACCGTTTTTAGACATTTCTTAAATTTTTTTTTAGCCATATGTTTTGTCGTAAAATCTTTAGAGCCGTTTTCGAGTAAATTAAGCTTTACCGTAGCGGATCGATTCAGGGTGCAGAAGTAATTGGAGAAATACTGTAGGAACGTATGAACAAAGGGAAACCAGATTCACCTATAGCACACAACAGACCATATTTGGATGGATCATTATCCGGAAACACATCTATTACCAATTCATATCATCTATCGTTGTCATGTCATATAACTTACTGATTTATACAACCAATTACGTAAGTTCACGGAGTCTTAAGAACTTGGAACAACAACAGAAAAAGCAGAAACAGTAGAATCTACGTGTGAAGAGTACTTTACGTAACACGTAACAATGAAGATACATCGTAAGAATACCCTTCGAAATTCTTCCAGAGCAAGAACTAACTAACAATAACTCAAGAAAAAGGGCAACAGCAAGATTACTGCACATGGAAAAGATATTTGGAAAGAATCTGTAGCTAGGTGATGACTACCGTAAATTTATGAGAGAATATATTATGGAGTTAGGACACATGATCGAATGCAACACAAACTGATGAGAAGGGAACACACTTCCTACCACACCACGCTGTGATCAATCCTAACAGCTCCACCACAAAGTTAAGAGTAATATTTGACACCTGCCAAAAGACTTATCTTCCCGTCAAGCATCTATTAAAATTTGGAAAAAACTAAAGCTATGATTTTTAGAAATGGTGGTTTAAGGTATTCCAGGATGGAGCATTGGTCATATAATGAGAATAATATTGAAATTGTAAAAAACTACAAATATCTTGGTTTCACAATAGCAAGCAACCTGAACATGACAAAACATCTAAGCGAGAAACTTGCAACAGCTAAAAACGCTTTGAACGCTACCTGGAGAAGCTGCCTTGGAAATGATAATGTATCCCACTCTGCAAAGTATAGAATATTCCAGGCTACTATGCAATCAATCATGTTTTATGAAGCGCAGGTATGGGGCTATGAAAAATTTGATATTGTGGAACAAATCCAAAGATTTTTTTCTAAAAAGAACTTTTGGTCTATACCATCAACCTCAGCGAACTATATGCTGCACATAGAAACGGGGCTTCCTGAACTCTTTACGGAAACACTAAAACTGCATGTGGATTATGTGATAAAAGTTATGCTTATGCCAAACGAAAGACTGCCAAAAAAATTGCTTTGTATGCCCTGCAACGCAAGTCGTTATGGTTTGAAGAATGGCAAAACCTAGCAACGTTCTGTGGCGTCCAACTCAACATCTCCCTGGAAAATCTTGGAAGTTGGAAGGAACAATTATACAGAATAGTGGCGTGCTTGGATGATAAATGGATGCAGGAATGTCAACGGAAAGCGAGTACTTCAATGCACCGGTCAATTTATGCAAATTTTCAGCACATCCTCGAAGATGCAAACTACTTCCAGTTGAACTTTAAAGTAAAAAAAAACTATCTACATTATTTAGGTTGAGAGACGACTTTCAAAACCTAAACTATCAGCCACACAGGACAGATCTTCCAATCGAATGTTCAATGTGCAACGTAAGGACGAGGGAAGATGTCTTTCATTTTTTGGGCGAATGTCCAGTGCTGAAAGAAATAAAAAGAGTTTATTTCGGGAAAAATATATTGAGCAAAACGGAAATGATTCAGTACTTGAATGGTAAAGATTGGGAAAGACTATATAGATGCACTTCAAAAGCAGAAAGATACAGATTTCAAATAATTAAGGAACTGTTTTGAAAATCAATGAAAAATTCAATAATGTAAATGAATAATCATTTAATTTTATTATTTTTCAAATTGTACATAAATTGCGCAAACTCTGGCAGACGGTTTTTTTAAGTCATGCTATAAGATTTAAGAATAATTGTTAAATTGTAAGAAAATAAAAATATGATTGAGAAAATAAATCAAATTATCTATCTATCTATCTATCTATCTATTTGACGCTTCAGCAAAGTCCGCAAAACAAAATAATGAACCAAATAATGAACACAGGTCCCAAAATACAAGGAGACTACTATGAATGAATTCACCACATGAAAATACCTCGGAATATGAATTGAATACATTTACATATGGGACTGCATCGGCACTGTATTTAGCTATTAAGAACACTCAAACAGCTAGCTAAGGGACAAGTTATAGCGATACGGAAAACCAAACCGAAAAAATGTTCAGATGGGAAATTTGGCATGTTCTGATTCGATTCTTAAGGCAAATGCTACACTGATCGATGGCAGTTGATTCAGAGAATGTTTTTTGTTCATAATAATTTTAATTGAACAAATACTTTTTGTTAAAAATATATTTATTTGTTTTTCTGTTATACGTTTAAAAGAAAAATAATAAATTTCGTTTTCAACAAAAAGTAAAAGTTCAATTCAAATTTTTATTTGTAAAATAAATTCTCTGAGTTGATTCCCATCGTTCAGTGCAGCATTTGTGTTTTAAATCGAACTATAACATACTAAATTTTCCATTTGGAATTTTTTTCGGTTTGGTTTTCCGTATCGCTATAACTGGCCCCTAAGGATGAAGGAAAAAGCAAAACAAATTTTACTATCAGATTTGTATGTGGACGACGTCATGTCAGGCGGATATTCAATAGACGAAGTGAGGGAGTTAAAAGAACAGCTAACAAGCTGGACAAATAGAATAGTAACATAAATAAGCTACTTGGAAAAGAAGTCGACTCAGTAATCAGTCTCGAGTTAAATAAAGAAGAGGACGTGAAAACATTAGGAATTCAATGGCACCCATTAAAAGACTATTTTTCATTCGAAGTTAAACCATATGAATCCAAATCCATCTGGACTAAAAGAAGTGTGCTGTCGGAAAATCTCGAATATTTGATCCACTAGGATGGATCACATCAATCGTTCTTAGTACCAGTCGACAGGTCGGAAAAAGTGGGTTTAGGTGGAAAAAGGTCAAAAGTTAATGAAACTTGGGGATTTCGTTCAGGGATAGTAAACAAACATTTTGCTAAGTTTTTTACCTCGAGGGCCCTGTGCTAAAAGAGGGAGGGGGGGGGGTGAACTGCAAATTTTTCGACGTTGCTCCAGTTTTCCCTCAATAACTTTTTTTCCTTACGTCTTACGGCAAAATCATATTCTAATTTTTTGTAGAGCATAAAATTTCCTACAATTTTGTTAATACAAACATCTATGCACATATGTCAATTTGTTACCGAGATATGGCGCTTCAAAAACAGGTCATTTTTCACTTAATGATTATTCGGGTATATACGAAGAAATAAAGTAGAATTCTGCGAATTGACATACAACAATATTTGAACTATTGAAATTGTAGGAAATTTAACGTTCTAAAAAAACCCGATGACATTTTTTCCGTAGGACATAAGAAAAAAAAGTTATTGAGGTTAGTGTAGGTTAGAAGGGGGAGCATTTGCCATAGGGCTACATTTTGCCAATTCAGTTTTTCGTTCAAACCAACAAAGTGTAAAATATCGAAAAATCGGTTTTTGTTTCACATCTCTAATTGAATTGCAAACTTCCCACAAAGTTTGACAATTCTCAGGTAGACACCAACTAAGTTTCACGAGTTTGCTTTTTTTTGTCTGCTCGACCCAAAAAAAAAATAAGGTAAACAGTGGTCGTTAATTTGTAGTTTTTATAGTGCTATGTGAATTTCAGATGTAAATATCTTGTTAAAAATATATATAGTAATAAATATGAGTCGCTTACAAAGAAAAAAGATACAAACTAGTTTTTAAAAGAACAGTGTGTACGGTACATTTGCCACTTGTTTGTGGGGTGGCTTTGCCCGGCAATTAACCAGTGGTAAATTCACACCATGGGTTGCTTTTACCAGTGGTAAAATCACCCCATGATTTGCTTTTACCAGTGATAAATTCACCCCATGGGTTGCTTTTACCAGTGTTAAATTCACCCATGGGTTACATTTACCAACGACAAAGCCACCTTGGGGGTGCCTTATTCTATCCTATTTTTCCTATTTCCCAGCTCACAGCTCAAAAAATGCCGCGCATTCATGCCAAAAAGGGCAATCGCCCAGAAATCGACGAGGGAAAAATGAGAACAGCAGTACAAAAAGTCGAAGTGGATAAAACTATATGTATATAAACGCAGCAGCTATATATTATGGATTTAAGCGGACTACTTTGGGGGAAAGATGCAAGAAGTGGCGATCTTCTACCACATATAAAAGCTTTTACGCCCGAAAATATTACCAAAGGATTCACAGGAAGCAATCTGTCCTTTGAACAATTTGATATTTTCGGAAAGTGACTTTGTTACACCACGGCAGGAATTTCATGTAACAAGCCATTCCCAGCCAGACTGTTCAACCCCGGATGATGAACTTCCATCAAACGAAATTATCTTCTATACACATAAATCAAAATGAAGTGTCTGTTTGTAATTTCAAAATATCAGTTTTTTACTAAATGCGTATGAAAGCATATACGGTACTTATAACAAAAACGCAATTTTTAAAATTTTTGTCTGTATGTCTGTTTGTTCCGGCTAGTCTCGGAAAAGGCTAAACCGATTTTGACGGGATTTTCACTGGCGGATAGCTGATGTTGTAAGGAGTAACTTAGGCTATTTTAATTACTCATGTAGATGGCGCTGCGGTTGCGATTCTCAAAAATTCTTATTTATGGGCCGATTTTGACGGGATTTTTACAGGAAGATAGCTGATAAGCCGAATTAACTTAAAATAACACGGTATCTATACACATAAATAAAAATGAAGTGTAAAAAAACAGCTATTTACTAAATGCATATGAAAGTATTATTATTTTCAATACATTGATGAATTTTGGCGGAACGAAGTTCGCGGGTGAGCTAGTTATTAACACACTGTGGCAATAACCCATAACAGCATAAGTCAATTTTCGCAATTTTTCAGGAGAAGCATTTGAATTGTTGGTCATCAATTGAAGCGCTTTTATAAAAAAAAAAGCAATAACTTTAGCACATTTTTGAAGATGTTAAGTGATAAAATGTAGAATTTTCTTCGTTTTGCAATTTAACTTATTTTTAAATTCTTTTAATATACTCTGGGGTGGAATCGGCTAATGTGATTTGTGATTGTCACATTTCTGACAATCACACGTGATAAAATAATTTTGTGCGTCTGCATAATGTGATCACCGGAATTTTGTTTATTTTCATTATGTCATTTTCCGTTGGGCAATTGGAGAGAACTCCGAAGACAAATCGTTTCTCTTCGGAGTTGTGTTTTGCGAGTCTTACTTCTTCTGCTTTTTATGAAATATGCGGTCTGAAGGCGCATATATACAAACGTCACAGTTTCTATATATTTTGTATTTCAAATTAAACAATTCGAACAATTTTAATATATAATTTACATTAAGGGACGTGACAATTATGTATTTATTTAGAAAAGATTAATTTAGTTGTCACTTCACGTGATTGCTCACAACATATACGCGTTTCAGAAAAATATCTCAATTAAAAAAATGTTCATTTCTGTTTTTTTTTTTATTGTTTTTATTTTTACTTTAATCATGAGGAGAAACTAATTTCTCCCAATCGAAAACAACATTAGTATAGATCTTTGACAAATCTTTGACAGCAAAAGCAAATAATTTTGTTTTATAAGTCAGCATCAGAGGTTTATTTTTTATTTATTATTATTTTTGTATGCAAGTGACACCTAAATAGCTGTCACAAGAAAAAGTCACAAAAATTTGATTGTCACATGTGACAATCACCTTAGCCAGACGAAATTTGTATATTGTGACTATCACATATCACAAATCACCTTAGCCGATTCCACCCCTGATTTTGAGCAAAAAAACGACATATGCTTACAGGAAGGAACGAAAAAAATTTGGAAGAAAAGCACAAGTAGACATGTGCCAATAGGAATGAACAAACGAACTTTGAAAGAAAAGCACAAGTAGACATGTGCTAATCGGAATGAACAAACGAAATTTGACTCATTTTGAGCATAAGTCGACTTATGCTGTTATGGGTTTTTGCCACAGTATGAATGAATAAATCTGTTTTGGTACGTTATTACAATTATAAGTGTTTTTATTTGTTTTAAATTTGATATTTAGTTACCTGGTAAACCCTCCCCCACGTCCTTGGCCTACTTGAGAGGCTTTACCACAACCTTTTTTTTTGTTAAATCATTAAAAATAGAAATAATTAAGATATTAAGATGAAATATACTTTAAAGTGAAGATAACAACGTCAAGGTACATATTAGATATCAAGAAACTATCATACAAATGGCGCAAGTCATTGTTTATATAAACGTTAGTACTACCACTTGAGGTGCGCTATCTATCGATGAAAAACTAAGCTCTAGAATACCATGGGAAGCAAGAACAACAATTTCCACCATTTTAATTGTTGTTGTTGTTTCAGATGGTATTCTAGAGCTTAGTTTTTCGTCGATAGATTTCGCACCTCAATAGTTTATATATGCAATGGCGCAAGTAACACTACACGAAGAATATAACAACAAGATTCATTACTGGCTAGAACCAAACTAGCAAATCGTACTCCATTCATCAAGGAGGGTATTATAGTAAGGATTTGGAGAAGGTTGCAAAATTCAAATCTATCCACGGACGCAAAGCATCCAGTTATAATTCACATTTGGCTAAATAAATAATTGATTGGTCACATAAGGCAACACTTAACGGAGGATATTATATGACTATGAAATAATATGGCCATATAAGCATATACATATATGGCATGCATCTTAACAATATACTGGATAATAAAAAGAAGTTGTGACGTAAACAATTTCATTAAAAGGTGTATTAAATGTCAAAGGCTTAACGTACGAAAGCAGGCACAATTAATAGGAAACTTGCCTTCACCACGGGTAACCATATCAAGACCATTCACGCACACCGGAGTAGACTATGCAAGCCCATTTATCAGTTCTCGAAAGCAAGAAGCTTATCAAGCATTACCTTACAATCAGAGATTAGCCAACACATATTGTGTGCTCCCTGGCAACTTACAAAACATAAACTATGAGCGTGGTGCTTACTTACTTACTGAAGGTGGCACAGACAGTCCATTGTGGACCACGGCTTCAACCAACAATCCTCGCCAGCTAGGCCGGTCCCTAGCCAGTGGCCTCCAGTTGCGCACACCAAGTTGGTTGAAGTCGTTTACCACTTGATCGCGTCGCCTTAGATGGGGTCTTCCAGAACTGCGTCGGGCCTCCGGGTTGGAATTGAAGACTCGTGTGGCAGGAGCGTTTTCGTCCATACTCTCCACATGGCCCAGCCATCTAAGCCCCTGTATTTTCAGCTTCTTCACCAAGTCAATGTCGCTGTATAGCCCGTACAGTTCACCATTGAATCTTCTCCTCCATACTGCATTGATACATACAGGACCGAATATCACCCGTAGATTCTTTCTCTCAAAGCACCAAAGCCTGTATTCATCCGATTGTGTCAGTGTCCACGCTTCTGCAACATACAGCAGGATCGGGATGATAAGGGTCTTGTATAGTGTCTCTTTGGTCATTTGGGAGAGGGCTTTGCTACTAAGATGCCTTCTAAGCCCTAAGAAACAACGATTGGCAAGAGTGATTCTTCGACTGATCTCTTCACTGATGTTGTTCTGAAAGGTTATAGTGGAACCCAAATAGACAAAGTCCTTGACAACCTAAAAATTATATCTGTCCATTGTGACGTTTTGTCCGAGCCTACGGTGATGATCTTCTTCACCCGAGGACAGCATATACATACTTTGTTTTATCTTCATTTACAGCCAGACCCATTTTTGCCGCCTACACTTCAATACTTGCGAATGCTCCACTGACAGCGCGCTTCGTTCTTTCAATAATGTCAATATCATCAGCATAGCCAAGTAATTGAACGGATTTAAAAAAAATCGTACCGCTGTTGGTATCGACTTTAAAATCGATAAAGAGGTGGTGAGTAGATATCGATCTGGAATTCTTGGGTCTTTTCCAAAATCTGCCGAAGTGTGAAAATTTGGTCGTCGGTTGACTTACCGGGTCTGAAACCACACTGATAGGGGCCAATCAGTTCACGTGCGAAAGGGTTCAGACGTTCACACAGAATGGCCGGCAAGATTTTATATGCGACATTTAGGAGACTTATATAATATGTATACCTCTGTAGTTGGCTCAGCTTAGAATATCTCCTTTCTTGTGGATAGGGCACACAATGCTGAGGTTCCATCGTCAGGCATACTTTCATCCGACCAGATTGTACAGATGAGATGGTGTATGCTCCTCACCAAGTCATCTCCCACTCCCGCTGCTTTGAAGAGTTTAGCCGTAAGGCCATCCGCTCCAGCAGCCTTGTTGGACTTTAGTTTTGATATTGCTACTCGAACTTCTTGGTCAGGTGGATGGAGATTTTGTTCATCATCATCCAAATCGAATGGATCATTCTGCCTGACAGCGATTAAGTTGGTTGTCTTCGCCGTTTTACAGTCTGCAGACGTGTTCTTTCAAAATTCTCAGCACCGACTGTGTATCAGAGTTGAAATGTTGCATAGAGAAAACTCGCTTGTTGGTCTTTGTAACAGACAATAAATTATTGTATACCTATGTTTTTCTCTGTTGATAATAATTTGCAAATAATGTATTAATCCCAATGAATTTATTTTAAATCAATTTCTATGTATTTATGATTTTTACTTTTTTTCATGTATGTTATATACATTTATGAGACTATGTCAATTATTTCGACAGGCGGCATTGTTCTATTTTCTTTATAAACTCTGTTTTATTGTTATCTTATATTATTTAATAAAGATTTTCATAATAATAAAAAGTGCTGATCATTTCAGTCATAAGAAAACATCGGAAAACGCCCTATACCAGCACCAAGAACTTCCGCTAAATAGATAGGGAAAAAATGTTGATATGTAGGTACAATAGAATTTCTTAAAGAACAACAGCCGATTTTGCTATGACCCACTATTAGAAGCGGTTCATTGTGAAGCAGTGTCAGCAAATATGGACACTTATAATGTTTATTATACAGGGTGATTCACCAGCGTTGTGCCAAAAAGCTAGAGCGTGTAGGTTGAGTTGAGACAAGAAAAAAATCGTATGGGAGGGGGGGTCTATTCCCCTCCGTTTAGCCGGGAGGGACAATTTTCTGAAAAATTGACTTATTTTGTAAAAAAAAATATAAAAAATCAACGGCTTTGTTTACAACATCGTGTTATACCTTTTTGGAAAGCCAAAAACTTCTTCTTTCATTTTGTTTTTAAATTGAATTGTTTTAACGAATAGTTTAAAAAATATAAATTTTCAAACTCAAAATTTTGAAAAAAAAATTTGAAAAAATTATTTTAAAACTAATTTTTTTCAAAATTTTACGTAATTAGGTATAATTTTTGTTCTCATAATTGAATGCTCCCATTAATTTTTAATCCAACACTGAAAGCCGTATGGCTTTACGACTTTTTGTTGCCAAGGTATTCAAAAATAACCGAACCTACTTCTTCACAAAAACACGAAAAAATTGGCTAATGGTCACTTGTGCCATCCCGTAAGGCTAGATTTTCTTGTTTTTGTGAAGAAGTAGGTTCGGTTATTTTTGAATACCTTGGCAACAAAAAGTCGTAGAGCCATACGGCTTTCAGTGTTGGATTAAAGATTAATGGGAGCATTGAATTATGAGAACAAAAATTATACCTAATTACGTAAAATTTTGAAAAAAATTAGTTTTAAAATAATTTTTTCAAATTTTTTTTTCAAAATTTTGAGTTTAAAAAATTATATTTTTTAAACTATTCGTTAAAACAATTCAATTTAAAAACAAAATGAAAGAAGAAGTTTTTGGCTTTCCAAAAAGGTATAACATGGTGTTGTAAACGAAGCCGTTGATTTTTAATATTTTGTTTTACAAAATAAGTCAATTTTTTAGAAAATTGCCCCTCCCGGCTAAACGGAGGGGAATAAAACCCCCCTCCCATACGATTTTTTTCTTGGCAAAAAAAAGTCGTAGAGCCAAAAAAAAAAGGAGAAGTTTTTGGCTTTTCAAAAAGGTATAATACGGTGTTGTAAACGAACCCGTTGATTTTAAATATTTTTTTTTACAAAATAAGTCAATTTTTCAGAAAATTGCCCCTCCCGGCTAAACGGAGGGGAATAGACCCCCCCCACCCATACGATTTGTTTCTTGTCTCAACTTAACCTACACGCTCTAGCTTTTTGGCACAACGCTGGTGAATCACCCTGTATACTCGTATGTATGTTTCTCAGTGGAAATTTTAAAAAAACGTGGAGTACGTACGACTCTATTGTGGGCACTTCTAATTAGGTACGTATGGCATGCGGTACGGTTGCGGTTTCGGCTGCGTTTTTCTATTGTGTTCCAGCAGTTAGCCAGGAGGCGCAATTTTCTAAAAACATGACTTAAATTCGAACAAAAATAATTAAAAAATAACGGTAACTCCTACAATGCCATGTCATATCTTTTTGTAAAGCCAGAAATCCCTTCCTTTTTTGTGTTTTCAAACAAAGCTGTTTTAGTGAACCGTTTTCAAAATATTAACTTTCAAACTCAAAATTATGGCAACAAAAAAATAGAAAAAAATTTCAAATTTTTTTTCAAAATTTGTTGTATTCAAGTATTATTTTTGTTGTCAAAACTCAATGCTCTTATTAGTTTTGGGTCAGACTCTGAAAACCGTATGGCTCTAGGACTTTTTGTTGCCAAGCTATTCAAAAATATCCCAACCTACTTGGTCATAAAAAACACACAAAAATTTGAATTACTTGTGCCATCTCGATCTCGTAAGGCTAGATTTTCGTTATGCAGAAAAAAGTTCTTTTATTTTTGAATAGCTTGGCAAAAAGAAATCCTAGAGACATACGGTTTTCAATGTTGGACTTGAATCAAATAAGAGCATTGAATTATGGCAAGAAAATACTAAATAAGGTAAAATTTTGAAATAAAATTAGTTTGAAAATTTTATTTTAACTTTTTTTTTTTTAATTTTGAGTTTGAAAATTAATATTTTGAAAAAATTTCACTAAAATAAATATTTTTCAAAACAAAATAGGTAAAAGAAGAGGTTTTTGGCCTTAAAAAATGGCATAGCATGGCGTTGTAGAAGTTATTTTGTTATTTTTTAATAATTTTTGTTTCCAATTTAAGTCATGTTTTAAAAAAAATGCCCCTCTCAGTTAAACGGAAGGGAATAGACCCCCTCCCACATGAGTTTTTCTAGTTCCAACTCAACCTACTCGCTCAAGCTGTTTGGCACACCTTAAGTGAATCACCCTTCATAAGCTTTCGCTTATGAAAATTCACAAACTGTACGTTACACAACCTACCTCAAATATATCTTGTATATCTCCTATAATTTTGTGATGTATTTTTTGACTTAAATTTACAATTATTTTTGTATTCTTCAGTTACTATTATTTTTTTGATATGTATATGGAATAGGCCTGTTATGGATACCTCGTTAAAAAAACGCATTGCAAAGTCTACCCCTTGGGTAATGAGGAAATGACTTCTTCCAAAAATCACCGCAATTGAGGGCGCCAATGATAAAGCTTGCACAGGGCGCTAATTTAGCTCGGGCCGGCCCTGTGAACCACCCATGTATGTTCATATACTTATAAGTTCATATGTCAACATATGGGGTTAAGTATGTTCAGAGAATGTATGCCTTTGATGACTTTTATTTTCGGATCACTTTCAGAGCAGAGATTCTCAACTATGCTGTTCGCTTGGTCAGTAATACTTTGTTTTAGACGTATTAAATTGCTACAAAAGGATAGAAAATTACTAAGCTCAAAAGCTTTTAGGCTTAGAAAAAGCTATTGATTGAAAAAGACAAAGAAAAGTCGTACATTCATACCCCACACAACATATCAAATAAATGTTCATAAATATCACTTAAAACATTAATTAAATTAACTTTACGTCTTCGCGTGCGTATATACATACAAATAAACGAAAATGGATGCTTTCGCTTTAACTAATATGTCACCAAAGCTAGTCAAACCCACCACAATAGAGGAAAACCCACAAATTGTCTTAATTTAGTACTCTTTTATTAAGGTTTAGGCCCGTTTTCCGAGATCTCAGTTCAGTATCTGCCAAAGTGAAGTACTGAGACCTTCTTTTCTTGAACTAACCTAAAAGTAATACAATGACAGTTAGGTTAGGTTAGGTTAAGGTGGCTGTCAGTCAACGACTGACACACTTAGACCAGATACTAGGTCCATTGTGATACCACATATGAAAGTAAGGCACTACCTCACTAATTTTAAAACCAATTGGAACTTTTAACAAAGCGATGGAGACAGTGTATGTCTGTCTGAGTTAGGTCATTTATATCGTTGAGGAAGAAATCTCCCAAATGTAATTTTCGTCTTTGTGAGAGAGCAGGGCATGAACAAAGAAGATGTGTTATAGTCTCTTCTTCTTCCTCGTCCATGCAACTTCTGCAGAAGTCGTTCGAGAAGACACCGAGTCTAGTAGCATGTCTGCCTATAAGACAGTGTCCAGTTATGACACCGATTAAGGAGCTAAGGTGTGATCTACCAAGAGATAACAAACATATGGAGCGTTTTGGATCTAGTTTTGGCCAGATCTGTTTTGTCGCCTGACAGGTAGTCAAATTTGACCACCTTAGATTTGTTTCGTTCATGGCATCGTGTTTTAGCATGAGTTTACATGTAGCGATAGGTATACCAATATTCCTCCTGTCGGGTGAAAGTGGTTCAGTAGTTCCATTTCTAGCGAGTTCATCGGCCTTGCAGTTTCCTGGGATATCTCTATGTCCCGGCACCCAAAAAAGGTGAATGTTAAACTGTTCTGCCATCTCCGCGAGAGATGTGCGACAGTTGCGGGCTGTTGCTGAGTTCGTGGAAACCGCCTCGAATGATTTAAGGGCTGCTTGGCTGTCTGAAAAGATACGGATATTTGACGTGGATATCACGTTTTCCTTGAGCCAGGATAGAACCTCTTTTATCGCCAGAAGTTCCGCTTGGAACACGCTACAATAGTTAGGGAGTCGGAAAGATAGACTAAGATTTAGTCCTTCTGAGTACACTCCGCCCCCAACCCCATCTTCGGTTTTTGAACCATCAGTGTAGAAATGAATCGAATCATCTCTCGAGAAATGTCCTTCGTCCCAGTCAGAGTGATGGAATGGAGACTCGAAAGTTGTTTTCAAAAACCAGTTGGGGTATGGTGTAGTCAGAGTGACTTGGAATCGTTCTGAATGAATTCAGAATAATAGTGTGGCCAATTGAGTTATTGGTCCTTTGAGACGTGGCTCTGAGACGGATTGCTGTACTCGCGGCCATTTGTTTACTAAAAATGTCGAGGGGTGTAAGATTAAGAAGAATGTCTAAGGCAGCTGAAGGTGTCGTACGCAGTGCTCCAGTGATACATAGACATGCTGATCTTTGGACTTTGCTTAGGTGGTCCCGGTAGGACACTTTATCCAAAGCAGTCCACCATACTGTTATCCCATAAGTTAGTATCGGTCTTATGACCGCTGTATATAGCCAGTGGGTAATTTGTGGGGATAAACCCCACTTATTCCCTATTGCTTTTTTGCAAGAAAAGAGAGCCACCGTGGCCTTTTTTACTCTTTCCTGAATGTTGGGTTTCCATGTGAGCTTCTTATCTAGAACAAGGCCTAGATATTTAGCTTCATTTGAGAAAGTTAGTGGAGTTCCATTAATGGACGGAGCATTTAGGTGTGAAATTTTATATTTCCTTGTGAAGAGGACCAGTTCAGTTTTGTGGGGGTTTACTCCTAGCCCACATTTACCAGTCCACTTAAGAAGCTTGTTAAGAGCTGTTTGCATTAGCTCAATAAGAATTTGAGCATGTTTTCCTGATATCGCAATGGCGACGTCATCAGCGTATGCAATCACTTTGAATCCCTCTGCTTCCAGGTCAACTAGAAGTTCATTGACAACTAAGTTCCATAGAAGAGGAGATAGGACTCCACCTTGTGGAGTACCTCTGCTGACTGATCTTCTTAGGCAGACGTCTCCTAGGGTTGAGTTGATTAGCCTACTTTTTAGCATAAGATTTATAAGCTCACTCAGGGATCTGTCTACTTTAAGATTGTCTAGTGCCGTTGTGATTGCTTGGTTGCTGACGTTGTTAAAAGCACCCTCGATATCAAGGAATGCTACCAGAGTATACTCTTTGTGATGTAGGGAATATTCGATAGCGCTTACTAAGGTATGCAAGGCAGTGTCTACCGATTTTCCTTTGCAGTAAGCGTGTTGTGCTGTAGACACTAGAGTTGTGTCTATGGCACTTCGCAAATGGATATCAATCAGACGTTCTAAAGTTTTAAGAAGGAATGATGATAGACTTATAGGTCTGAGGTCTTTTGGATACACTTGGGAACATTTTCCCGCTTTGGGAATGAACACAACTTTTACTTCCCTCCATAACGATGGAATGTATTTCAACTCTAAACATCCGTTTAGTACTACTTCCAGGATAGGGATAATAATATCCATAGACTGTTGAAGTTCTGCTGGTATTATGCCGTCAGGTCCAGCAGATTTATATGGATTGAAGCTGTTGATGGCCCATTTTAGTTTTTCCCTAGTGACTAGACCAAGTTTACTAGTATTATTATTGATTGATCCAATTGGACTACAATCAAGGTTTACTATGTTAAGGGAGCTACCTGGGAAATGGGTGTCAAGTAGCAAGTTAAGCGATTCTTCGCAGGTATTGGTCCATGAGCCGTCTGCTTTTTTAAAGAAGCTAGGCATTGTGGGATTGGTAGAGAGGATTTTCCTTAATCTAGAAGCCTCTGAAGTGTCTCCTATTTTGCCACAGAAGTTCCTCCAGGAGGCTCTTTTACTTTTCCTCAGCTCTTTTTTATATAATTTCAAGGATTCTTTGTAGGAATCCCAGTCGGCGATTTCTTTGGAGTATTTAGCTCGGTTGAAGGACTTTCTACAAGTTTTCCTGAGCGGTTCAAGCCCCGTCCACCAAGGTGGCTTCCGTTTTCCTCTTATACGAGTAAGAGGGCAGGAGGCTGACAATGATTTGTTAAGGGCTGCTGTTAGATCGTTGACTTTTTTGTCAAGTTCGTTTATATTAGAAGGGATTTTCAAAAGATCAGGTTTAATTAAACTTTTTAGAGTATCCCTGTATTTTTGCCAATCAGTCTTTCGATAATT